>WOVY01009802.1:0-360000 GCA_013436015.1 Rhipicephalus annulatus
AGCGTAGCTTTTATGACGAACGCTACCAGTTTATACCAGAGCTTGCTAGACAAAAAACAGCCCAAAACCTTTGTAAAAGCCTCAAGCAGTGGACTTACTGGAAAAAAAATACTCCAAAAAACAGTATACTCATGTTTTTTATTAGTTACAAAAAACGTTATCAAAAAAAACACTCCTCATGGTTTGCACTGTTCACCAGACAAGTTTTCGCGACGGCTATCAATCGAGAGCAGAGTGCAAATTGTTACAGCAACTTCACCTTTTTTCACCCATTTTTTCACATTTTCAAAAAGCTCGATTTCTTTTGCGATAAAAAAAGCATATTCTCATCACAAACATGAAACATTACTACTCTAGCTATCACGTTCTCATCGGGAAGCGTTACAACAACAAGATGCAGATGCAACTTCTCCATCTTTTCAAGCACAATCCAAAAGAGGTCACCAAATGGGTTTTCGTGAAATCCTCTAGACAGCTTACTCGATAGTTTTAATGTAGACAGAAAAGCGCGTAGGGATGACGTAAGCAGCCTTCTTGAAAACTTTTCGTCTGAATCTGTGCACTTTCGCGTGTTGGGTTTGGCCTGCTTGCCTCAGGGGTACTTGTGAGAGATGTTAGGTGCTCTTTGCACGTTGTCACTGATTCAACTTTTCTGCGAACGTACCAACGAATGTAGCACACTCACACTGTGTTACTTGTGGACTACGCTGCACCAGAAAGACGTGACACCGACAATGTGCCACACCTTGTTACCTGCTGTTAGGTTGTAAAATAATAATAACAGTAATAATAATAATAATAATAATGATGATGTTTATTTTTCCACTATTCAGTGTTGATGAAGAGAGTGTGAAAAAAAAGCGACAGGCTGCTTGACTAAGTCCCCCCCCCCCATTACATCAGACAGAAAGAGCATGGCGACAATGTACATGAAATGGACACAGCAAGTCACTTTTTTGTTGCAAAATATAGCAACGCACATATAATAAGGCATTTAAATCAAGGCAATACAGGTTGTGTACAGTTGACTTTAAAAAAAGCATGAATGGGGCATGGTTGAAAAAGCTTTGTGCAAATACGACAAAAGAAAAAGAGAGCGGAATAGAAAAGGCGCAGAGAACATGACAACACATTGCATTATATGCATAAGCGGGTAAAACTAATGATGTGCTTTAACAGTCAGAATTCATAAAAAAATCGTGCAGCTGTGCTAGTGTAATGTTCGTATTTTCAATGCCTGCAGAATAGAGTTTATTTTTTGCTGCAATTGAGTAAATTATCTATTGGTTGTAATATTGTCACGACGCAGACACAGCAGAGTTCAATATAGAAGAGCTCACTTTAATTAAAAATGAAAGGCGCTCGGAAAGAGGACCGGGCAAGAGCTTCGTCTTCCTCTCTGGCTGTGCGAGCTCTCCTCTGCAGGTTGAATGCGGCATTTGCCTCCCTCCAGGAAGAGCATCGACCCGATGCTCGGCTACAGAATACGCGGTGTATCTATAGTTGACGTATTACGCAACTGGCTCACTGCAATATGGCTTCATCCGCACAACGTGTACGATTTCAGATTTTTGAGGTCGCGAGAACTGTCAGGGATGACCTCATAATTCACGTCACTTAGGCGCCGTATAACATTGTAGGGACCAAAGTACTTCACAGTAACTTTTCACAAAGGCCGCGTCGGCGAATAGGGCTCCAGACCCACACTTTCTCGCCTGGTTGATAAGTGACGTATCGGTGTCGCAGGTTATAACGTTGTGCGTCGTAACTCTGCTGTCGGGCGATTCGCACGCGTGCTAGCTGCCGTGCCTCTTCAGCTCGTTGGGTAAAGGCTTGAACATCTGTGTCTGTATCCTCGCAGTCGTGCAGCAGCATGGCATCAAGCATTGTCGTCACTTCACGGCCATAAAGAAGACTAAATGGCGTGCTCCGTGTAGTTTCCTCCTGCTGCGCCGTATTATAGGCAAACGTCACGTATGGTAGAACGTCGTCCCAATTTTTATGATCCACGTCGATGTACATACTAAGCATATCAGCAATTGTCTTGTTGAGGCGTTCTGTTAAGCCGTTGGTTTGTGGTTGGTAGGAGGTAGTTTTTCGATGCGCTGTTCCACTCAACTCAAGCACTAACTTGAGGAGCATAGCCGTGAAAGCGGTACCTCTGTCTGTTATTATAATTCTAGGAGCGCCATGCCTCAGAACGATATTTTCAATGAAAAATCGTGCCGCTTCTACTGCGGTTCCACTTGATAAAGCCTTTGTTCTGCATAGCGAGTAAGATAGTCCGTAGCGACAATTACCCACTTATTTCCAGTATGCGAAGTTGGAAATGGTCCAAGAGATCCATTCCGATTTGTGCAAAAGGCATGGTGGGCACTTGAACTGGTTGCAACAATCCGGCTGGTTTTAAAGGTGGCGATTTTCGTCGTTGACAATCGAGGCACGTGCGGACGTAATGCTTTACAGTGCCTGGAAGCTTCGGCCAGTAATACTTTTGTTGGATTCTGGCCAATGTGCGCGTGTATCCGAGGTGGCCGGAGGTTGGCTCATCGTGGCAAGCGCTCAGGATCTCATCGCGAATGGATGTCGGGACGACAAGTAAGTGGGCATTTCCGCTGGGGGCAAAGTTCTTCTTGTATAGGACACCACTGCGCAAGCAGAATGATGGCAGGCTCCTTGCAAATATCTTGGGACGCTTGTAGACTGGCCGTTAAGAAAATAATAAGAGGGAGCAACTCACTGTCTTCTTTCTGCTTAGACGAAATGGTGACCGTGTCGACCACTCCTAAAAATGCATGTCATCATCTTCTGAGACATCATCTTGCTTTATAGGCGACCTGGATAAGCAATCAGCATCAGAGTGCTGTCGTCCCGACTTATAGACGACCGTCATATCGAATTCTTGTAGGCGTAAGCTCCAGCGCGCTAGCCGACCGGATGGGTCCTTCAAGTTGGTCAGCCAGCAAGAGAGTGGTGGTCGCTGACTACGTGGAAGGGACGGCCGTAGAGGTATGGGCGAAACTTCAGAACTGCCCATACTACAGCAAGACATTCCTTTTCCGTTGTGGAATAATGGGACTCGGCACGGGAAAGCGTCCTACTTGCATATGCAATCACTCTCTCGGCTGAGTCTTGCCACTGACGAGTACAGCGCCTAAACCTACGTTGCTGGCATCAGTGTGGATCATGGTTGGAGCGTCCTCGTCAAAGTGAGCAAGCACAGGAGGCGTCAGCAGGCGCTGTCGTAGACCGTCAAATGCTGCTTGTTCCTCTTCGCCCCATATAAATGAGCATCGTCTCTTGTTATGCGTGTTAAGGGCGACGCTATGTGCGAGAAATTAACGATAAATCTGCGGTAGTAGGCGCAAAGGCCAAGAAAACGGCTTACGGCCTTCTTTCTGTTGGCACCGGAAATTTTCGGACGGCGTCGATCTTGTCGGGGTCCGGACGAACACCTTCATGGCTCACCACATGTCCTAAGAATCGGAGTTCTTTGAAACCGAAATGACATTTCTCAGGTTTCAGTGATAAGGCAGCGGACCGTATTGCTCGAAATACTAATAGCAGCCGTCTTAGATGTTCCTCGAATGTTGGTGAGAAAACAATGACGTCGTCGAGGTATACCAGACACGTCTGCCACTTAAGGCCTGATAGGACGGTATCCATCAGTCTCTGAAATGTTGCTGGGGCTGAGCACAATCCGAAGGGCAAGACTTTAAACTCGTAAAGCCCGTCAGGCGTAACAAAAGCAGTCTTTTCTCTGTCCCGCTCATCGACCTCGATTTGCCAATACCGCTTTTCAGGTCCATCGACGAGAAGAAGCGTGCATGCCTCAGCCTGTCAAGTGAATCGTCAATACGTGGTAGTGGATATACGTCTTTCTTTGTCACGCGGTTCAGCTTGCGGTAGTCCACACAAAGCGTAAGCTGCCGTCTTTCTTCTTAACTAGCACTACCGGTGATGCCCAAGGGCTTTTTGACGGCTGAATGATGTCATCATTGAGCATTTTCTGGACTTGTTCTTGGATTGCTTCGCGTTCTTTCAATGCCACGCGATATGGATTTTGTCGAATTGGTCTTGCCGTCTCTTCCGTTATAATTCGGTGCTTTGTCAGTGGCGTTTGATTTACCCTCGAGGTCGACGAAAAACAATCTTCAAACTGGCCGAGAATATCTAGAAGACTCTGCCTCTGCGCTGGCGATAAATCTTTGCTCACGTCGACAGGCAGTGGTGTTGAAGCGGCCGGTGTCTCTGCCTGTTGTACTGCGAAGCACTCGCGGAATTCTACAATTTCTTCAAAATGCAACTGTGGTACCCTCTGCAATGTGTCGACGCTCGTTGCTGAAGTTTGTCAACAGGACCTCTGCTTGCCCAGACACTACACTGACGAGACTTCTGGCAATAGCGATTCCTCGAGAGAGCAAAAGCGTCGATATTTGTTCCGCGACACCTTCTCCACTATGCTGCGTGTTACACGTGACAGAGACGAGGCGGCATGACAACGGTGGCATGGTCACGTCGTCAATCACGCGCATGGGCTTGCGCTGCAGCACTGCGCTATGGTCCGCTGAGAAGGTCGTACACACACGTCCGGTATATTTATAATGGCACCGTACTCCTGCAGGAAATCCATACCCAAGATGGCCTGTTTACAACACTCAGCAAGAATAACGAAGGTGCCATGAATGATGAATCCCCAATCTTGATTCGTGCGGTGCACTTTCCGGTAGGTGTCAGCAGCTGGCCTCCGGCTCCTCTAATTTGCGGCCCCGTCCATTCCATTTTTACCTTCTTGAGTTGGTCGGACAGATTCGCACTCATTATTGAAAAGTCCGCACCAGTGTCGACCAGTGCGGTCACGTCGTGACCGTCAATTGAGAGTGTAATGTCGGCGGTGACATCTCGTCTTTCGTCGGTTCATTCGAAATGTGCGGCACTTCATGCGGCGGTAATGGGGATTTTCAAATCTTCGGCAATTCGCAACCTTCCCCCCTAAGGTCGCTGCTTTTAGTTTCCCCGGCGTGGACTGGGAGACCTTCCTCTCGCCATGTCCGGTGGTGCTACCCCTATTAGATTGGGGAAAATGACCTGGGGAGGGCGAGCGTGACCGGAACCCAGGAGAAACGTCTCGCGGGATCGTCGCGCTCGTTTGAACGTTGCGTTTTCCGTCGAAATAGCACCGAGGGGTAGTGGACGGAAATCCTTGATACCCGGCAACGCGATGAGGACAATACCGCACGATGTGGCCTGCTTCCCCACAATGGAAGCACAGGGGCCTGTAGTCAGAGGTACGCCATATGTCGGTTTTGCGGAGTGGGGGTCGCATCGGCGTCGACGTTTCCCTGTAGTACCAAGGCACTGTCGGCGGCTGTTGCTGGTGGTACTGTTGAGGTGGCGGCACGTTAGATCTAGGCTGTCGACGGAGAATATCTGCGTATGTTGGCCTAACTATTTCAGTGTTCGGCTCGGGAAGTGAAAGCGCTTGCCTTATTTCTTGGCGAACAACTTCTGTGACCGACGCAATCGCGCAGTCATTCGGTGTGGCAGCGAGCTTCTTCACCTCTTCTTGTACAATTTCGCGTATCATGTCACGCAAGGAACGCTCGTCAGGTGTCATGGTGGTCACGGCGGTTGCGCTGATTTGTCCGCTGTTGTTTGGACGGTCGTACTGGCGGTACCGTAGCTGTAGTGCGCGTTCTATGGCGGTCGCCTCCTTCGAAAATTCGTCGACGCTTGAAGGTGGGTTCCGTACGAGACCAGCAAACAGCTGCTCTTTAACCCACGCATGAGGTGGCTGATCTTTCTGTTCTCGGACATATCGGGATCGGCTCGATGAAAGAGACGAGCCATGTCCTCAACAACATTGCAACAGACTCGTTGGGCTTTTGTTTCCGTGATTCAAGGAGTCGTTGTGCCTGCTCCCGCCTTTCGGTGTTTGCGAAGGTGTCCAGGAACTTCCTTCGCCGAACTCGTCCCACGTTGACCACACGCGATTCGTGAACCACGTGCGAGCCCCGTCTTGAAGAGGGAAATACACGTACCCCAACTTCTGCGCGGCGTTCCACCCCGTTAACGTTGGCTGTGCGCTCGAACTCCTCAAGCCAGTCATCTGCGTCCTCATATGTGTTGCCATGAAAGTCCACAGGAGTTTTAGGGGTGAAAACAGTCACCTGTGTCGTGCTTGGGCTCGTCATGGTGGGGCAACTGCTTCCCGGCGCGGTCATGTTTTCCGTCCAAGGACCGAACTCTGGGCTCAGGCCTAACAGGCGGCGGCTGGCGCGGTGAACGGGTGTTTCGACGAGTGGAAGTCTTTGTGGACTAGATCCCGGGCTCTTGGAGGTGTCCTGGACATGTACCCCAGCTCCTCCACCAGTGTCACGACGCAGACACAGCAGGAGTTCAATATAGAAGAGCTCACTTTAATTAAAAATGAAAGGCGCTCGGAAAGAGGACCGGGCAAGAGCTTCGTCTTCCTCTCTGGCTGTGCGAGCTCTCCTCTGCAGGTTGAATGCGGCAATATATAACAAATGTAACAAAACATGCTCACTGGTAAAATAAGACAACGTATATACGATTTTGTTGGTTCATAAGAGAAGTATATAATAAAGAAAAATATCCCCTGCCGTAAAGGCAGCGCGACAGTTACAACTGATCGAATCTTCGACTCTGAGCAGCTCTAAATATATTGAGAGCGTTGTTCGTCGCACGCCTTTCGTCTTGCTGTTGTATTTCTGGCAACTTCAGCTCCTGCAAGCTGGGACTGTGCATTCAAAGGGCGTCATGCTGTTTTTTGGGGGATTGGCGCCTTTGTTATGAACAGTTTAGCTTCGATATATGGGTTGGGATTGCTGGGAACAAGCGCGGAAGGGTACCGGGCGCAAGCTCCTCCGCCGGAGATCAAAACTTCTCGTCAATAAAACGTGATGGTAGTGCATTATCATGTCATCATTCTCATATAAAACGTCATAGACCTTGTATTCAGCAGTGAGCTTTCTATCTTCGCGACGCAAAGCTTGCTCTTTCATTTTGAACTGCGTCAAATTTCTATGCAGGTTGGTCACGGTAAACATTATTTGGTGGTCAAGAACAAAGTATGGCCTGCAAATGATTTACTTCACCATGTCGGATTTGAAAACTTAGCTATAGTAAGATGGTATTAACTTGTTTCGCTCGTCCGCTCACTTTCCTGTGGCATTTTTGTTGGAGGTTGCACCTACCTTTCAGTGGGCCTTGATCATGCCCTCAAGTTACGTTGTCGGAAAAACAACCGTCTCTTCACCTATACTTTTAATTTTTGAGCACTGTATAATGTTTGAATGCGATAGCGTTAAAGAGTTTGTTTCACAGAAATTCTGATGTAAGCCTCTCCAGTTGTGAGCGAGAAAACCTCAACTTGTCCATGACAAAAATCGCAGCACATCCACGGAGTGAATGGTGATCACTGGGGCGAGGTTTAGGAGGGTTTTTATCGGTAAGCCGTAATGCCTGCCTGCCTGCCTGCCTGCCTGTCTGGCTGCCTGCCTGCCTGCCTGCCTGCCTGCCTGCCTGTCCGTCCGTCCATCTGTCTGTATGTCTGCCTGTCTGTCTGTCTGTTCCTTCGTCCGTCCGTCCGCACCTTCTGAGTGAACTATAGAACTAGGTGGTCACGTACCAGAACGAGACACAAGAGACAGACCCACGGCTTTTCGGAAATTCACCCCTAAAAAATTAAGAAACCTGACAATAGAATACATAAATGAAGAGCTTCAGTACGAGTACGAGTACGAGTCGAACCGAGGCTCTCTGCGAGGCAATCAGGTGTTCTACTACATATGCACGCCAATAGTCGCAACTGATTCGAACTAAAAAAACAACACAATATGTATGTCATGCAGTATAAGTCCTCATTAATATTGTGCCTAACCGAAAAAGCGAGGCCTTAAGTATACTCTTCTTTTTTCATGTAGTAGAAAGAATTATATTAAAGCACGCAATATTAAGTCGTAGAAGCGTATAATTGCGCCAGGCGTCAAAACATGTGAAATGTTCAACGAGTAGGCGTTTCAAAGGCCAACCCATTACAGAGCACTCAACATATATTCGCATGTTACCTTACGCACGCTAGAAGGCTCTTCGCCTGTTGGCGTAGTTGGCTCTTAACAAGTGCACTTTCAATAGGCTTTTACGATAGTTTGAAAAGCCCGGTGTTGCACGCACAGTTCGTTCCCTCACGGCATGGTTGGGGCATACACCGAGACCGAAGATAGGCTAGTAATTAGAAACGTGATTCGCACATGATCCGGTTACCCTATCGCCGCCTACAGCAGGTAAAGCTCAAGCTTTGTCCAAGTTTTGGAATTGCATTGTTTTACCTGTTGTGCAATTGTTTTACGCAATATATACATATTACTCAATGGTGTCACCAGGGACTACCAAATATGAGCTGGGGGCTACATATGTGAGCTTCTCAAACTGCTATAGAAGTGTTTATTTTGGCCCCTGCCACTGTGTAACCATTGTTGACAAAGAAAATTCTAATTTAATAAACAAACAGTTTGAGTGAAGTGGAGTCGTCATGGTGGTCGTGGAGTCGTCATGGAAGCCCGACGCAAGTCAAGTCGGCGTACCTCACTGTAGATAAATTTGCTCCTCCTCGGTACGCTTCATTTAGGACAAATGCGTTTTCGTACAAGAACTACGCCATGTCAAGAACAGTTCGAAATGTGAAGTGTGAATACAGCACACCATTCGCGGTAACCACTCAGTGATGTTTTGTGCAAATAATTTTTCCTTTCTTCGGGACTGTTCAGCCTTTATTTTGGACAAACGGGAAAAAGTGAATCTTAGCGATATTACAGATAATTTCAGATATGGCTAAATTCTCAAATTACAGCTGATTTATTGCAGTCAGAGTGTGCGTTTGGCTCCTGCAATCTGTTGTGGCACACGAAGCATGCAGGCATAGGCTCTTCAGAATATCTGATATTTATGTGAGTCGTCTGCTACTTCCCTACTGGTGTGTACTCCAAGCCTAGTATTTGCAGTGTATACAGCTCATGAGTTTAAGATATCGGGCTTTTGTTATGCTGCATAACAGGCACAAGTATTCATTTTGATAGTCACAAACACGTGACACATGTGCATTTATATATGTGTGTATGTTATATATGGGCATAATAGAACTACGATGCAGGGAAATATGCTGCGAATTCTTTCAGCGTATGCAGAGAAAATGTCCAAAATAGGGTATTTTGATGTCTTGAAATGGGAATTTTTCGGCGTAGTACGGAACATCACTGTAACCACTTGCCATCGCCGCCACCAATCGCAACACGCGCGCCCCCTTGCGGTGGAAGGAAAGTCGGAAAGCAGCGCCACTAGTTCTTGTGACCGCCCCCCAGCCCGCCTTTTCGGCGGAGCTTTCAAACTGAGTTTATTCTAGTAACGTTTTTTCTTACAGCGTTCCTCATAATCACTTGAAGGTTTTCGTACGTGAAATACTCGCAATTATATAATTAGTTTGTATAGCATGTTTATTAGAATTGTTCATAGGGCTCTGTTGCAGTGTTGAAAAAAAACAAGTTCGCTTTCAGAAACGTAGGCTCTAGAGTGACACCACGCGTTCAAAAATATTTTCATCGCTCTAGAATTTTACTTTTGTTAGGTAAATCAGTCTACTTGCTGCATCCGTGTTGTTTAAAATTGTTTGGATTTTTTCCACATGTGGCCGCTTTTTTTTCTGCTTCTCATACGTTGCCCGTTCCTTACCCTCTTCAGTTAGCCTACATGAAAAGTAGTCTATCTGAGTTAGTTGATGCATTACTGTTGCTATAAAAACTCAGCATTTAACAGAATCACAATGTTTTCATTGGCTTCCATGCTACAGAACAGTCGCAGGCTGACATATTCAAGTATAGGGTAGTGGATTTAAGTGGCAGTTCATATCAGTCTGAAAACCTGAACCGTATGGTCTGCGGTTGTAGGCGCTATCCAGCCTTGTGGCCTAAGCCACCTATAACCCCCCAAAAAATGGGAGATCCCACGTTCAGTGGAAATCAATGATATGCGAATAACGAATTAGAAAGGTTGATATAGCACCTAAATTTAGCACAACTTTACGAGGCGGATTTAAATTATGTCGTATATGACCTCTTTGTCTTGATTATCATGTTTGACGTGTCATTTACCTTTGTCGTCTATTCTCGTCGCGTGGTACCGAATTTGGTACTTGTGAAGCTGGTGAAACGACCGCCAGCGCACTATGAGCGTAGGATGTAGTCTTATTCCTACATGACACGCATCTCATGATTATCATGTTTGCACCAGTGATATACCTTCTTCATTCATTAACGTCTCGTAATACTAAATTTGGTATATAGGAAGGTAGTGAAAAGACCATGAGTGCAACATGAGTGTGGCGTGTAGTCACAACTTGCAGGACATGAGCGTCATAATTTCAACGTTAGGGTCTGCCAATTATGTGCGCACTGCAGTCATGTCATATCAGTTTTGCAATATGTCATACAAAGGAAACCACCACGAGAGCAGCAAGACTATTAAATGTAAATCATGACATTCATGACATACGTGTCATAATTTTCCTGTTATGACTAGTCAATTGTGCGCGTCATACTGTCATGTTATTCGTATCAATTTAGGTATTGATACGATTTTCGAGATGGCCAGGAGAGCTAGAAGTCGTAGATAGATAGATAGATAGATAGATAGATAGATAGATAGATAGATAGATAGATAGATAGATAGATAGATAGATAGATAGATAGATAGATACGCTCAAAGTCGCTGAAGTTTGCTATGAAATGTTTCGCATTTAAAAATTTTCTTGAACTGTGGACAATACGCCAATCAAAGAATAACGCTAACCGATACTGTAAACTTGCCAAGCTCTCTATAATTGTAATAGTTTACCTTTCCCGTTTCTCCACGTTGCGCCGATAACTTCTCTGTATTTCGATGCTATTGTGACGTCATGCAGGAGCTCTTCTTTAGTATGCGTTCCTTGCAAATGCCTTTTCCTCCATCATCGCTAATAATCGCACCTTTTTATCGATGCATTCCTCTGCCTATTGTTTTCACATAAGACTTCAGTGCTGCGTTTAGACTACGAAACCAGTCGATTTTCATGTGGCAGCTGAGCAAAGCAACATAGTTTAATTTACAGGGTTTTCTGCGCTTGTCCTACGCGAATAATAGCTCAATCGAGAGAACAATTTTACGGCAAATTAGCAAGTTAATATTGTATTCGGCACCTTCTATGTTGTTCTATGTGTCAGCTGGTGTCAGCAAAATTGTCTAGCCTGCGCAAGCTTTGGCATCGCGCGAGCTTATTCCCCCACATCGCGTTGTTCTTTTCGCTGCGTTGTCCTTGGCCTTGGCACTGACGCTTAAATTCCGAAAATTGTTCCTTTAGTTAGAGTTTTGGGTGGTCCTTGTAAAAATAGTATCAACCTCCCCGAAACTTGACTTCCATATTTCGCTCATGCCAAAAATTTTCTTAATTTGTAGCAAGCAATCCAATTTTGCACATATGAGCCCCTTTCACGTATTTTTTCTTCTTCTCACGTGCTTAATAAAAAACACGATGGAAGTGATGAATCACAATGGCTGTCGGCATGTGTTTCTACGCCTCCATGATATTCTGTCTTGCCCTGTGGTCCCATTAATATAGCGAGGCATCGATTATGTTGGCGACCGCCACATTTCTGTCAACCATTCTCCTAGCGCGGCACTGCACGCCACAACAGCTCGCCTTATTTCTTTATACCGATAAGCGACCTAAGCAATCTATCACCAGACGGTGACGACTAACGACCCGAGCCATGCTCAATATTCGAAGCGTATTCTGTTGGCCCAGCCAGCGGTATTTTTTCCCTGTACGTCAAGTCATGTCTGTTTTATTATATAATAAGTACGCAAAAGAAAGGAGGGGAATACCGAATCGATTGAGTTTTCTACCGTTCGAAATGAAGGGACATAACAAGTATCGCCTCAAGCCAGTACAAAACAACTACCAACTGCTTCTTAGCGAGAAGAGCATTACGAGAGCAAATAAGTACTCATCATGACCATGAGGACAATAGATTGCCTAGAAACCATATTGCAATAGATTGCAATAGAAACCTACACTTCATTGCCTTCCGGACCCTTTTATGGTAGTTTCTAATAAAACGCCTTTCAAAATTTTTTTGAAAAAAAATCTTTGACGAGTTGGGGTCATTACTTTAACCAAAAGGAGGGGAACAAGGTGTGCGGAGATGTAATACAAATTAGTGATTGGTGCATTGTTACAAAAACTTGAATTTTTGTCACTCCTGTTACTCATGATTAGAGGTTATAATTTCATTACGGTCATTGGGCACATTACAATTCTATTAAAACAAATGTTAGAAGCGCAGCTACACCTCTTCTGTGAGCAATTTTTCAGTTCCATTCATGTCAGCTAAAACTGCGATGATGTGCTTCTCACTGGCCTTCCTTTTCCGTGCGTGCTCGTCTACTCAACGCGTGAACGAAAAATGAATGCTACTTGGGACAAGGAGCTCAGTATATGGTGTCTTCTGAGGGCCTTTTAAGTGTTCGCTGACCACGTAATCAGTTTGAATGACGTCTACGTCAGTGTCACTAACTCACGTTATTATTCCATCCTCATGTGCGTGACACCTGCCGCACGTGTTGGGAGACACCTATATGAGTGTACTTCATCGTTTGCTGTTATTTTGAAGGATGCTTCTGTGGAGGCACTAACACTTCCCTTAAGCTCATGCACCTCCTCAGGCAGGTGCTGTATGCATTATTTACTATACGGCGGCTAACTCATTGCTGGTTGCGTTGGTTTCAGCGCATCTGAAAAGCCGGGGCAATAACAGTATGACGATCCTTGGTTTTTTTTCGTCCCAAAACCCTGATATGCATGTGAAAGATGCCGTGCTGGAGGCCCCGGAAATTTCGATCCCGAGGAGTTTTCTAACGAGCACATAAATCTAAGTACATGGGCTTCGAGTATTTTTGCCTTCATCAAAATGGGGTGTCCACAGCCGGGATTCAATGTCGTGATCTTCAGATCTGCACTCAGGGGCACCGTAACCCTAGGACCCTCGTGTCGGGTAACAAGCTCGAATATCGCAGGGGTAGACGTGAGGTAGTCAAAACAAAACCTAAGTGGATCCTAATAAACCATCTTTTCTAATTTTAGCACCATATATCTAACCAAATACAGCAGAAACGATACTACGAATATATATATATATATATATATATATATATATATATATACATATATATATATATATATATATATATATATATATATATATATATATATATAATATTTGTTATTGAGTAGTCAATTTCACCCAATTTTATTTAGTCAAAAAGTAGAGTACAGATAACAATTTTTCCCCTCTTGCTTGGTTTTCAAGCCAAGTGAAATTGCAAATAAATAATTACAGATACTGAGCGCCTGCATGCAGTTTCTCTAAAAAACTTGTACTTTGCCACAGAAATTTAGGGCCAGCAACTCGGTAGAAATAATGAACGTGCACGTCGATTGTTCTTGAAGTCGTAGGACAATTATAATTTAATTATCTATTCTAGCTTCAAGTATACCTAAATGTTGTTCACGAAAAACAGATCAGCTTGATTTTTAGCGTATATAATTATATCCTTCTGTCAACTTCACATGAGATCACGCGCTGTGCCTTAAAAACTGGGGCCCAGCTTCTGCATATACTGAGGGCAGAGTCAGCAGTGGACTAGCCACGCGTTCGCCTACATGCTGGCATCATCGTTCGTCTGTCTGTGCCTTCCTGCCACGAGTCAAGTCTCCCGAAGCTTCCCAGCTCGCTGGAGGAGAATAATGTAGGTAGGGACTTGCACAAGCATTGTCCAACATCAGAAAAAAGCTTGGAAACAACGGTTATTCTTCAAACTCGGTAAGAACATCAAACTACGCTTGGGAAAAGGAACACAAAAAAGAAGTGGACAGGACCATTGCTCGACTGCTGAACCGAACATCGCGGCACAAGACTCCGGCGGCGGCCGCATTTTAAGGGAAGTAAAATGCTAGAAACCAGTGTACTTAGATTTGGCTAATCGTTAAAAAAATCTGAGGTTGTTTAAATTTCTGGAGTCTCCACCATGGCATTTCTCATCGACATATTGTGGTTTGGTGGCTTAAGATAATATTATTATAATAACATTTTACTGCTTTATTTGCAAGTTTGTTTCAAATAACATAGCAGATCCTTGTGGAACATCTATGCATCGGTAAGTGACAGATCTAAGGCGTCACTGTAACGCTGACAAGTCATTTATAAATACGAAAGACACATTTGTTGAGGAAGTTGCTCTTAGGGATGATCACTTTCGGCGCACGCAATAAAAAAATACAAAGAAATCTTCCCTATTTCCGTTTTTAAGTGCTTCTTATTACTTTCTCTTCGTTCAAAAAACTTCTAGACAACTTTTTATTCGCAGTAGTGCAATAACCGTCATTTTTAACACTCAACATTTTCGAACGAAACGATGGCCAGTGTACATGTTTTATTTAGTTCAGTCAGGTCATTCGCGAGTGGTACGAGCAAGCTGCTCAAGCTTGACCAACATACTGCGGCAGCAAAGTCGCGAAAAAAATTGATTTCTGGCATGGTGCGAACGTCTGGCTGTTCTTTTCTAAGCTGAAACTTAAATAATAGGGTGAATTTGTGAAAAAACAAAAGCGAAAGAGAAAAAAAGTGCTGGTGCTAGTTCGAGCAAAAAAGTTAGCCGGATTGGGCTCCTGTCGGCCGTGTCTCAGGCGACAGCTTTGACAGCTGGCCCTCGGAAAACGGGGGCGCAAACATTCACTGTCTTCTCCCTCCAAGTTTTTCTCTTCCTCAAGCCGTGCTTTCTCGAAACTTCTTTTCCAAAGTACCATTTTTAGATAAATTTTTACAATCACTTTCTTTCCCGGTTGATGCGCACGAGACTTTAGTTTCATGCTTTATTGCCCATTTTTTGACTTACCGCCTTCGCATGGCCATCCGTACACTGAATGGCTCTTGGCGTTCGTTATGAAGCCTGTGATTTGTTGTACTGTAAGGAATCGTTTCAGGAGCGTTACGTGTTGCATTGGACGCTTTGTCCAGGTTGGCTCCACAATGATCATTAGTCTAAAGCTTTTGACATGCAGGAGGAGTTCATGAAAGTACAAAAAAAATATGTATCGGGGTTACGCCCCGCGGTTCTTTAGTAGCTAAGGCACTCAGCTGCTGACCCACAGGTTGAGGCTTCGAATCCTGGCCGCAGCGCCCACATTTTCGTGGAGGCGAGAATGCTCGAGGCTTGTGTACTTCCATTTAGGTACACGCGAAAGAAGGTAGGTGGTCAAAATTTGCGGAGCCCTCCACTACGGCATCCTTGGCGATGTTATTTTAATTTTGGGCCGTTGCACTCCTACTTATTATTATTAATATTATTATTATTAATATTACTATTATTATTATTATTATTATTATTATTATTATTATTATTATTATTATTATTATTATTATTATTATTATCATTATTATTATTATGTCGAGCTTAGTTGGCTATTGTTGACTCTTGTTTGCTATCTACTATTCTGGAGATGGAGAGAAATAGACAGAAATATAAAGAAGACAAAAAATTTGTAAAGTCGTAGAAGATATTGTATAGTACCTATCGTCTAGTCGCCGCAGCACTGGGTAGAGTGCAACCCTGTTATCATCGTAATTAGGGCCCTCTCACAACATTGACGTTGACGTTAAGTAGTAACACTGCTTGTTTACAGTTCCTATAAGCTGTCTATTCAGAGCTGGTGAATAAAGCTAGTTGATGTGATGCGGGTGAGCACATCAGGCAGTAACTTTTCGCCGTTATGATAAGCTCATATTCATGTTGACACTTTTCGTGGAAAATACGTACGTGCTCAAACATCAGGTAAAATTTTTGTGAATCTTTTGTAGCTCTTATAACAAGCAAAATAAATTAAGAGGAATGAACGCTCGGCGAGTTGGTATTACATAACTACAAAAAGTGCGCTAAAAAGATAAGAACATAGAAGGCACATCCACAGGCGCAGGCTAGCAACTGATAGTTTAATAAAACCACAAATGTAAGTAGTAGAAACTCTTAAGGGGAGTCACGCTTTTAGATTAGGGGTTTCGGAAAATTAACTTTGGCAATATTGGTTATCGGGACTTCTGCAAAACCACCTCTTTTCTCTGAGCGTTCAGGATTCCTTTCATGTGAATAATTCCAAAAAAGTCGTTCAGTTCCTGAGTGCGATACCCCCCGGATCTATGTCAGTGTTTAGCATAGCTGTAGAAGACCTTTTCTACTCGTTGGAGCATGACACCTTGATGAAAAGTGTGAGAGACTGCATACTGGAAGATAACGACAAACTAAATTTCCAAAAGGAGTATCGTGTCACTGCAGCGGCTTTCCTGGAACTATTATTGATGTACTTATGCTTGACTTTGGTATAATGGAAATGTGGGGTGCATGAACAGAAATCAGGGTGGTGTAATGGTTCCCGTTTGCTCGCGTGTTGCGCGTATACTGAATGAGGTATAGTTATGTAGGATTAATCGAGAACTTGAAGGGGGCTTGCAAAGTTTAGCACTTAAGACAATGAGATCCGTTGAATCTTATCTGGTGTATGTTGAAATGAACAATTACGTAAGTTTAAGAGTCAATGTGGTGAGAATATTTAAAGCGAAACGACTGGGTTTTGAAATTTAATTCGAGGTCTCTAAAGATGACTGCATTTCATTTTCATATTTCAAAAACAGAATTTGGCGAAAGCACACATGCTGGTGGCATTCGCCTGAGTCAATCAAGCTCATTTTTGTTTTTCAGTCTTGTCACTCAAAGTTAGTAGGATGTTGTCCCCACTCCGTGTCTACAATCTGCTTTGCTCAAGTATAGCTCGCGTCAAATGTCGGATGCTTTTGATGGCCAGCTCACTAGATTTAGGTTATCAAACTTTCCAGAAAAAAAGGTGGCTTTTCTTAGTAAAAGATTATTCAGTCAACTCAAACAAGGAGGAAAGAGTGGTAGTTACAAGGCGGGCATCGATAAGGGTGTTACCATCATGTGCGTTCCATATTTTCATGCTTTCTCCTACCTTATGAAAAAGGTGAGAAACAATTTAGGTGATAAGGTAACTTTTTCCTCCATAAATTAAGTTGAGCCGAGTCTACGTAGCGATGGATAGGAAAATTGAACGGAATGAAAGAAAGTGGAGTGAATGTGACGTTAATCACTGGGATACGTTGGTTGAATGTGAAAAGAGTGCGGTATATCTCATTCCCTTGTCATGTGGTAATTGCTATATTGCGCGAACCGGGAGGTGTTTAAACAACCGCCTAATGGATCGCAATGCATCGCTGAAGTCCCGTCATTTGTCTAATCTGTGCCTATATTGCAGAGATGGCATGTTGCACCCTTTACTTTACGAAACAAAGTTGTTACGGCACGAAAATTGGAGAGGGAGAGAAGTTGCTTAGCCTTGTTATAGACAGTTTTCCCCATTTACTTTGTCTATACAAAACTAGATGGCGTCACCCCACCGAAGCGCCACGGTTTTCTCCTCAGCGGCGCAGCCATGATGTGGCGTGTGGCTGAGGTTGCTTTGCAGCCTACGGCAAAAAACGGTGGTGGGAGTCAGTCTTGAAGAAGAAAAAAGGCACCTAATTTCTGTCAGCCATAAGGCGACACGGCGCAGTGCCTAAGAAAAAAAATTGGCCCGTATCTGCATGTTACACTGCAAATGTCATCGAAAGACGAAAGTCTTGCATCTGGAGTGAGTGAACAAAAGGTTTATTTGAGGTTCTGCGCAAGAAAATCGGTGAATGGTAGTCTGGAGGCACTGCGTTAGTAAGTCTCCATGCGTGCAGTGGCAGTGAACGAGTGCATCGAGGCATGTCACGCGTGAGACATGAGCGCTGCGTGCGCGCTCGTCTTGGAGGCGATAAGGTGTAGAACGAAAGGCGATGGTAGGTGCCACCACAATTTCGTCTTAGCAAAGCGTTGGAAACACTTGCCTTTTTGTGCAAGCGTTGCATTGTCAGCACAGCGTGGTAAACGCTTCGGTGCTTAGAATTACTTATGTCGGCCTTTTCTAGTATAAAGACACCCATACAAAATATTGGCGGGTTGTTATATGGTACCTCAGATATGCGCAATGATTTTTCTTTAATTGACAATCGCACAAGCACGAATGCTGAAACTAGAGCAGTATTGGTGCGCTACGAATGGGGTTGACCATGTGCTTTCTGTCTTCTTGTCTCTTTTTGCACAGTTTTTGTAGTTCCAGCAAAATGAAAGGAATTGTAATCACTTAGGCGATAGGCCCACAGACGTGGTTCGTCCCTCCGTTAACACTGCGGGTCGTCAGAAACTAAAGAGTAAAGGCATCATGGCTGTCCCGTAAATTGAGAACCTATACGATTGAAATCACTTTGCCAAAAGCAATAGCGTGAGATATTCGTCTAAGTCTTTCGAGAAAGTTTGATGGGCAACGCGGGAAATGAAAGCTCGCGAGAAAAAGGCAAAGACCAGCTAAGATTCAGTACGTTATCAAAAGAAAATTTGCAGGGCGAGGATTCACAAAAAATAGTAAATCATAGGTACAGATGCCGAAAAGGCGATGTAGATTCCATTCTTCGACATTCACTAATTCAACAAAACGACGTATAGCTGCAAAGTACTTCCCTAGTGTCGATGGCAAAGTCGATGGAAAATATTGAGACTGCATTCAGCGAGAGCTTCTCTTCCGGAGATCGATTCTCTCGACTGCACATCGACCGGCTCTAGCTCTGCGTTTTGTTTCCTACAAATGCCCTTTAACTTTTGAAATCAACAAAAGCGAGATCGATATCGCTGGATGCAGATTTTCTAAGTCATATTTATAAGTGAGACAATGGCGCGACGCGTGCCTGAGATTGTCTAATACGTGCCACAGTGTGGCTGACATCGAACTTTGCAGTTCACTCCTGATCACACTTCAGAACGGAGTGCAATGTTTTTTCTAGTACGACCAACGAGTGGCACTCTTGTTTCTCTTCCTAACACTTCTGGTCTCGTACCTACTTTATGTTTTTTAATTATTTAGAAAAGCCTTCTGAATAAATAATCTTGTACTAAATAAGTGGTTTTGGTTCAAATAACAATTATGTTGAATACGGATGACAACAGCGCATAAGCTTATTAGATATTGACCAATTGACTAACCATCCAAATAACGAATGAAGCTTAATTGGATGAGTACTTTCAAAGACCTACCTGGAATTGTTAGAGCACCTGGAAGACCAGATCTCAACTACGGCCTTCCTTCTATGTGGCCTCCGAGGTCTCTTCGGAAGTGCGATGAATGTTAAGGGATGTAATGCCTCAGGTTGAACGGGAGCAGAGGAGCGAGTGCCGCTACCGGACACCTCAGTCCAAGGATTACGGTCACCTCCTTTTTTTGTAATATTGCTGTAGCTACCACAACGAACACAAGTGTACATGTCAGACGGCAGAAAATAAATACAGAGTATATACTGTTGCCACTCTAAATATGTGTGTCTTTTTGGAAACAAGACATATTTAACGAATGAAATAGTGTACCCAATTGAGGTACGTATGCCAGCTGCGAACAATCCTTATACTTCTTATCTAGATGGCGGAGCACCTATACCTTAAGTGCATGCATGAAATGTTTCAAGCGTAACCCAGGAATACCGAAATGTAAACAACGCCTTACATATGCCAGTGGCAACCTATCCATCCCCTCAATTTCCAATTGTTCAAACGAATGCTGTGCATATATTTTAGGTCACCTAAACATTCAATGGTACACTGGCCATGTAAAGCTTAAGGAACAGTGAAGCTGGTTGACTTTATATGAGCCAGGTAAACTTCACACAGTCCACTTTTTTGCCACCCTCGCTCCTGCCGAGCCTAGTCCGGGTTCACTCATCATTGCCACTTCGTAGCTGTTTTGTGGGTCTCGCAGGCGGGATCCAATCACCGGGGACGGTTACACCGTCGATCCGCAGCACACCTAGACTAGCGTTCTTCTACTGCTCTTCGTACCTTATCATTAGTGGGTTCTTCTACTGCTCTTTGTACCTTATTCGGTCCAGCCACAGATAAAGACTGATTAAATACAGCCGAGTGCACTTACACTTACAATAGCTATGACGTAAACATCGTTGCTAATGTGACAGTGCTTACGTCAAACCTGCCGTGACGCTTCTATGCTAGCTACGGCATGGCTATCAAATGGCTACGATGGCAGAGATACCCCTGTACATAGGCCATACTCTTAGGCATAGGCACAGTACATACGCGTGGCTTGGTGGCGGCTGTTCTTACAACGTGCTTGGACAGGCGAGGTTAAACTAAGTTGGTACGTAGATGCAAATTGACTGCTTCTGGCCACGGCACAGAGGCTTTCTTGCGATCAGACGGATGTCTTTTCTCAAGTTCTAATAGCTTCACTCCTAAAATGACGACTAGCACTGTTTTGACTAATTTTTATTCTAGTAAGGGTGTCATCAATTGCCACTTCAATATATATTAAAGAAACACTAGTATAACTCAGGTACCCTTTTTTCTTAACTTACCTGTCTCAGGTGTTTTATTCAACCTCTCTGTGACACATTGTTTTGATTCTAATGCATAGCTGCGTATGTACTGTTGAACCTGAGTTAATTTTTAGGTTTCCGCACAAAAATAATGAACAGTTGGTTATGTCATACCTATGTCATACCTATGGTTACCTTCATCAATCGGTTTCCTATATATTCAGTGAATAGGAGAATCCAATGACAACGTGAACTAACTAAAGAAGCACTTACTCTATCGTATTTTTTCCTGTTCCCGTCAATCATTTACATTGGCGAGACTTTACGTTATATGCCCTTCTGGTCTATTTCTCTGAAACAGCATATCAACGATAATAGTTTGTATGCTTTACGGAGAGTTTCTGAAACAATGCACTTGCACACTCAATAATATGCTGCCTGCACAGATGACCGCCGGTCACAATGGGATATATAATAGAGTTATAATGATTTCCTGAGTTTTTTCACGCCAAGTTTTTTTTCTGCAGCGTTGTTTATATATATATATATATATATATATATATATATATATATATATATATATATATATATATATATATATATATATAAATGTCTGAAATAAAGATTCGTTTCTGTTGATTTCAAATCCACAATACGGTTGCAAGGCGTACATTGCAGTGGGGACTCCGTATTGATTGCGACAACCTGTTGTACCTTAACGTGCAATTAAATCTAAGTATACACTTTGTATATGGCCTCCATCGAAATACGGGTGACTTGGAAAGGAATCGAACCCGCACTCTGGAGCTATAAACTGCTATGCTACAACGCCAGGTCATATGTAGCACAGCGGGATCACAGTCTTGTCGTATTCTGTTATTTTCGGGATACCAGAGTCACCTGATGAAACATTCTGTTTAATAGTGTGCTTTTGCTAGCCCGGTCAGGATCAGAATATCACAGAGCTAATGCCCTACAGAATTTTTTGAGTAGAATGCGTCTCATTCATCATCGGTTTGAAAGGCGGGCCACTGGAACTTTACCGTATGTGTACATCACACAGGCTGCATAAGAAGACAGACATTGTGTTTACAACAATCGCATTGAAAATGTATTTTGTAGAGGCTGGGCAGTTTCTGCGGATTAACGCGTGATTTATTCCATCGTTTTGAGAGCCAAATATTCAGCAGGAAATGTCTTTTCTGGGCCTCATATAAAATATGATGCTCTCTGATGCCATTACAACGTGCCTTGCCGGCAATGTGTTTCATAAATAGCGGTTATTTCGCACCTATGTGGAGTATATATAGAGATTTGAGTAACAAAACAAAAGCGGTATGCGTGTGTGTCAGGCCTACACATAGTGCGCACAATATATGAAGAGTTATTACCAAAACATGACGGTACCGATGAGGGTTTTCTCCGCCTATGGCAGCGCCTTTTTTACCCACGGGAATTCCCTCAGGCTTTCGAACCATCGAAAAAGCCTTGCCCAAAAATAGATGGCCACCCATTTTTGCAGAAGCAAAACTTCGCCCCAAACTGCATGATAATCAATAATCTTGTTGAAGATCGTTTACCTATAATTTTTTTCGTAATGAGCGCGGTGAAGCAAGAACATGATTTCAATACTTCAACTAATGAAGCATTCAAAAAAGCTGGCGAGAAAATTATTAAAACAAGTGGCGGTGCCTTATTCGTACAGTGGCACGGCGTCGAACTGGCACTTCGTAAGGCACCGTCAACAAGGCCTCTTAAAATAAAAATTAAAGCAGTTTTCTTTTACTGGGGCCACGCCTGGAAAAAGTTCGGAGCTAAGTGGCCTTTTTATTTCTTTCCTTTTTATGTTTTGCTCTTTAAATAATTTATTTATTCTTAGTATGCTTTTCTATCCTTTTCTTTTTCTGTCTTTTTACCTCTTTCTTTCTCCCGTTATATATTCCTTTCTCTATCTATATGCTGCACTTCAATCTCTCCTTTATCCTTTGTCTCCTCCTCAAGTTCACTTTCCTTTCCCGCTCTCTGCTATGCTAAACTATTCTATACCATATCATCCTAGACATGACTTTTTTTTGCTCAGTTAGTGAGCCTGTATAGCCAAGTGGTTATGATTCGTGCCTTCGGATCGTGGGTACTTGGTACGAATGACAGCTTGGCAATAATTTTAACGCGGCAGCGTTCGTTAAAGAGCTGGTTTCGCAGAAATCAGCGTCGCTGGTTGTGACTGAAAAACTATTTTATGTGAAACCGAAAATTGAGAACGACGCAAATAAAATAAATGAAGAAAATTGTTGGTCTGACGGCGCACAGAACCAGGTTGGCAGTGTCGTTCGGTCTGCACTCAGACCAGGGTTGTCTGGATTCGAGCGGGGATTGAATCCGGGCCGTTTGCACGCCAACCGAATGTTCTACCACACGGCCACGCACCCGCTTGCGAACACAGTGAAAAGAACTTCTTCCGCTCGGAAATGCAGTGAAGTGATTTTTATGTTTTACAAACACACGCGTCCTGTATATACGCTTCGTAATGCAGCATGGAGTATTGCTGTAATAATACGTGGTACAAACGCCGATTGCCAGCGGGTGTCAGAACATGTGATTATCATTATGGCTTCGTGGTTTAAAGCTGGCCACCCCCTATAAAGGTGCCCTGTCACGGTGGTCTAGTGGCCAAGGTACTCGGCTGTGGACCCGCAGGTCGCGGGATCAAATCCCAGCTGCAGCGGCTGCATTTCCCATGGAGGCGGAAAAGTCGTAGGCCCATGTGCTCAGATTTGGGTGCACGTTAAAGAATCTTAGGTGGTCGAAATTTCGAGAGTCCTCCCCTACAGCGTCTCTCATAATTATATGGTAGTTTCGGGACGTTAAACCCTACATATCAATCAATCATCCTACAAAAAGCACACACGCTACGGCGCCCATTACTTTAACGCCATTGAGTGGGTGTGTAACATGAACACATAATTTATGATAATGACTTAGTGGGTTAAAGCCAGTCACGAACTACAAAGAGCGCAAACAGTACATCACCTGTTCCCTTAAGTTCACGTAGTGGGTACTTTGCAAGTTCGAAAAGGTTCCATGCACTAAGTGTTTCAAGTACCCACTAAGAACAAGACATCGTTATCACGTCCAGGTACTAAATGCGAAGCTTTAGGGTTTCCTAATTGTTCTTACCAGACATTTGTTTTCCCTTGCTCTTTCAGTGCCTATTTTCTCGCCAATTCGAGTTATTGCATTCTACGCAGGCGAAGTCGGTCCAGTCAAAAAGTGTGTGTTAGGCGCTATTTTCGGGGACCAAAGGAGATGAACAGGAGGACGACTAGAGTGCCCGCCTGCTGAACTATTGTGTTGTCCATTTGTGATGACGATAGTTAATGCGAACGCGTAACAGCACGATGAAAAGTGTAACCGCTCAGTTGTAAAAAGTTCTTTTAGCTGGGGAGGGCAGCAGTCGATGATTTTATAAACTGCCAGACGATCATTTCATATTTTTCGCATGAAATGAGCAAAATCGCAAGAATCAAAGGTGCCGAGCTAAGTTGGCTTTCCCAGAAAAGGATATAAACAACGAATCATGAGTGCTATCTTATTTAGAGTCACTACCGTGTAGCTTTATATTTTATCAATGACAATATTTTGGTTCAAGGCTCGCAGGATGCTTCAAAAAAATGACACTTTGTCGTGCCATGCGTTGCTTGCTAAACTGTCACGCTTTGGTTAAAGCATCGTCCATTAACGCTCCGGTAGGCACGATATATGTGGCGTAGCGAGCGCGTCTTTCTGTACAAACTCGGTTCCGCCTTCATGGAAGGCATGAAAGCTGAATGCGCTTGATTGTGGCCCCGATTATGCACTTGGTGTAATCAACGGCCATGACTCTATTAACGTTACTAATTAGCGCTTCATCGCATGTGGTTTGAGAGCGTCAAGAGTGTGCTTGTACTCTATATGACACTTTTGTTAGTCAATTTACCCGTATATTCATTGACAGCATAGCAGCCTGCACAAAATTTGCCTTTCTGCAGAAGTCGAACAGTGTGCTTTCGCGAAGTCACGCATTCGACTTAAAATTTCTCCAAGCCGCATTCATTTTCGGATCTGGTATAATTGGGAAGTGCTCTTCTTACTTTCCCAAAAGTGCCCACAGAGAGTTTGCACAATACCTCTTGTTTACTTCATCCGGTTCCGAATACCCTTATCGCCCAACTCGTAACAATAGGAACCGCTGTCTAATAACAACATAAAAGCGAGTCGTGAACTGATCAGCCAAAGCTTGAGGTTGAATTTTCCTACAATTCTGAATTCCACGCTCTTTTCTATTTACACATCTGAACTTTAACCAACAATACTATCAGCAGGCAAATTAAATTTCTGATCATTCTCAAAGTTCTTTTGGTGAATAATTTAGAGAAAACCGTGTAAATTGCTTTTTTTTCTTTTTAGAATGAGAGGCAGCATTGTTGCTCACGTTTCCTCATATTTTTTCTTCCCCAAAGCGATCGCTTATAAAAATACCTGGAATGCATTCGGTTTTGTTTTGGGTTTAAACCGGCTGTCTGTGCCTTCTTTATTCTACATGTTCTTCTGCAAGATCTATGCAGACAAGTTCACAGAACTGTTGTTATCAGCTTACAGCTGTGAATGACAGAATCAGTAGGCGTCGTGATATCTGTGTACTAACACAAGTTTTTGAAAAGAATTTACGAGAAAACAAATGCAAGTTTAGAGTATTCAATTCGGCTCACTGCTAACCAGAGACCCATTATTATCTTTTACTGTACCATGCATAATCACTTCTATTCTCTCCCATATTCCTTGTGTCTATTTGCGAATAGGTAGTGACTATGTTGAAGGGGCCCATCAACGCAGTACTATCGTTAGTGTGAGTGGGCCCGTCACCGTAGTGACATCGTAACAGTGACGGGTCCCGTCATAATAGCGATGCAGATATAACGACGGGCCCCGTCACTGTAAAGCAATGACAACGGTGAGTACACCCGTCACCATAGTGTAATGGTAAAAGAGAAGTGGCCCCTAACACTCTACCATTGCTGTAAATTTGTCGTCGATTTAGAACCATCGCCTGGCTGTTCTGGTGGGAATGTGGGAATGCGGTCGGGCCGCTGGTCGACATTTGGAATCCCGCTTTCTTACTTCTTAATTCTTTGTAGCCATGCGTCAATTTTGACGTTAGTGCTCTCAAGGAGTCGTAAGTTTGCGTTTTGCAACAAAGTCACGTCGCTGTTTGTAGCGGTTGTTAGCCCTACCACGTTGATTTTTCGAGGCGCATTGGGTACACGTTGTTGGTGTGCAACTTGACGCGTTGTTGGTGTGCGACTCCAGTTCATGTCGCGCTCACCAATGAAACTTTTCTCTTTCTTTTCTGCTTTCGATATTGTTTCGAGTAACTTTGCCTATATTAAGGGCAACATACAACAGTGGAGGGATGAGAGGAGACGCTGGCGAGCGAGAACTTCGCTGACGAACCCGGCTCGTTAAGTGGCAGCTGCCGCAGAGCCACGGTCCGAGTTCCCCAGCGTCATCCCCACCCCCAACCGCGAAATTTACTGCGGTACTAGAGTGTAGCCTGTTTTCACCGCCACCATTAAGAGCGCATGCACAGACAAGACCGCATCGAATAAATTAATGCAGCGCCGTAATGATGTAATAATGAGGTGGCCTCTTTTAACAACGCTGCTATATAATGACGGACCGTGACGTAGTGTAGCTATTTGTTTTTTTCCGAAGTTATTGAAGAATTTTTATTTATTTTCTTTTTTCTCTTTACTGATGCGTGAGGTGCGGCGTTCAAGCTCCCTCATTGTGAATACTTCGACGCTGCGCTAGATGCACGCTCATTCTTGCGTATTCGTTTCATCAACTCGCTGACACCTTGTGGTTTATCCAAGCCCGCAGCTGCACCAGCCTGAACTTGCAAATAGAGCATCTAGACGACCGGTCACGTCCATGATTTCGGTGCGTTGGTGTTTTAATCGCCGAGAACGATACGGAACACGTTTTGCTCCCGCAGGACAAGCGTCGTCTCAGGGTAGGAAGACAGCTACAGAAAACACGCCACCGTGCGAGTATCTACTGCACTGTACAAAGCTCGATTGTCAATCTACGCCTTCCATAGCAATAGCACACATTCATGGGACGAAAGCTACGGGCATATATGTTTGTTTGAAAGAGCCGATTCAATCTCATGAATAAGCCTTTATGGGTGATTTAAGGTGAAGTAGGCCCGAAGCCAGAGCTATATGTATTGTCATATATGCATTGTGGTTTTGAATTTCACTGAAACATACTGTCCAACTACACAGGCCTCAGGGTTGGAACACATTCTATGTTAACATGCACAATGCTTGGCATCAGTGCCTCTGTCGCCGTTATACAGCGACACGAAAAATACGCGGAACGGTTTGATTTAGGAACATCACATTATGTGTAACAAATTATTAGTTGAAGCTACGGTATCAATGCAAAGAAACGAAAATCTCGTTGAGGGTGGTTGTACAATGTAATAACAAAGTTAATTCGCACGCATGCAACAAAACCTTCTCGCCCAGCGCAGTATCAATAGGAATTTGCCGGGAAAGGTCTTCATTCCACGTTGGACGTAAAAGAAAGCTGATAGTTATATCCCCAATGAATGATTTTCTTACTGCATTACCTTCAGAAATAAAAAAGTTGTACAACCGAAAACCGCAATTCTAAATGACGATCTGGCGTCATGACACAACCGCTTCCCCACCCCAACAGCGCCTCAAGCCACTACGCCACCAGACCAGCTAGACGTTGGCCTCTAAAACGACTACAAATTTACGGCAACGGGCTCCCTCATTTTTACACTACGTTGACGGGTCCGTTCATCGTAGTCATTGCTTTACGGTGATGGGGCCCATCGCTATAAGTGCATCACTATTATGACGGGCCTCATCACTCTTACGGTTTCACTACGCGGACGGGCCCCTTTCCTGTAATGATAATACTTCGTTGACAACCCCGTCAACACAGTCAGTGCCTTGCAAATAATTTTATGAAAAGACTTTTATGTCATATGGTCCCGATAGGATTCAAATAAGCTAATTTTAGGCATGAATTTTCTTCTATTATACTCTCGGAGTGTGAGAATATAATCCGTGCCCTTGCTTATATAGCTACTTGTTAATAGCTCTGGTGCCTAAGGTGTCACCGAAATACAAACACGTTATAAAAACTATCTTTATATAGGTCGAATTCTTAAATCCCGTCCAGCACTTTCCTATAGCGACATCATCATGGCGTCCTAGATCATCGCTTGGTCGTAAGTGAGTCGATTCCAGAGTTAAGGCCATGACACTTAACGGGCAGATAGCTTAGGGTCACGGAAGAGGAGCGATGCAATCGGCTGAGAACTTTAAGGTACGTTTATGGGATCTTGCGGAACTACAATGCATTTGAGTTTTTTTTCAGTCGCAGCAATTTTCTATGTGGCAAAAATAATGAAATTTGTGATACAAATATTTTTAAGTGTCCTTTTTCTGCCCCATGCATCTAAGTACAATGTGTAAGTCACTCTAATATTACCTTTATGTGTCTGTGGCTAGGTTATGAATTAGCAGGTGTCACAATCGTGGTTTCTAATTCCGTAGTTATACATCTCTAGGCAGTTGCAAAAACGCGCACGGTGAGAGGACGACGAAAAAAATATAATTACGTCATGCGTGTGTTGCACCCTTTGGTTCGTTATGTATTGCAAGAACTCTGTTCCCCGATTGTATGACATAATGCATTACTGAACATGCCAGAGGCTTCCGCTTGCCAGTGTTACAGAGCGTTTGACATACTGTCGAGTTTTTCCAGCTTTGATTGGCCGCAGTAAATTGTTTTGAAAGCCGTCCCGGTTGGCGAATAACTCAATTAGTGGGCTTCATTGGCAGACTTGGGGCATGAAGTTCGTATCGATGTGACCTACAAGCGTCGGTGGCTGTAAGCATAATAATTTTCCCTATTAAAAATTCTCTCTATAAAAGACGGCCTTTATAGGAACTTGCTGTCTACCTTGAGCTATTTAAATAAAAATAGATTGTGCTTTTTAAGTTTGTATATGTGGTTGACATCTTATCTTAGGGTGTTTTCCCTCTAACTTTCTCCAATTGTCCTGAAATGGTTCATTCGCTCACTGTTAAAAAGCAAAAATATTGCTTTATTAAAATGTGGGCTTTTCTTAAAATACCAAAGGCACATTGAGCGTTCCTATTAATGTATTTGTTTATCAAGCTGCCTATGTATGGGTGCTCTCGTAGTCGCCTCCTTACCTTGGTAATAACCAATGTTGGACGAGAGGGTATGATAGTTTGATGAACGTGACTGTATAGTAATCAGATGAATAACGCGAAAGATCTGTTGTGTACGTTAAAAACCATTTGCATCGGCCACGGGTGGCACACACCCGTACATTACGAAACTAAGTAGGCTGGCATGCGCCACATGCAATTCACAGTTTATGTTTACCTAGGAACATCGACAACAGGCATTGTTAATTTGAACGGGAAATTGTGAAAAAATTGTGGCATCAGCTGCGTTGACCCGACCGAATCCAAAGAAGAAAATTGAAGCTATAGGCAGGCATTGAACCCAGGCATTCTACGTTGCAGTAAATTAATCTACTGAATGGCCACACCAGATCTTGCAACTGCTTAAAAAAACAACAAAATAAGAACCTTCTGCCACAGCCATGTCGATACAACGTCGAAAAGGGTATCACGGCTAGTCATTTGATATGAAAACAAAGCAATAAACGTTACGTATGTACTCATTAGATGCAGTTGTCATGCGCCTTAACTTCGATTCTTAGTCTAGTGTTGACTCCGCTTTTATACCAGCAAAACAAGCATTATATGTGTGCTCCTACTACTCGGCAAGCTATAGTCAAGCTGTGCTAAACCCCGAAGTGATACAGTATCGATATATAACGAATGCTACTAATAACATTCACTACATTGAACCATAGCTTGTTAAGTTGTGAATATCATACGTAGCATTGATTGATATGCTTCGTTTAACGTTCCAAAACCACCATATGATTTGTAGACACGCTGTAGTGGTTGGCTTCGGATATTTAGACCGCCTGGAGTTTTTTAACGTGCACAAAAATTTGAGCAGACGGGCCTACGGCATTTTCGCCTTCATTGAAAATGCAGCCGCCGCAGCCGGGATTCGATCCCGCGACTTGCGGGTCAGCAGCCGAGTAGCTCAGCCACTAGGCCACCGCGGTGGGGTCATACGCAGCATTCGTAAGTGTTTTTTGCCCTGGGGTCGAGCAACGCGAACTGTGGACCGCATAGTGGCGTGCCCTTCCTGTCAACAAAATTAAAGTACTTTTCTAACAAAACTGCTGATGTTGCGTCAGACAATTAGTTAACCTTTAAACATCCGGGTAATCAGTGTGCCTGGTAAGTGCGTACAGCCGCCCTATACACGAAAACACATATATCTATCTACGTCGTAACGCTTCTCTAAAAGCCACAAATATGCAGCATAAATGGCCACTCACTTACTGCTTCATGTGCAACCGATTTCCACAGTGCCTGGGATCTGCGGAATTCTTTTTGGGTAGATATAATTTCATATCTGTTCATATCGTCTCTAGGTCATCCATTGAAAGAGGGCGCAAATAACGAAAATGGGCGTGTGCCTGATTTATTAGGCACCATGTCATGAACGAAGGAGACACATGGGCAAAAAGCCCCGAAAGCATGGCAGGCTATGTGGCACGCAGGTGCATTAACCCAACGGCAGAATACAGATACATTTTTCGATGGTTCCTCAATTACCACAGCTGCACATTCAAAGCCTCCCGTTTCTGCTGCATGAGAAAACGCGCCGCACCAAGCACCCTCATCAGTTAATGTAAACAGCGCGCAACAAGTCGAGCGTGCAGCCCCGCCGCAGTAGTCTAGAGGCCAAGGTACTCGGCTGCTGACCCGCACGTCGTGGGATCGAATCCCAGCTGCGGCGGCTGCACATTCGATGGAGGCTAAAATGCTGTAGCCACATGTTTTCTGACTTGTGTGCACGTTAAAGAACCCCAGGTGGTCAATACTTTGGGAATCCTCCACTACGGCGTCTCACATAATCATATGGTGGTTTTGAGACGTTAAACCCCCCATATCAATCAATCAAATTAAGTGGAGCGTGCATTCATGTGTCCACGTATAGGCTGGTTGCGTTGAACGTACTGGTACGGGTCTTCTCAGTAACACAAAAATAAAGTACGGCAAAACATTAAGGAACACTCGGCAGCACGCCGCTATAAATTCTAGGCACATTTTGATGGCTCCTATGTTTTCTATCATGTTTCCCAAGCAATATGGTTATCAGGTTTCATAATTACCACTGAATCTAGCACTGTCTCTGTATCATACTCAACCTTGAACACCTTTCATAAAAAAGACGCTTACAACCTATTTAGGAATTGTACTAAACCACTGTAAATTTTCATTATTCTACAAAGTTAAATTACGTTTTCTTTTTGTACTTGCCTATGTACTGCCAGTGTGTATGATGTCACATCAGCGTCACTGAGAACGCAGCACAGGGTCATATATATGACCCTGTGCTGCGTTCACGGAGGATCTACTAGACTATATATATATATATATATATATATATATATATATATATATATATATATATATATATATATATATAGTCTAGTAGATCCTCCGTGAGCGGTCACAACGTGGTTTATTTCGACGTTTCGGCCTAGAGTCTGGCCTTGATCAGGAATTCCTGATGAAGGCCAGACTCTAGGCCGAAACGTCGAAATAAACCACGTTGTGACCGCTCACGGAGGATTTACTAGACTATATGCAACGCTACGGCCACTCAATCACCATGCCTGCCTACACACACACACACACACACATATATATATATATATATATATATATATATATATATATATATATATATATATATATATATATATATATATATATATATATATATATATATATATATAAGGGAAGCGAAAAGGCACGACTAACGAGGAAACACTTTTATTAATCACATACGTTTCGGCTGGTGGGCTAGCCTTCGTCAGTGTGAAGGCTGGCCCACCAGCCGAAACGTATGTGATTAATAAAAGTGTTTCCTCGTTAGTCGTGCCTTTTCGCTTCCGTTGTTACTACGGAGCCAGTGCACTTCTTTCCTCGCAACGTCTATATATATATATATATATATATATATATATATATATATATATATATATATATATATATATATATATATATATATATATGTTGTGCCACAAGCCATATTCAAACTACGTGCGCTTTCTTATTTTTACGCCCTTCAGATAGTGGACAGATTGCCTATTGAGAAATTAGCACGTGTTAGCCCGAGCCATACAACAGCAGCCTCACGAAAAATTCTACAGAAATAGAAAGACGAGGTGGATGCTTTTGAACGCACTGTTGGCTGGAATGAACAGTATGACCTTGAGTCGTCTGTTTTTTTCTGTACAAGTTCGCCCCAACCACTTCGTTTAATTAAAGTGTACTTGTTAATTGTGCGCTACGAACTGGTGAAGGTTCTAGGTATGATTCCAAGCCTTTGTCTAATCCCGGAACGCAGCCCAGAGCAACAGCGACTTGAATACAACGAGTTCACCCCAGTTCACCAGTGCTGCAGCCGACGTTTGCGTGGTGAGGCCCTCGAATTTTCACCTTTGTCGAAGTCTATCAGAGTCTCAACGGCTGTGAACGAAAATGCCGGTGACGTGACAAATCTTGTTGCACCAACGAACATCGTTGTGATTCCCCTGCCTGGAGCCTTTTCACGGAGAGGCCTACGAAGACGCAGAGTATTGGCTAGAATGATTCCAGCACGTTGCGAAGGCCAACAGATGGGGAGCCGGTCACAGACCTGGACGCGTTTACTTGGCATTGGAGGATAGCGCTCGAACCTCTTTCGAAAACCTCGAATCTTCCACACGGTCTAGGGACGACTTCCAGCGGGAGCTGCTCGCAACTTATTCGAGTACAGATCGCAGTGAGAGAGCCGAAGCTGCCCTCCAAGCGAGAAGCCAGCACAACAACAAAAGCGTGGCTATGTACGTAGGGGTAATCTCTCGCCTATTCCGCCGAGCGGATTCCAACACAAGTGAGGACAAGAAACTGCGTCACCTAATGCGAGGGGTAAAACAAAAACTGCTTGCTGGCCTGGTTCGCAGCCCGCCGCGCATCATCGCTGAGGTTTGTTCCGAGGAGGCAGCGATAGAAATAACGCTGCAACAGTGAGCAAAGATGTACAGCAGAGAGGTGAACACGACCTGTTTGGACGCACTGCCGGCAGCCTTTGAAAACAGCATGGAGATGTTGCGGGAGCTGATATGGTCTGTAGTACGAGAAGAACTCCAGAAACAGCAGCGGCTTGGACAGAATGCTCCAGTGATTTCATTGTTAGCCGGTGTGATTCGCGAGGAAGTTCGACAAGCAGTACAGAAAACGCACACACAGAATGTACCCCATCAAAGTGCTTATTCAGAAGCGCCACTACCACGTCAGCGAAGTTTGTCCTACGCCGATGTCCTACTGCGAGGAACTCCCAGACTTGTGGACGTCGCAGCTACGGCCCTTGTGCAGCACCCGATGTCTCCAAGCCCTATGCAGCCACCACCCGAGAGGAGACTCAGAAAGAGTGGTATGTGGCGCACTCTCGGTAAAATTCCTCTATGGAGAGGGCGGCCATCTTTACCGACCGTGTCAATATTGCCACGCGGGATTTCATGACTACCATGTGAAGGCACCTCGACCATGAAATGGTAAGCACCCATTTGAATTTTAAGAATACCTCTCAGCTCGTAAAGGCTCACGTGACTTTCAACATCAACCTCGATTAACAACGTTGTCGAGGTATCGGGCGCCCAGTCCCCGTCTTTCAGCAAGCTCTCCAAGACGCCGCTCACCAAACCCACGTCAGGAAAACTAAAGTCAGCGACCTGGGAAGGCAAGGCCGCTGTCGACGCTGAAGCAAAAAAATACATCGTTCAGGGCAACCGATGACGGCCGACTGGGCAACCAACCGGTGTTGCGACGACGACGTCACTTCTTATTTGCGCGTGCTTGTTGATGGCTACGAAGTGATTGCGCTGGTGTACACATGCACAGATTATTCGGTAATGAGGCATTAACTTCCTAAAATGCTACGGAAAGTGCGGACGCTATGAAAAAGGCCACAAGCTCGGACAGATGAAGGGCACCTCATAGACCCAACTGGAATATGCACTGCAAGAATTGGCGTACGGGGTTTCACGTACGTGGCAAGTTTCATAGTGCTGCCCGAGTGCTCAAGAGGATTGATTATTGGAATCGACTTATTGCAGACTAACGGTGCTGTGATCAACTTACGAGAATCCTCTGTCTCATTTTTAACGAGGCATGGTATCGCAACCTTCGACACTAACAAAAACGTCAATGACCTTTTTATTTTGGACGACAACATTGTGGTACCGCCGAGATCATGCGTATCAGTCACGGTAACAAGCAGAGCGTTCAGCGACTTCGGAAAAGTCGCCGACAGCAAAACAAGCCTCGTACTTGAAAAAAAAATCTGCATGGCCCGAGGCCTCGTTTAGCTACACGGAGGATGCATCGACGTCTTGCTCACCAACTTTGGAAATGAGAGGCAGCACATTGCGAAGGGAACTGTCATCGCCCCTTTCAATTACTTCGTCCAGGCCATGGAGGTGACTGTTTCTGACCTCTGGACATCTGGTGTAACAGATTTGAATTCTTTCCTCACATCCATCGACATCGAACCATGATTACTATCCGACCAAAAGGAACAAATTGAAAGCCTCGTAAGGAAATTTGCCGCATGCTTTTCAGTCTCATCTCAAGTTCGACGTACACCTATCGCCAAACTTCTTATTATTTAGGACGAATTGGTGAGGCCTCTAAATCAGCATTCCTACCGAATGTCACCAAAAGAGAGAGAGGCTATCAGAAGTCAAGTCGAAGAAATGATTCGAGATGACGTAATCCAACCGTCATCAAGTCTATGGGCGTCGCCTGTGGTCCTTGTAAAGAAGAAAGATCAGGGCCCGGATTCACAAAACTCACTTACGAAAACATTTTTGCGCAAGAGAAATTTTCTTGCGTAAGTCGATTCACGAAACGAAAAAACGTCGTAAGAGGCCATAGTTGTCACATCGGCCGCTGCAAATAAAGCGCGCTGTGACTGCCCGGGAACATGTCAGCGATGGTGATGCGGTTGCTATATTTGCTTGCGTCACCGAAAAGTGCTCGTAAGTGGATTCACGAAGCGAAATTGTGCGTAAAAACAGCATGGCTGAGAAAAAATCCTAAGAGTGGTCCGGACCACTCTTAGGAACAATGTGGCTACTTAGAACCTGCTGCCGCGGCGGTATACTTTGGTGCCCTGGCTGGTTTTGAGTTAATTGACGCCCATCAAGGGCTGCCTGAAGACTGCTGGTGCGTTTTTATTTCTTTCGGCGCTTTGATCTTCGCGTGTTGTTTCCCTTGTACGCATTGGATGGTGTTGACAACCAGCATCGTCCAATAAGTTCGAAGTCACAGTAACTGAAGAATTCTATTGGGCGTCAATGGCATAAAACTACGCATGTAAAGATTTGTGGTTGGATGAAAACCAATGTGATACTTGAATGGTCGGTGCATTCGAACGCGGCATGGCATAGGATCAACCTTATTTGTTATGTTGTTGTGTTGCGCCACATGTCATCCAATTAAAGGTGCGACTCGAGATCCTTGCCTCATTGGAGGAAATTACCACCAAAGAGGTTAATGGGAGCACATTCTTTGCACGCTATTGGAAATAAAAATGAGAGGAAGTTTTCAGTGAGTGGTTCCTAAAGTTTGTGCTCTAGTGTACGTTCATTGGCTCTAACTGTCCAATTGTTGCGATCTCTGAAACACAGCTGTTGATACACTTTGGGACGATCTGGAACAAAGCGTACTTTGTAAACCAAAGCGTATTAGGGGTGCGCGTGATTACGCATGGAACTACAAACAAATCATGCATCTTCACCTTCACTGTTCAGACACCGATATTGACCGTGATAATATGGCAAGCAATCGGAATGAAATGACCCTAGTAACTTTGTATGACACCGAAAATATGCAAACCCTCACGATTCTGGAGCAAACTTTGGCTGAATTGATCCCTGCGTCAATTACCAGCCATTTAACTTGGCGCACGAACATCATTCAAAGGTAGAGCGAGCCACTGACATGTATTTTGTGCGACGCAGCGACCACTTGACCTGAGAATAATAGCGTTGCGAAGGCGAATCCCCTGTCGCACGCTCTGATCGAAGCAGACGACAAACGCGAGCAGACGACGGCTTGGCCGACAGGCACAGCTTGTGATTGGTTGTGAAGCAATACCCTCTACATCAGCTCACTCCGTGACGTTGCCAAAACACTTCTTTCATCTGGCACGCCTGTCCTGTTCGTCATATCACCTCCCTCGCACATAAGAGAAAGTTTTTTCACGCCGTGAAAATAGTGCAAGCACTTTCTAAGAGCTCTCTTATGTGCTGCGCAGTTGTCTTAAACAACATGGCGTCGTAAACAGCATATCGGTCGGTGCGACTTTCAGCAAACGCTTCTCGCACGAGTTACTTTAGCATTTGACCGGATGTGTTGTGATTACAGCAGCTCTTTCGGTGCGTGTAAGCAGTGCGGAAATCTGTGGCAGTGCAGTGGTGTACGGTGAAGCGCAGCGAAGCCTGTGCGTCGGTGTGGTTATCAAGCGGGGATCGGCGTCGATGTATCGACGGCAACTAGCACTCGATAAGCCTGCAATGTGTGTTTGTGTGCCGGTAACAGCTCGTTCGCTTGACTTTCCAGTCTCTCAGTTTGGTGCTGTGCGACATTTCGGATTGACAGAGTTTTGACACGTTACTAGAGTGACCCCAAGTACGTACGGAAACGTATGAACTACGCGCTCGGTTCTTGCTTCGCCACTAGTTAGCCCGTACGCTTCTATTTACTTGAGAGCAATGTACTGTTCGGGAGTGAAACGATGTTCGTTGTGAACAGTGGTGCTGTGTTGACGTTCCAAGACTTGTGAACAAGCTGTGCTCGTGTGACCGAAAATTGAAAGACAGCGTTGATAACTGTTTTGCCCTGCGAAGTCGTGGTGGGGCAGCTTGGCGCTTTTGTTTGTTAAGTCGTCATTTCTCCTTTTTGTGATAACCATAGTCCTAGCGCTGTGATGTGATCAACCAAAACTGCGAGGTGCTACTTTTTGTTGTGGATCGCGTGACTTTGGAAGCGCGCCTAGACTGTTCTTTGGTAACAAATTGAGAGTTCTTTGTGGCATCGAGAGCCCGTGAACGTCAAGCTTCCCTCCAGCCCCCCAAAAAAGCCAAGATTTCACCGGTGCCTTGCTTTGGATGAAGTTGTAGGCCAATATCGCCTAACTACAGCTTTCCGAGTTCGTCTGGCCATCGTTTTGCACGGCACTAGAGCCTTGACAACAGCCGGTCATGGCCAGTTCTTACACTTTATCAATGGACGTGCACGCCTGGCCAGCCCTTCATTGCTGTCATTGGCAGCTTCCAGTCTGCAGATGCCCTTTGCCTGTTGGCCGTACTTGGTTTCTTATGACACCGACGGCTACTAAATGCTGCCATCGGTGAGTTCACCTTGCAGAACTAAATTTCACCGGTACTCTAACTCACGCAGTTCTATAACGTGTGCAAGTTTTTAAGCCCATCAGATGTAATGTTTCTCTATGGTAAGTTGAAGCATGAAAAATTTACTACTACTGTTATATACATATATATATTATGGTGCAAATACATAAAAACGTTTTTTGTGATTTGATACAAGTGAGCTCTTGTTTGATTATGAGGTTGGGCCTGTCGATTGACCACGTTTGATAGTTGGAAAGTTAATGTGAATTTACTTTTCAGGAGCCAGGTTGCACTTAAAAAATTTGTTATTTTGGAAAATCAGTTCTATAGACGATTACCACTGTGGTAGTACTATACTTCCCTAGGACGTATATATTGCGGTATGTAAATTTTACATGAGGCTTTAGTTTATTTCAAAGTGATTATAGCAGATTTTGGTCACTTTAACGAAGTGATAGCTTCCTCAAATAAGTATTAGAAGTGAGTGCTCTTAATGATAGTTTTTAAATATCTCGTTTTTGGCTCTTCACAGATCGCAGAGATTGGTTTGTTAAGGTCCTGTGATGCATCGGTTGCACATTCTGGCACATCAATCCTCATCATTACTTGAAGCACCTGTACAAAAATAGGAAGGACACGTTCTCCCTAACTGTGCAAGCCTATGTCACTGCTCGGACTGTTATCATTCAGCGGATGTGGCGTGGAAGCCTGCATGGCAGCCTCATCTGGAAGGACGGCAATCTGCTTGGGAGCTTCGAGGGCACAAAACTACCTAACGGCTGGCTGCAAGGTTAGTTTTTCTTTAATACATACGATTACGTGAACACCACTTACTGTGCACAAATTGAAAACCCAAGCATGGTTGCTTTCAGTGGATACCTGTAATATTCTTACACATAATTCTTATTCAACATTTATAGAACTAAATTGCAAGATAATTGATAATGTTGAAAGCTGAAAGCCTGCAGCTTATGAATGAAACTCCGATATTCTGAGACTCAAAAGCTTGTGCTTTGAAACGAGCACAAATACTTTAATTCCTTATTGAGCTCTCGAGCTTGTGACTCCCTCTGTGGATCAAGTGCTCTGGAAGGAAATAGCATGTGGGTGAAAATTGCCTGGCTGTTCACAACTTGTAAGGAGAAATACCTATTGAAGTAGCCTCAGATGACATAGGGCCAGTAACTGCATCTTTTACCTAATGTAGCTTTTTCTCTCTCAGTGCTGTTGCTTGTGTTTCAGCCGAACATGTTCACCACGATTGCATAGTAATATATATTTTTCTACAAATTGTACCTGACCTAAGTATGCATTGTTGATCTCTAAAGGTGACGTTCAGTGTGTTTCAAAGCCAATGCTTCTCATTTCTCTGTCTGTGGCTAGCCTATTTCAGCAGCAGAGCGATGCAGCTAGCACACATGCAATCCAAGTCATGGAGCGCTCCTTTGGTGTTTTGTGCAGGACAGAGCATATCCATCCGGCAAGACACTGGTATCAACAATAATGGTGAGTGTTGGTGGCACCTCTAGGAGCCCGTTGTGTTTGTTGCGTATGATTATTTCCCCTGATGAAGTGCATTTTTGAAAGGTTTTCTTCATTTAGAATAATAGATGTCAGTAACAAGCACACTCATAATCCACAAGTTCTTTGTGTCTTCTAGACTGCCCATTTGCTCCTATATGCGGTATGGTGAGCTGGCTATGTTAGACAGCCTTAAATTTATCAACATTGGCTGTTGTGTTGTAATGCAGTCTAACTTGTGTTTCTTAGTGAACTTATTTGTGGTCTACTTCTCGCACCTAGTGTAAAGTCGAAATAAAAGAAACTCTATCGGCTTTTTATGCCTGTCAGAAGTTTCATGCCTTCATCTATAACATTGTGGTATTGCTTTTGTATCATATTAAATATATTTTCAGCCTTCACTGTTTGTGTGTGTGTGTGTGTTGAGGCTTGTCATTGGCTTCTGAAAATACGATATCTGTAAATATTAGCACATAATTGACAACTACACACTCTTGCATGTAGCATGGTTGTAACAATGATCTGTATTTTTCTAAGTTCCAGCAGTAACAAGGGGTTCGGTGCTCCACGGTCATGTACAGTGTATCAAGAACAGAGCACAGAAGACCAACAAGTTAAAAGGGACTGCCAGTGACTGTTCTCCTGCTCAAAGTTTACAACAGCAGAAAGAGCACATTGTGATGTCAGGAGCAGCTGCTGCTTAACTTATTAGCAGTGCGTTATTCAGCAGTTCCTTTGCTTGCATTCGAAATTATTTAAATTTTGCATGGAAGATACCAAACTATGACACTAATTTAAAGGCTGCTGTAGTGTTAGTGGGCAAATATTTTTGAGCTAGAGTTTTTAACATGTGTGTTAAGTGCCTGCGTGCCTCTACATTTGCAAGCCAGAAATCACAGCATCCATGGTCGCCAATGGTAACTGTGTTTGCATTCTTTGTAGTACAAGAAGTAAAGCCATGGATGCAGTAATCATGTACTTAGTCGATGTAATCCTTCAGTGTACACTCATTTGTATAGCACCAATGATGCCATGAGTGTATAAGCTCTGGGAAGTGAATCTATGTGGATTATTTTATTTGGAAGGAAGAGGATCATCACTACTCCTAGTATACCTTAACAGTAGATTTTAGTGCTTGGGTATTATCCCACTGCCTGTCCGTCCTTCAACAGTCTACTTATCTACTGTGTAAGTGTAACTTTTTAAATGTATACTTTGCTCGGATAGGTTTGTTCATAATGTAATGCAAGTGACTTATCATCTATGCAGCTCTACTAAGACTAGAAATAAAAGTATTTATTTTTATAAGTAGCTATAGCATGCATTCACTTGTGTTTTTCTAGGTGCCTGTACAATTGTTTAGCCCTAAAAAAGTGCTGGTATACTCTAATATTGAATCTGGCATCTTAAAATAGTTTGTTAGTGGAAGTAAGAATGTGTTTACAACCAATATTACTATCCTCAGATGAACTGTGAAAACTCTGTGGAAATTTTTTTACAGTTTTTGAACGTTGTGAAGGCAAATGTTATGTTGTTTTATTGTGGTCCCTGTTTCATGCAAAAGACACATAAGTACTTTGCAGTGGCATAGTATTAGTTGTTCTTTTACACATATGTGCTGAGCAACATCGCTGTTGAGGCCAGCAGCAAGACATACATGCAGTGCACTGGAGCATCACCTCACAAAGTGTACAGTCTTTGCCCACCAGTAAACTCAATATTTTTCAAGCAGACTAATAGACAGCTGTATGGGAACTGTGTTGGTGTGCAAACTTTGCAGTCTTTGGAGGAGTGTTTTTCATCATTTTTCTCCAAGTGAAGTAGCTACCCAAGGCCACAACTGGTGGGAATGTGGTGGTTTCCTCTCTCCAAACACACTCCTACCAGCTGCCTCAATGTTAGCATGGGGTGAATTCACGAACTGCAAAATAATTGGTCTTTGTTTTCTTGGCCGAAAGAGTCACTTCCACCGTTGAGCCACCACGACGCGCCAGAATAGAAACTTTTAGCTAAATAAAGTTGATTCTACTTTTGAGAAGTGTTTTGGGGAAACAAAATAGCACCTATAGCTGTCAATATAAACACTGTTTGCACCAAGGAGCTTAGTAGCTTATAATTGTATTATTCATGTATTGTCTAGAATTTACTCGCGCTGTGCCAACTTTCAGCCCAAGTGTCCTAACATGCTTTGTTAGTGAATTGTGAATGAGCCAAGCTATGTAAATAAACAGAGTGATATTGCAGACATATACAAAATATTGATGCACAGCCCTTTTCTTTAGCATGACATTGTCAAGGGCTTTATTCTTATGTTTTTTATAAAGAGTGCTTATCATTGGGCATCAGCGGAAAACTATGCATCAAGCTTTTGCGAGATGGTTCGAGAAACACCGTGTTCAGACATAACAGTGCCGGTGGATTTCTCTCGTAAGTTCCTTTCTGTTGTATATTCAAAATGAGTTTATTAGAATTGTTGTTTTATAGCCATTCATTTTAATATTTACACCTGAGTGTGTGTATGTATGTATGTATAGGTGTACATATGTATATGTGTGTGTGCGTATATGTAAGTATGTATGTATCTTTTAAATGAGAATCCGTTTATCATTGGTGAGTAAGTTTGGTAATGATATGGCTGAATTTGTTTCTAGTTATTTCTCTTTTGAGCCATTACATATTTCAATTTATTTTGTACTGCATAAAAATAAACGCAACCTTACACAGAATATGTGTATTCGAAGAAGTTGTTTCATTTACCAACCTACAGTCATGGGCAAGAAATTGGGTAAGATGGAACGAACCTGCGATGATTAGTTTAGAGCATAGATACTCTACATGGCATATCTCGTACACATTGCGTTGGTTGAATATGTCGATTTCAACCTTTCAATTTTAATCAGAATAAGCAAGCTATCACCCGTGGTTTTATATGTGTGTGATATTTATGCATACTGTGATACCGGTTCGCAATTACCATTAAGGTCACAAACCTAGTCAAGCTGAATACACGAATTTTGTCCATGCACCTTTCATCTGCACTGGAACTGTTGTTAATAAAAAATAAACTTCAGTTTAGAAGTTTATTCTAGTAACCAAAAGCAGGGTATCTCTTTATCACACAAATCTAATTGCCATTGTTCTGTTCCATTCTGGACAATAGGGGACCCTCTCAGCAGAACTCGATTAACTGCTATAGTTCATTTTAACCATTGACAGCGACATTACACTGAAGCGTGCAGCATGACAAATAGCGGGAGAGAAGACACAAACTAATCACTCTGTTCGCGTCAGCTCTAACTGTCCGTGCTCTTTGGTCTTGCTGCATGTGATGATGCCCACCAATTTAGCACGAAAGCGTGTCCCTACAAAGGCAGTCAACTTGGCTGCAAGCAGTTAGCTCACTGCATGTGTAGATTTTCTTCAAAACACCGTGAAGACCGATTGCTGGTGGAATGTCCAAACACGTGAAAAGTAATATACCAGGTATAATATTGGTATTTCAGCACTGGACACTTTTGCGATAAGAGAGAATGGAGGAGAAAATTATGAACCCTGGATTGTTTAATTTTTGAAGGAGCACAGTACAGCGCTTTTGGGTCAAAAGGGGAGTAAAAGAAGCAAGTGCGAAAGCCTACTTCTCAAAAAATTAGTACCCGCCACCACGCATAATGTCAGGCCGGGCAACCTTTTGAAAAAAAAAGTGCTCAGTGATTCTGCGAATCGAACCAAGTACCTCCTAGATTGTAGTTGAGCGCTGAAACCGCTCGTCCACTGCAGCAGTGCTTGCATTCGCCCTATTGCTGATATATCGTCATTCCTTCGAATGAAGCCAAATGCAAAAACGTCCGGTGAAACTTTGTCAAAAATAGAAAAAATAGTTAGAATGCGTTTGCCCAAGGTTACTAGAAGATAGAAACCGCCACGTGTGACTGTATAACCGTGCGCTATTTATTCTTGTACATTACTGTCATGACGTTGGGATAGCCGGCTCTAACGTAGGCTACCTTCTCATAGTTTGCCAAATATAAATAAGAAAATAAAAATATATAACAGCCTGTGACAACGCTAATCAACTATTATGAGTTCACTGTCACTAGTGTCACTTTCACTAGATGAATGCTCAGTTTGCTTCCATTATTGTTATTTAGGAAAGTTTTGGCTCAATAACTCAACTCTCCTAATTAGCAATGATTCTCACATCTAAGGACAGTCACACTTCATCTCGCTTTCTGAGTCGCTGTCACACCCATATAACGCGTACTCCTCTTTTTTATGCTCTTCGAGCATCTGACGCTGCTTTGCGGAGACTTTCCCTGACGTCTGCTGGGCCAGAAAATTGTCTTTATTATCTATCAATTTCAAGCTTTCGCGAAGCCGAAACGAGTCTCTCTCTCTCTCTCTCTCTCTCTCTCTCTCTTCATCCTTTTCGCACGTGTGATAACGTCTCTCGACTTCAAGACTCGTATACACGTCCCTTGCTTTGTTTGCGCACTCAAACAACGCTGGACGAAATATTTGCACCGTGTTTTGTGAAAAGCATTAGCACTGAGACACCTCCCGACGAGTCTCCCTCATTTTACGTAGACATATAGCTAAGCGTAAGCGTATGCACGTTCTCGCATTCCGGCTTTATAAAAATGCTGCGGTGCATGGAACTAGCGAAATTGCGCTCACAATTTCATTTGATTACTGCTGTTATCTATTTTAGCACAATTCGTCTGCAGGCACCAAAGTCGCTCATGTGTCTTGTAATAAGAATATTGTAACAAAGGCTGCCTTTGACTATAGGTACAAAACACCCTTACGTTCACCACTATACCGTGCTAGATTGCACCGAATTAGTTAGGTAGCAGCGCTGCTTCAATGAAATGTAAGGTAAGTGGTCGCTTTAAATAAGGGAAGACATTCAAGGCACATTTTTACACATTGCATGCATTGATTTATGTGTGGTTTCATTTATATGGTGCACCTGGAGTGTTGTTTACTTGTACTTGGCGAGATAGTGCATGGACTGCTCGGTGGCTTAAGGCCATCAAACAATTATTTTTTTTAGCTACAGTCGTTGATTAAAGGCGAGTGCTTGGCTTTGCACAGCCCACCAAAACGTCTATTACAACGTACGCGGCATCCCGTAAGCGCTGTAGCAGACGCTCGCGGAACTGAAACTTAGATGCAGCAAATCATTGGCTATCTTCGTATACTCTCGATGCTAGACGCTTTGCGTGCTACCTTGATATTATCGGCACACACTTCTTTCTTTTCTTGTCGTTTCATCGGCTATCGTCTGTCCTCCTTGCCCTCTTAAGTGCCGAATAAGTTAAATTCATACCCGCGCTATAGTAATCCCTACAGATAAGAGAATTTTTGGCTAAGAAAATGCGTAGCCAAAGAGAAAGCTTTGTGAATTCGGGCCCAGACCTTAAGTTTCTGCATAGGCTACTGAAAAGTTAACGCCGTTACTTATTGAAAGCGATGTTTAACCTGTTCCAAGAATTGACGACACTCTGGATAGACTACAATATGCGAAGTACTTTTCGTCGCTTGATCTTAAAAGTGGATATTGGCAAATAGAAGTCGATGAAAGGAATTGGGAGAAGACGGCATTCGTCACACCAGACGGTTTATACAATTTCCAAGTGCTCCCATTTGGCTTTTGTTCAGCATCTGCCACCTTCCAACGGATGATGGCTCTCCAGCCTGAAATGGCAATTTTTTCTCGTTTATTTTGATGACGTTGTGATTTTCTGCAATATTTTTGAGCAACATATTCAACACCTGCGGGCTGTTCTCACTGCCATCAATTCAGCAGATTTGACAATAAAACAACATAAATGTCATTTCGGATTTTGAGAGCTTCTATTTTTTGGCCGTTTCATTAGCTCGGAAGGAGTTTGCCCTGATCTGGAATAGACAGTGGCAGTGGCGAAATTTACCAAACCTATAGATAAAAAGGCTGTCCGGCGATTTTTAGGACAATGTGCCTATTACCAACGATTGATTGAAATTTTCTCACTGATCGCTGAACCACTAACGAGGCTCACCAAGGAAGACACACATTTTATCTGACTTAGTGAACAGGAAGAGACATTCAATAAACTACGGAAGCACCTTCAGAGTCACCAGTTCTTGCTCATTTTGACCAGAAAGTGGAAACGGATCTCCACAACAATGCGAGCAATTCAGGGCTCGGAGCCACACTCATTCAGTGGCAAAATGGACAAGAACGAGTAATTGCGTACGCCAGACGAACTCATTTAAAAGCTCATTCAGTGGCAAAATGGACAAGAACGAGTAATTGCGTACGCCAGACGAACTCTTTTAAAAGCTGAGGTGAACTACTCAGGGGCAGAAAAAGAATGCAGATCAGTCATATGAGCCATCAAAAAGTTTCGGCCATACTTATACCATAGACCATCTCGAGCCATTAGTGACCACATTCATTGTGCTGGCTCGCTTATCTCAAGGTGGAGCCTGCGGCTACAAGAATGCGATGTAACGGTCGTATATAAATCTGGTCGCAAGCAAAGTGATGCTGATTGCTTGTCTCGAGCCCCAATTGAACCAACGGTCTCTACTTCCACAAAAGATGTACTAGAATTTCCTTTTCTCGGAGCAGTGGCGACATCAAAAATGGCAGATCATCAGCAATCTGACCCCAAATTACTTCTACTGATCAATTACCTAAAAGGGCACCGTGTTGACGTTTCACGAGTGTTCATCGTGGTTCGGAAACATTAACCTTACGCAATAACGTCATGTATAAAAATAGCTTGGAGCACAATATAATGACATTCCTGCTCAACGTCCTTTCAGTATTACGCCCGAAGATCTTGGAGGCCTGCCACGACGACATATCATCGGGATACTTGGGGAGTAAACAGAACGGTAGCACGCATTCGTACCAAGTATTACTGCCCAAAGTTGCCGAGTTCTGTGCTTCACTACGTTAGGACTTCTCGGGACTGCCGGAGACGGAAGACGCCACTGTTGAAACTTCATGGCTCCTGCAATCTATAGAGCCACAAGGGGCACCATTAGCACAAGCGGGAACGGACTTACCCGGCCTATTCCACTTCATCATCTGGAATGCGGTGGATCATGGTGACAACTGACTATCTGACAAGATATGCTTAGATGACATCTCTAGTTAAAGGAACAGCTGTTAAAGTCACCAAATTCTTCGTCACCAACATTGTACTGCGTTATGAAGCCCCTACAGTGCTGATAACGGATGAAGGGACCACTTTTGCGGCTGATTTGACGAAGTTCATAATAAAATTGACGCACAGCAGTCATAGAAAAACGACAGCGTATCACCCACAAACGAATGGACTAACTGAGCAACTGAACAGAACGTTGGCTGATATGTTGTCGATGTATTTGGATCTTAAGCACCGAGCATGAGATCAAATATTGCCGTATGCAACGTACGCTTACACTATTTCACTGCAAGAGACGACCCGTATGACGCATTTGCAACTTCTTTTGGCCGCACAGTCACCGCAACATTATATGCAATGCTGCCTGTAGAGGAAATGCCTGAGCATGATTATAATACTGCTGACTTTCTACAAAGGACTGAAGAAGCAGCAATGCTTGCACAACATAGTATTCACAAGCAACAAGTCGACACTGTGCGTACTGGATGTCTCCGACGAAGAGACATCCAGTACGCACCGGGCGACAGAGTTTGGGTGTGAGCTACCGTAAGAGTACGTCGCCGGTCAGAAAAGCTGCTCCGTCGCTATTTTGGTCCCTACAAAGTTCTTCGACAGATTGGTTCCCTGAACTATGAAGTTGTTCCGGAGGGACAAGAAACCTCAACACGGTGGTGTCAGCGCACAGAAATTGTGCATGTCATAAAAATGAAGCATTATAATGAAATACAATCAACTATCGAGACGACACCTCCCCTTCACAAAAACAGCTTTCACCAAGAAGCTGTTTGAACGAGTCTGGAAACCATCTCCTATGAAGCATCGGGACAATGCAGTTTTGAAGGAGGGCAATGGCACAAGCCACATTCAAACTATGCACGTTTTTCTATTTTACGTCCTCCAGATAGTAAACAGATCGCCTATTCAGAAAGTAGCACGAGCCATACAACAACTGCCTCACCAGAAACTCTAGAGAAAGAGAAAAACGAGGTGGATGCTTTTGAACAGAACGTTAGCTGGAGTGGACCGACAGACTGAGAGTCATCTGTTTCTTGGGCACAACTTCGCCCCAACCACTTCATTTAATTATAGTGCACTCTTTATATTTGCGTTACAATATACTGCTTTTTTATAAGCCTGCATCATTTTCGACACAATATTATAAAATCAGCCGTTTCAGTGTCATTGCAAGCCAAAAGCCGGCCCTCCTTTGTAACTGTCCTCACTCCTCTGCATGCTATAGCACCTCACTTTTTTCGCCTCTTTGTGCGAAGCACCTTCATGCACTTTCAGAACAAAATGCAGTAAATTGCAGTTCAATAGTCAATACTTACCTACAAGTAAAAAATAAATAGGAAGAAAAAACGCCCTCCTCACACTTTAATGAAAGGAAAGTGATATATTTTTTCATACGGGGTCGACAGAGTATATCTGCTGTTTGATGCCACAATTAAGCGCCCATTTATATGCCACTGGAAGCGTTTTTGGCTAAATTAGCATCGTTGGAGGTCTGTGATACGTGTAGGCGGGTTTCTAATTGTGTTTTAGTGCAAACGTTTCTGGCTGGCTTAAAGACATCTAGGGAACTGGGCAGCCTCATCTGAATACAATAGTGGGCGAGGGGCTCGTCACCTCTATTTTATATATTCTCTAAAAATATTGTCACTCAAGCCTCAACTGCTTGATGGCGTCATTTATGTTACACCACTGATGTGGACAAGGCAAGGCGAAGATGAGAAATGAGTCTTCTGATACAGCCTATACCACAGATATGATAGATATTTAAATATATATGTGTACTCTTCTCCAGAGGCTGTGAGTGTAATAAAGAGCGTAAGTTAATTCTTTGAACTTAAAATTTGTTGGCATGGCCATATCACAATGCATTATCTAAATATTGTGCGAGGTTGTTCATTAGGGGGAGCGAAATTTTATTGTATCTCAACTCCCATTGGATGTGTCCAACAGAATACAAGATTTGTAATCAGTGTTTCCACTTCCGCCTGTGAAAAGAGTATTTGGGCTTCTTTTTTCGTTGAGTCACTTCTATAACTTTTCATTCACTTTTCGCATTTTTCAGGGGAGGAGGGGTGGGTCAGATGCATTTTTCCGGCATATATAGTTACTTTTGCGATCATAACTGCAAACAGTGCGGGTCTCCCGTTCAATAATAAAATATTCGTAAATGACATTGAGTAGTGGAGCACATAGGCATGCCCATGGCTTCCCATCAAGGCGTGCGAAGGGTTATCGCAAGGACTCTCCCCCCGACCTAGTAAGTCAATGTATGAGGCTGATTTAGCGCCCCCCTGATAAAGCACTACAGAGGGGCCTTCCTGACCCCCATCTCTCAGCGCATGCCTGCGGTTGACTTTTTGAGTCCAACATACGTTGGGGGAATCAACAAATAACGTTAATTGTGCTCTGGCAAACGTGCCTTCAACTAAGGAAGACTACCCTGGAGACATTGCTAAAAAAGTCAAAAATTCTCTGAAAGGGCAAAGCAACGAATGCGATAGCAACTAACTCGATTGTTTTACGAAGCAAGGCATTTTTAGGACCCATATTAGGTGTAGGTAACATGCGCTTGCTAATAACCAAGTTTCCTGCAGCACGGTCACAGCCAATGACCACAAAAAGGCTCGTGCGTAGTGACGGTGTCATTATACGAAGTGAGGCTGGCTATCATCTCATGTATATCTGATCTCACGTAACTCTACAAAACGCTGGTGTAAGAGAGCACGGCGCCCCGCCGCGGTGGTCTAGTGGCTAAGGTACTCGGCTGCTGACCCGCAGGTCGCGGGTTCAAATCCCGACTGCGGCCGCTGCATTTCCGATGGAGGCGGAAATGGTGTAGGCCCGTGTGCTCAGATTTGGGTGCACGTTAAAGAACCCCAGGTGGTCGAAATTTCCGGAGCCCTCCACTACGGCGTCTCTCCGAATCATATGGTGGTTTTGGGACGTTAAACCACACATATCGATCAAGAGAGCACGGCCGCTCCGGGTAGACTTTGGGCATGGTGTTTTCGTGGGCGCGCTGATCGTTGTCGCGATAGTGCAGCAACCATAAGCGCCTCCCCCCTTTCCCTTGTTCGCTGCCGATATCAGCGTGCGCGCAGATGAGCCTGACCGAAAAGACGATGTTCGCTCCGCAGGAAGTACAGGCTAGTGTATCCTTCCCGGTATATATGAGGTGTTATTTTAAAGACGAGAGTCTTTCTTCGGGCCCTTCAACGCCAAAATTTTTATCTGTCTGTCTGTCTGTCTGTCTGTCTGTCTGTCTGTCTGTATGTGTGTCTGTCTGTACATTTGTGTGTTTGTCCACGGTAACGATCCCCCAAAAGAAACAAACGATACCTCAAATGGTCAACTCTATCCGCAGCGCCCACCAATATTGCTCAAGTTTTCGCATTCATACTTATGCAATCATCGATTGAAAAGAAATTATTGCGCATGTCTGAGGCACCATAACAACACGTCGATGATTGGTATGTGTGCCTTTATACTATAGAGTTTGTTTTCTCCCACCCAAATGTTTCATTTGTGTCTTAGTTGCTTTGTTATCGTGTTTAGGTTCCTCAATTAGATTTTCTAACACGCGAGTTGGCACTTATTGAAGGACATGATGTTTACTGACAAAATTCTATTGCAAAGAGTAAGAGGATGACTTGCCCCCTTCTTCTTGAATGTTAGTGATTGTTCTCGACTTTAGCGAAACAGTATCTTGTTTTTCGTTCACTCCAGCACCGTATATTTGAAATAAAAGAGGTATAAAATAAAAATATCAGGCGTCTATATTTTCCGTAAACAACAAGTGGTCAAAAAAGGCGGGACATGAAACTAATTGGAACCCTTTTCAAGGCTTTCAATAACTCCCGAGAACAAAAAAAAACACTGATGACAGTCAAGAATAGTGCGCTTTGTCGCAGGAAGGACCACTCGCTCTTCAAGGGTATAGTAATTGCCATTACACCCAACCGTCAAAGCATGACGGCGACGGAAGCACAAGTATGGTGTCATTTCTATTGAAAAATACTGCTATACCCTACTCTTGAACAGTTTTACACGTGTTTCGATCACTAGCTTATTCATGTCTAAATGAGATGTTTCAATCTACCTGAGCCAAATTCACACTTCACTTCACAATAGGGTAGATATTTCACTACGTAGATTTTAGCCACATTATACATTTGTGGTATTTAATGAAGAGGAACATAATGGCAAAAAGTTGTTTGAGCAGGCCCAACCAGATTGCCAGTAGAAAAAATTAGTTTTTCTCAGCTTCATTTAAAGTGCATTTGGCTCCTATAGAAAAGAAAACGCCTCATATATACATACATATACATATACGTGAATGACGGAAATGGCGGTGGTGGCGGCAACAACCAGCCGAGACTGTCCATATAATTTATTTATTTATTTATTAGAATACCCTCAGGGCCCGTAGGGCATTACAGAGGGGGTGGGTACAACATTTATAACACACAAGAAAAAAAGACAAAATAAAGAAACAAGTGTCAGATGCGCAAATCAGGAAGGCAACATAAGTCAACTAAAAATGTATAAGTAAGAATTCAAGCACATACAAGACAAAGATAGATAATGGAAACTGCGTATAGTTACAAGCATTGCTGAGAAATTGCAGTCTTGAATAACAAAGGGTCTGTTATTGTTACAACGGAAGAGGGAAGGTGGTTCCAATCGGCGGCTGTTTTCGGTAAGAAGGCTGCTGAATAGAATTTGGTGCGGCAAAACGGAATGGCAACCTTATGCTGGTGATCAATGCGCGATGAGTGGTATGACGGTTGTGAAATGAGGTCTCGCTTCATTGATGGATTGTGAAAAAATATCTTATGAAAAAAATGCAGTCGAGGCCACTTTCATTGCGGTAGCAATGAAAGTGGCCTCGTTCAGCGTTGCGCATATTTTCACGGTACACACACTGTGGTGATTGTTGAACTCCCTGTCATGTTATAGTGACATTTTTTTATTATATTTCAAAATATCTTCAATGAAAAAGCTGGCGTTTACCGTAGTTTCAACGTGACAGGGTCAAGAAGCTCATTTCGCAGAAATTCAGGTTTTGTCGTCGCTGTTTGGGAGCAAAAAGTTATATTGTGCGTGTCCTTAAATTAGAGAAAGATGTAAATAAAACAAATAATCAAAATATTTGTGTCCACGTAAGGAGCAAACCTAGGTCGTTTGTGTGGTGAACAGGTGTTGTACCATACCACAGAGCATCTGCTTTGAAATACAATTGAAATAACTTGAAGTGAAAATAACTTTCATGCTTTGCAAAAATTTGGGGCCCTTAGGCTTCCCCTTTAGAGTTGAACGCTATACCGATATGCTGTCCCTAGTATGTACTTCGAACACACTGTGCATACTTTTTATTGTACTATGTTTCTCGAGAACTTTAAATCGTATATTACTACAATATAATCAATAATATTGGAAGGGACTGTATCGTGAACTTTTCGCATTTGGCTGCATTCTGTGTAAAGGGTGGCATGCTATAAACCACGAGCAGTGGAAAATGTTTTCGAACTTGCTAAGCAACCACTACGTAGTCTTAATGGAATGCACGGCGCAACGTGTGCGCTTCTTCTAATGGGTCAACGGCTTCAAACCACGAAGACGTTATGGTAGTCACATGTTCTGACCTCACCCGTAGTCAGCCGCCCTCCCCTAAACTTTGAATGAAGGGGGTGTTGCACAGAGAACAAATAATGGAACGAGCATATTTCCAATTTCCAACAAATTCCCTTCCCCCCCCCCTTTTAAAAAAACTCCCTCCCTACGGGCCTGTTTCTGACGCCCGATGGCAATATACTCTTGTACCACGCTATATTACTGCGATAATACATGTTGTATTGTTAAGACTGTATACAAAACGTGTGTGTTTCTAGAGCACGAAAGTTATTTTCTCTGCATTTCTAAGCAGACGAAGCACCGACGTGGTGGTATAGTGCTTATGGCGCTCGACTGCTAACCTGAGGGTCGTGGGATCGGATGCCGGCTGCGGCGGCTGCATTTTCGATGGAGGCGAAAATGCTTGAGGCTTGTGTGCCTAAATATAGGAACACAGTCAAGAACCCCAGGTGGTCAAAATTTCCGGAGCCAACCACTACGGCGTCTCTCATAATTATATAGTGGTTTCGCAACGTTAAATCTATACATATACTAATATTATTAACAAGCGAACTATGTCATTTTCTTTGTATTTCAAAGCATAGGCTTGGCTCTTTGGTAGCACGCTTACTTGTCACGCAAATGGCCTGGGTTTGATTCTTCCTCAGACCCAAAACTTTTTTATATTAGTGCAAGTTTCTCGATTTTTTGGTCATGAACGAAATGATTATTTTTCGCTCACACCCAACGACGCTGACACCGATGCTGCTATTTCTGCAAAACAACCTCTTTAACTTTATAGCGTTAACACGAGCATTCTGTATGCAGGCTTCGCAATACAATATACAATATCGGATATATCATGGTCCAAGCCACATCACCGTCAGGCATCAGAACATGTGATTTATCACAACGACTTCGTTGTTTAAAGCCAGCCACCTACTACAAAAAGGCTCACACGCTACTGCGCGTATTCAAGAAAGACCTCGAAGTGGGTGCATATCACGTTAGAGGAGATTTCACCCGCATAACTGCTCGTGGTTGGAAGCATGCTACCAATTACACTGGATGCAGCCATATGGAAGTACTTGACTGACACAAGTCGCTTCTAAGTTTATTGACTACATGGTCGTATTCCACCATTCAAACTTTTCGATTAACACCCTAGAACAAGAAGTTTGCGCCAAGTGGTTGAAGGACGCAATAAAGAAAGGATGTCGCTATTGCGTACAACTCCTAATTTTGAAGTCCCCCAATTTTTCGGGCTTTTTTTTGCGATGGGCTTTCGCTTGTGGTGCGGTGACATCTGGCAACAGTGCAGTGCGTGCAAAAATGAAGATAAAGCACCGACTCCTGGCTCCTAGCGACCAGCCCTTTTAATATCGACGCTGTTTAAGGTGTCGGTAACTTGTGCTCCGCTGTAAATAAACTACCATCATCATCAACCAACACGCTATCTTCATAACTCGGAACTTGACCTCTTCACTCTCTTTACACCGAAGCTTGGTAAGTTGCGCTTTGTCATGCAAGTCTGCTCAGATGGGTATGCGCCATGAAAACTCGACAAGCCCCATTAGCGTGTAAAGAGGTGCGAGTGTTGAACGAAAACAAGCACGTGAAAAAAAAGGGAGAAAAAGAAAACAGAAACAAGCTGAGAGAGAGAGAGAAAGAAAAATGGTGAAAGAACGAGGAAGAAAAGTAAATATAAACTGATGCACAAAAAGGTTCAAAGAACAGAAATAGAAATAAAAATATGGAGGAGGAAAGAGAAAAATGATAAGAAGTCAGGTACGCCCTGCTTCACTCTTCCTTCGGCCTTGGCACCACTAGTGCAGGAAAGAGAGAGAGAGAGAAAGGAAGTGATAGGAAAAAATGAAAATAGGAATATGTAGATTAAATTGAATAAAAAGCAGTGAAATAAGAAGAAAAAGATTTCAAAGATACCCCCCCCCCACACACACACACAATAAAATAAAGGGGACAACGAAAGAAAGCAGTGTGAAAGAGCCAAAAAGAAATATGAGAAGACAGAGTAAGTCATAGGAAGAGAGAAATATATATAAAAAGGGCACAAGAAAAAGAGATAGAAAAACAGACAGCACGAAAGAGAAAAAAAAAAGAAAAGAGGCCGAGAAAGTAAGATAAGAGACATAAAAACAAAGAGCGAGAGGAATAAAATAATCGAAAGAAAACCTATAAAGAAACGCATAAAAATCAACAGAAAAAACAGAGAGAAAGGAAGAAAGCAATAAATGTACGAAAAAAAAGAGAGCGCAACCCGTCAGGTTGGAAACCACTAATGTGATGCTGCCTTCATTTTTTTTTTCGTCAAATATGAGCTGGTAAAAAATCTCAATCAAGCCATTCTTGGAGTACAACTAGAGAGGTCTATGCTTACCTTTATTGTTAAAAACCTAAAATGTCAAAACTCTTCCCATTGAACAAGGACAGTAACAGCTCTAGCCTAATAATGATATAGGGCTGCCTTAGCGCTCCCGCTAGATGATGAGAGGTGAAGGGTGGTGGTTTGAAGGCATACATGCGCTGTAGCGTTCTATACAGCTAATTTCGCAGAAATTTCGTTTTGGAAATTGGTGTAGGCGTCGTTGGTTGTGAGCGAAAATCACCATCTTTTTTTATGACCTGCAAATACAGAGAGATGAAAATTAAAAAAAAAGAATTGCAATCTCCTGGTCAAACTAAGAATCAAACTAAGGCTATCTGCATAGTGAGGAGGAGCCTGGAATTGCGCCTGGAGTTCAAGCATATGGTTTTCGCAACTAGTGGGTATATTAAAGGCCCACCATTTGCAAAGAACTCAGACATGTGCTTAATTATCAGCTTCAAAAAAATCAACAAAGGAAGCAGCTGCGTATACTTTCGGCGTTTGCTTGACGGATGTGTAGTGAACCCTTCGCCTTTTCAGAAAGCAAGAATTCTAGCATATTGGGCACTTAGAAACTGCACTTATTGTAAGAATCTTTGGTTAGTTTTTAAGAGCGAATCTGGCGCGCACAGTAACTCGTTTTTTTACGGCATGGTTTTTAGCAAGCAACGAGAACTGAAGCTCGGGCCTTTCCACTTTAAAGTAAATTGTGATCGCCATCGCCGTGATTGAACAACCCAATGACCTTCGAATCAGCAGTCTCGTACGATAACCACTAGACCACCATAGCAGGTGTCCAATCGAAATTTCTGCAGCCCTCTACTGCTGCGTCCATCATATTCATTTTGTCGTTTTAGGACGTAATACTTCAGATATTAGTATATTGGCTTCACATTTAGGGCTGACTTTAGTTTTGTTTTGGCCGGGCGCTTGCTCTAGAGCGCCAAAGCACAGGCTCTCGGACACGGAGTAAACGAAGCGTATGACGAACGCTAAGTCAGAAGGCCTCATTCGTAGGCACGTAGTCTGAATTGCGCTAATGGTAATAATTACGTATTATTTACAATAAGCAATCTTAGTTTCGAATTGCTTGGAGCGTATCATGGCGGCAATACGTTGTGAGCTGTCCGCAATCACTTTTTAAACAATACACGTCATGTTTGTTGGCGTGTGTTATTGAAATACTGTTCCAAAAACCTCGCAGTGCCTCGTTTGCGCAATGGGTATTACTAATTAGCAGAAACCAAATTTTACTGGTCCGAGTTACTTTAGCGCAGTTCGAACCGCTTGCTTACGAATGCGGCCTCCTGACGGAGACTTCGTCATGCTTTTCTTTTCTTGTTTGGCTGACTGCCGGTATTGTATAACAACTATAGCAAGCATCTTATGTAGAGAGTCGTAGCCCGGTAAAAAGAAAGCATATGTCATTTTTAATGATATAGTTAGAAGTGTTTTTTTTGGCGTGAATCACTCCTGAATTCACGAAGGGCGCGCTGTCCCGTCATGTATGACCATGAAATGTTCTTTATTGTCATGGTTAGTTTGAGTATTTGCCTGGTGAATAATTGTACTTAGGTGCTACGGCATCATCAGACCTGCGCTACACAATCTCCTACTGGTTGCGCAAATCAAGCTTAGAACACTTACCTTAGCATTAGAAACACTGAGCATTTGATTTGCAGTATAATTTAAACTTTAAGAACAATACTGGTGAAGTTGTATGCACACAATATATGTGTCCCTTTTCACATTCCTAAGTTAGCTGTTAAACGCTAATGTGACCATTTTTAAATGACACAAAAGGAGAAATCAATCACGTGGTTGCTGTTTTGTAATCACCACATAATCGAAATGATCTACGTCGTTACTCTGGATGCTTGCTATTTTTGTATTTAATGAGCTAGGACTCACGTTTGCCATTGTACAGCGATGAGTGACCCGCTATTCGATGGACAAAAACATATAGTAAATATTACGCCCCTCATGTTACGTGAGTGTGTGTGTGATAAAGTGAGAGAGAGAAAGAAATAGAAGCGCCAGGCCTGTAGCATCGAGTGTATACAGCAGCTTATTTTGATTTGCTGCCAATTTATGTGTGGTTTTTGCGCCTCTGTATTTAGCTTGCCAAATCCACAAGATTTATTTTACTGCTTCGCCAGTCACTGCCTAAATAAAATACAAGAAAAAAACAAGGAAAGCTAATTTTATTTTTCAAAAGCATTTAAAATTCACGTACTTATTGTTTCAAAGAATTAAAGCGAGGAAGTTTTACAAATTATGAAAATTTTGACTATTATAAATGTGCAGCATTGCTGTGAAATAAAGAAGGGAAAAGGTTTTGACAAATATAAAAAAACAGAAAATATTCATAGGCCCATCTATTGAACCTCTCTATCTCTATCACAGCTCTCTATATAGACAGCGCAAAGTGGTTACAAAATTCAGCATTTCATGAGCATGCGTAGTTGGTGGTAATTCATTACATCCTGTCAGAAAAGTTTTTCGGGCCTCGTGTTCACAAAGGCTCACAACATTCTTTCATATACAGCAGCATTTTTATACTCAATCCTAATGCCAGGCATGTAATTAGAAAGTGTTAATTAATAGTCCAAAACAAGAAGACCCGTGATATACTAGGTTTCAGAAAAAAAGTCACAGATTTGCCGTATAGGCGAAGCAATGAACGCATTAGCAACAAACTGGAAGGTCATGCGTAGCAAGCAGATCGAAACGTGTCCGGCGTTTCTCGCGCACAAATTTGTTTCCTCCTGAAACGAAATGTTTGCTGCTCAAAGTGGCCAATCGCTGCTCATGGGCTATGAGAAACAGAAGATGGCGATTAGAGAGAGACCCGCAGTCCCGTTTCAGTTAACGCGCACACTACAAATTTATACTGTTCATCACAACGCACAGGAGAAACCTCCCACCGACACTAACATGGAGATCAAGATACCTGCAGAGTCAGTGAACATTTGTGCAGCGCGAGCAGTCGTTTTTTTTTTATGAAGACACTTGCTAGCCGACGTTGCTGGCATCGCAACGTGCGAAATGGGGGGGGGGGAGGAGCGTAGGAGCGGAAATAGAGGGGTTGTGCATACGCACTAGGGATGTAAACGCCATGGGTAGGGATGCCTGCAGGAGAGAGAGAGGTGAGTGAGCGTAGAATACGAGACGCAGCGTGCTTCGGTTTTGTGAGGTGAGCGAGGGGGAGCTCAGGAGAGGAGGGAGAGATGGCGTGCGGATGCAAAGGGGGTGTAAACGCCACCGGGAGGGATGCCTGGAGGAGACTCCAGGCATCCCTGGAGGCATTTCGCGAGCAAGCGTAGCCAAGCAGACGCTGCCTGCATCGGTATTGCAAGACGAGATAGCGGCGAGCTTAGGAAAGAAGAAAGGGTGAGGTGACGTCCCTAACGGTAAGAGTAGTCACGCCGCACTCCGGATTGAGCGCTATCCTAAGAAGTTTCGCATCTAGAAATGTTACCACCCAATCTTCGGCTCCTAATGTCCATATGGGTCGCAGTGCTCTTTTTTGAGTAAGTATATTTTGATTACTGACACTTTCTCTGTGCTCATATGACACTCTCACCGCCAGTGGCGTACCAACTCACGAATGGGGGGGGGGCAAGCTTACTTAATTTGTTGCCGGAATATATATATATATATATATATATATATATATATATATATATATATATATATATATATATATATGTGTGTGTGTGTGTGTGTGTGTGTGTGTGTGTGTGTGTGTGTGTGTGCATTGAAAAACAACGGACGAACGTGCGGAAATGTTTCTTCCAAAGTTTCGGCAGGAGAGCCTGCTTTCGTCAGGGAGTAGAAGGTACACGCAAAAACGCACTTTTTAAATAGGTGAGCGTGGCGGAGGCCTCCAGCATGTGCCCAACTATTATCGTATTAGATATAGCATAAATCGTGTCACTACCAATGAACATAGGCACTTGTGGGATATGATTATGACTTAATAAAAAAGTTGCGAGTAAGACATAGTTTTCTACTATGGCATATGAACAGGAATATGCAAATTAATAGCGCTGGCGTATATACGTACGTTTTCATGCTAATGGCCACTGGATAAAAGCGCCTTTCCATCCAGAGGCCGTATCACGTCTATTTATGATGGCGGGAGATTTGTACGGAGGATTCGCGGGTTGCGCAATCATCAGCGAGCAAGCGCCTTTCACATCAGTAAGCGCGCCTCACCTCACCTTTGTGGTTATGGCAGTGATATTTCATGCATCATCTCACAACTATTTCCATAAATACAATTAGCTCATTCTTGCTAAGAGAGAGAGAGCAATAGGCAGCGCTGAAAGTGTGTGCTTCTTTGGTGTGAGATTTGTATGCGGAGCTGTAAAACTTAATTCGAGTTGAATTGAATCCTCCTAGCCCTATTCTTAATTAGGTCTTCTTAGTGCAAAAAACCACGAACTTTTACTATTCCCCTTGTTTGTGGGAACAAGTTTCAGAGAAAGAATAAAAGCTGAGCTTCCCACTGCTCGAATCCACTGCTTTATTTGTCGCCAATTAGCAAGCTGCTGCCACCGTTACAAGTTACTATAAGAAAGGCTGATCACTGATTGGGATGACCGAAGGCTGAAGCGCAAACATTTTTTTGCTATTTCAGTACTGCAAAACCAAACATTGAAAACAATTCATCACACTCATCGGCTCACAGCAGCTTCAACAGAGCAGCGGTGATGCTATTTCTTTTCGAAGGAAAAGAGTTATGTCGTGAAGCAGCAAGTATTTTCACTGGTCTATAACAATTTGCTCATTTCCATCTGTAGCTGCATTGGTAAGCCACAGCAGAATGAAAGCATGAGCCAGTGATGTATTATTATAGGGCCCTGTTCAGGGCTAGCCTGCTCTGCAATGCTAGCACAAGGCATGAAAACGTCGTACAGCGGCCCGCACTGCAAAGAGCCTGCCAGGAAAATATTCAAAGCAGGATCGTTGGAGATATTTCATTTTATCTAACTTTTTCACGTAATACTTTCATTCCCTCGTGCATTGAAACTGAGTGATTGCTGTGGTAAAAAATTTCGCTTTAGCTGTTGGCTTCCCCAACGTGCAGTCAACATTGACGACTGTCGAAAGTGGGGGGTGGGGTTGGTGGCTCAGCCTCCCTACCTCTTCTTAAGGAGGGGGGGGGGGGCTAGCACTTCAACAAAGAGCAGGGAGGCTTCAACAAACAGCAGTGAAGTTGACGACAGTTCCTGTTCCCACCCACAGCTACAGCAGAGCTATTCAATCATACGAGTGTCGAAACTCCCCTTAGGCTCTATGCATTGAAATCGGGACGCTTCATTGACGCAGTTTTTTGGAGTGCGCAGATTGTCATGCCACCTGTTGAAAAGCACACTCGCTCTTGTTACGGAGGTGAGAGAATGCATGAAATAAATATATTTACAAAATATACAGGGAGAGTCAGAGACAGCTGCAGCCAAGATGAAAGAACAGCAGCAACAACAACACGAGCACGGTCGCTTTCATCGTCTTCGTCGTCTACGACGCTCTTTCGTTGCCGATGCCGTGTAACATACAACCCCCCGCTGCTGACAGCGCCGTCTCGGCGCCTAAAGGAGAGTAGGGTCATATGCGGATATGTACGGTTTGAGGCGGGTCACGTGGACGACGTCAGTAGCGGGTGCGGACGACGATGACTGACTGTCCAATGAAGCAATCTCGTATGTGACATCGGCGTAAAATCTTGTAAGGCCCCGAGTAGCGAGTCAGGAGCTTCGAAGAGAGGCCAACGTGGCGGCATGGTGTCCAGAGGAGGGCCAATGAACCTGGAGAGTAGGAAACTACTCTGTGATGGCTATCGTAGTGGGCCTTCTGAGAGAGCTGCGAGCCAAGAAGACGTTCCCGTGCGATTTGGCGGGCCACTTGAGCCCTAGCAGTGGCATCCAGGGCGTACTCTGTAACCGTTTGCGTAGTTGATGGGAGAAGAGTCTCGAAGGGTGACGCTGGATGGCGGCCGAACAATAAATAGAAGAGGGAGAACCCAGCGGTGTCGTGGCATGACGAATTGTACGCGAATGTCACATAAGGCAAAGTACTATCCCAATCAAGGTGATCTTTGGAAACGTACATGAAGAGCATTGTTGTCAATGTTCGATTTAGGCGCTCGGTAAGACCATTTGTTTGTAGGTGATAGGCCGTAGTGAGCTTGTGACGCGTCGAACACGAGCGAAGGATGTCACTTACTACTTTTGAAACAAATGAGTTACCACGATCAGTCAGCAGCTGTCGAGGAGCACAATGGTGAAGAATTACGTCATGAAGCAACAAGTGCGTGACGTCAGTGGCACAGCTTGTCGGTAGCGCTCTTGTGATAGCGTATCTTGTGGCGTAATCTGTGGCTACGGCTATCCACTTGTTTCCAGTGAGAGAAGTAGGAAATGGTCCAACGAGATCAAGACCGACGCGTTAGAAGGGAACGGTGGGTATGTCTACTGGTTGGAGCGGACCAGCTGGTGGCAAGGTGGAATGTTTGGAGCGCTGGCAGGACTCACATGCAGCAACGTATCGGCGCACAGAAAGGTAAAGGCCTGGCCAGAAGAATCTACGCCGCACGCGATCGTACGTGCGCGTGACCCCGAGATGTCCCGCGGTTGAGGCGTCGTGAAGCTGTTCAAATACAGCGGAACGGAGTGTCGCAGGAACTACGAGTAGTAGCTTTGGTCCTTCGGCGCTGGTGTTGCGTCGGTAAAGAATACCATCGCGTAGAACGAACAAGTGTAGTGACGGGTCTACGTGGGGCAAGCGTAGACTCTGCATGATAGACCGCAAGTGGACATCGCTGAGCTGTTCCTTGCGTATGTCGGTGAAAGCCGACATGGCGATGACACAAGGGCCAGAATCATGTGCTGAAAGGTCAAGTGGGTCCACGGGGTGACAGAATAGACAGTCGGCATCCTGGTGCATTAGGCCAGATTTGTATGCCACGTCGAAGCTGTATTCCTGTAGTTTCAAGGCCTGACGGCCAAGTCGTCCTGTTGGATCTTTAAGGGACGACAGCCAGCACAAAGCATGGTGATCTGTAATTACCGAAAAGGTACGGCCAAACAAGTATGGTCGAAATTTTTCGACTGCCCAGACTAGTACGAGGCACTCACGCTCTGTAATGGAAAACTTGCTCTCCGAAGGAGAAAGGAGGTGACTGGCATAAGGAATGACGCGATCTTTCCTCGTTGCCGCTGGGCGAGAACAGCACCAATTCCATGACCGCTGGCATTGGTACGAACTTCAGTATGGGCTGACGGGTCTAAATGGGCCAAGATAGGTGGGGAAGTAAGTGAAGTTGTAAGGGTGCTGAAGGCAGTTGCTTGGTCAGTATCCCAATAAAAAGGCATGTCCTTCTTCAATAGCTCCGTAAGTGGTCGGACAGTTTCAGCAAAATTCTTCACGAAACGTCGAAAGTAAGAACAAAGGCCGATAAAACTCTGTACATCTTTTGCGGAACGTGGTATGGAAAAATTTTTGACAACTCGAATTTTGTCAGGATCAGGTTGCACGCTTCGAGCACTGACAAGGTGGCCGAGCACAGTGATTTCCCGACGGCCAAAGCGACATTTGGAAGAGTTCAGCTGAAGTCCTGCTTTCCGGAAAACCTCAAAAACAGCCATTAGGCGGCTAAGGTGGCTTTCGAATGTAGGTGAAAATACGATGACGTCATCGAGATAGCACAGGCACATGGTCCATTTGTATTCACGCAGGAGAGAGTCCATCAATCTTTCAAATGTAGCTGGCGCATTACACAATCCGAATGGCATAACCTTGAACTGGAAAAGTCCATCCGGTGTGATGAATGCGGTTTTCTCACGGTCTCGATGATCGACAGAAATCTGCCTGCATCGTGATCGCAAGTCGATACATGAAAAGTAGGCAGACCCATGTAGGCAGTCGGGAGCATCGTCAATCCACGTCAGTGGATACACGTCCTTACGTGTTACTTTGTTTAAGTGACGGTAGTCTACGCAGAAGCGCCAGCTGCCATCCTTCTTTTTTGACTAGCACGACCGGCAATGCCCATGGACTGCAGGAAGGTTCGATGACGTCTTTTGTGAGCATTTCTTCAACTTCGTGCCGGATAACTTGTCGCCCAGCATTAGACACGCGATAAGGACGTCGTCGGATGGGGCTGGCGTCTCCCGTGTTAATACTGTGAGTTACAAAGGATGTCTGACGCAAAGGGCGGTCATCAAAATCAAAGATGTCGTGGTAGGATTTCAGCAGGTGCCGGATGTCAGCTGTCTGTGCTGAAAGATGGTTCGGAGCGATCATCTTGTCGATGGTGGCATCCGCTGTGCTCTTCGAGGATGAAAACGGAGCAGAGGACGAAGAAGATTCGGCAACGAACGCCGAATTGCCAGCATCTATAGAAAAAACTTTTGCCAAAGTCATACCATCTGGGATAGCTTGAGCGCACCAGCTGAAGTTTAGGATCGGAAGAGATGCTGTATTTCCCGTGACTGTCAAAAGTGTGTGAAGCACGACAAAATTTTTGGCCAGCAGAACATCAGCAATACGTGTCAACATGTAGTCACCATCGGGAACAGGAGGGACAGATCTCAGGTTCACGTAAGTAACGGCTTGAGGTGCTAGGTGAATGTGATCTGCAGAACACAAACGGGGTTGAACTGGTGTAGGGTCGTCATGGTAACACGGTAAATCAAGTTGAAGCATGCCGGTTCCACAATCAATAAGGGCCGAGTGGACGGATAAAAAGTCCATGCCGAGGATAAGTTAATGGGAACGTTTCTCGAGCACAGCAAATAGCACTGTCGTGGAGCGATCAGCCACACTTATAAGCGCGGAGCACATTCCAAGCACGGGAAACGTGCCACCGTCGGCGACCTGGATGAGTGGCACTGTGGGTGGCGTTAAAACTTTCCTAAGGCGGCAACAAAGTTCTGAATTCATCACTGATATGTGAGCCCCTGTGTCCACAAGTGCAACAACGGGTGTGTCATCTACTTCAACGTCAATAAGGTTGCGTCGAGTCGGCAGCATGGTCAGAGGATTTGGCGGGCAAGTGGTCGATGCAGCATCACCTCCGGGAGCTGCAATCATCTAGTTTTTGCGCGGCAGGTGGTCAGTCGGCGACGTTGGTCGGTGAAATTGGGGCGAGCGAGACGATGGGCGACGGGAGAGCAGTGAGCGGGACAGGTGAGCATGCGGAGATGGAGAGCGACGACGATATGGTAGCATAGAAGGAACGTCTTCACTGGTGGCCTGAGGTGACTCCCGGTAAGTTTGAAAGCGTCCGTGATCCCTCTCTGGCCGATGGGGGTACCCATAGGATGCCTGATGCCAATACCACCGAGTGTTACAATGGCGGGCCACGTGTTCGATACGGTGGCAGTTGAAACAAATCGGGCGATCGTCAGCAGTCCTCCACTCGGCTGGATTGCGAGGGTGCGCCGGAAGGTTTTGGCTTTGGGCACACGAAACATGGGGTCGACGACGGTTGATCGGCTGAGAGGGAGCTGTAGTGCACTCGGAGGCCAGTCCAGCATTGGAAAGTTCTTGTCGCACAATGGCGTGTACCAGTGGCATCATCTGAGGGCTAGAGTCACAGGCATGGGAGCACGTGGACGCAGGAGACAGAGCTTCAAGTTCACGTCTGATGATTTTGGTCACGTGCTCTGCAGTTAACGGCATCTGTAGCGCAGGCCTATCTTCGCACGACCAGGTTGCTGCTCTGTTTGGTAGTCGAGTGAAATTATGGGCGATACGTCGACTTTTTGCGGCCTCAAAACGCTCGCACTCCTTGATGAAGGCATCGACCGTGTTGCAGTCCTTGCATATGAGAAGGCTGAATGCATCATCTGCAATGCCTTTCAATATGTGAGCTACTTTTTCGGTTTCTTCCATACCGTTGTCCGCTTTCCGGCAAAGGGCAATCACGTCCTGTATGTAAGTCACGTAGGACTCTGATGACGTTTGGGCACGAGATGCCAACTCCTTCTTGGCCGCTGCATTTCTACCCACAGACTTACCGAAAAGGGCGCGCATCTTTTCTTTGCACGCATCCCAGCTTCCAATTTCATCTTCGTGGTTCTCGAACCACACTTTTACTGTTCCTTTCAAGTAGAACAGGATATTGGCTAACATTAGAGTTTCATCCCAGCGGTAATTCTTACTTGTACGTTCGTACAACGGCAACCATTCTTCGATGTCGACATCATCCGTGCCACAAAACGTGCCAGGATCTTTTAGCTGCGGAAGGACAACAGTTGTTGTTGTAGTCGCCTCGGCGGGAGCCGGTCCCTGGTTTGCCATGGTGGAAAAATCCAAGCGTCGGCCACTATACGGAGCTCCGTTATATCGTGTTGTACCCCGCACCTCCACCAAATGGTACGGGGGGGAGAGAATGAATGAAATAAATATATTTACAAAATATACAGGGAGAGCAGAGGCAGCTGCAGCCAAGATGGAAGAACAGCAGCAACAACAACACGAGCACGGTCGCTTTCATCGTCTTCGTCGTCTATGATGCTCTTTCGTTGCCGATGCCATGTAACACTATTAAGCGCATTATTTTTGTTTTTGTTTTGTTGCTCCCCGAGGGCGTGAGAATTTGCTCCGAAAACTCGAACTCCAGAAAAATCGGGCGCTTTTCATGTCCACGTTTTGGAATGCAGTTTTGCTGCAAATCATTGTCGGCTGAAAACTGAGTGACTGGGCTGCGGAGAAGCATCAGCACCGGGTAAACAGTAAACAGCCAGGCATCGCAGCAAGCGGAAGTGCGTTTCGACTGATTGAGTTCACCGATGACGTCAATCGCTGACGTCTTGTAACATTGCCGAAGTGAGTGGAGTCACGATGATGGGCCACCCCTTCCCCTCCCTCTGAAGAAGAAGTGTGGCGAGGCCACGAGAAAATTCGAAACCGGCTGAACGCGATGTTCTAGCACCTGTAACTTCCTTAACATAGCATGTATTTGCAAAATTCTTGCAGCAGGGTGTTCACGAAATAAAAGTGCGCATATTTCTGTATACAACAATTTTTGAATCGTGGGGTTGTTTACTGGCCCTCTGGGGCATACGCTCAGCGTATCTTTCAGATTTCTAAAGTTGAGTGTGCTTCTAGTGTATATTAAACAAAGAAGGAATAAAATGAGCCACTAACCGGAGTGAATAGTATACTTGTTGCAAAGTCTTCCGACTTTCAAAATGCTTCTTTCAAACTTGCACGAAATAACGTTATGACCAGACTATTTAAGCGAAAAATAAGCCAACGCGCTTTACACATGCCTGAATCCGTAGTGTGAGAATCCGTGCATCTGGTGGCACTGGCATACTTAGTAGTGCTTCAACAGGCACAAAATACTTCTCGCAGCAACTACCTACAATCGTTTCACCTCATTTTATTGACTTTTCATCTCATTCTTCCTGACACTCAATAAAAAAACGTGTCGAAAGGGCACGTAGAGCAGGGCGTTTCCGCTTAACTGACATAACATCTGCGGAGGAGTGAAGCATGTTAGGTGCACGGGTGTTTCTCACAACAAAAACTTTGCTCCTTTCTACTTTGCTCGTCACCGGTTCATAAACGTACCATCACTCTGCGGATATGTGTCGGGACGAGGAGTTTTACATAGATGACTTTTCTGTAGAGATGTGCGCTTGTGCGTCTGTTTTTAGATTGGATGAGAAGCTTGAGCGCCTCAGTGAATTTCGTTGAGGATTATGATAGCGTTGTTAAGACAAACGTATTTTTTCAGACAATAACCATGAAACTTCAACTGGTATATTGCATAGTATAAAGCACTGGCGAGTAGTTCAAATTTACCAAAGTTTTATGGCACATACTTCTTTATAATGGACCTTGACGACCAATTACACACGGACAAGTCGAGACTTTAAGGTCTTTCACCACTAAACACAAAGTACGAGTAAAACACTGATGTGGCTGTCGCAGCAAAGCGGGTGTTATTCTCGTATAGGAGGGAGGTGTGCTTAGGGAGCTCAAGTAGCTTAACTTAGCTTTCAACATGCATTTAATTCTGTACTAAGCGTATGATATAATACAAAACGTCCCCTTGTATAAAAAAAATCACATGTCATGACTAATTTAGGATTATTACCAGCTGTTACGGCTGGGCCGGATGCGGGAGCGAATCTGCGGGTAGCGTGGCGTAGTGCTGAATGAGGCAGTTGTCTACCGCAGGCCCAGGGACGTCATGAGCAGAAAACAGAGGCAAATCCCGACGTGAAGAAAACTTAACAGGCACTTATTACATCCATGAAAAACAGAAATTAACTCCTCCGAATGATTCCCGACAAGCAACTGCTTGGTCGCTCACTTATTAACCCTCGTTCCCCACAGTGTAAATGACCTTAAAATACAACAATCCAATCACACCCCAAGTGTCGATCTCAAGGGGAAGACTTCCTCGCCCGGGTCACTAAGTCCAAGTTGGCACTCCCCTCTCTTCTTGACTGACCCGCTTTGCCAGATGAGAGGGTGATGCACCTTTTAGCCTGGCAGGAGCTGGACATATACACTCACATTGACGAACTGTTGGTCACCCCACTGCAGGTGATTCCTCTGAAACGCGTGTGTCTCGCAGAGACTTGGCACAATCTATCCACTGCTCGTCACAACTTGACACCTCGTGGCAGACTCACACAACAGACGTGCTGAAAGTAGAGCAGACAAAGTCGACCCACTGCATATGCAGACTGGACAGCAGCATACCGCTTCGAAATTAGCCCGTACGACTAGTTTTCCCTAAAATATAGGCCAGCCCAGGAATGTGGTTCTTGCTTTGTAACAGCTTCCCCGGTGGCAGGCTGAGACCTCGACGTACAAAAGTCATACACCTTTGTGGAAAGAGGTCGCCGAAGCTCGTGAGCCGATGCCGTGAACACCCCAAAACTGCTCTTCTGCGTTGCTCGGACACCTCTGGTGATCTGGTACTGCTGGTAGGGTTATCCTAAATTGGAGAAAAGATCCTTAGTCTGCCGACCTTCCTTCGTTCTCGCAAGACAGCACCTGTGTTAACCGAGCCAGCAAGAGCCTATACTCTTTCCCGAAACCCATCAGGCTTTAATGGAATGGAATGGAATGAAAAAAACTTTATTTCAGTCCTACAGGACCCCTGACGAAATTACCTGCTTCTCACCTACTCCACAGCAGCAATTCCAACAACCTGAAAGAGGCTGCTCAAATACAAAAAAAAGTTGTACCAAAGCACAACTATAACAAAAAAGCCAAAATAAATATCATTGACAGAAAATCGACCTCAACGCAAACCACACCTGCGACGGCATCAAGCTTCCTAGAAAGAGCGACTTAAGCCGTCAGCATTGAGATTTAATTTGCCTCTTTTGTAACGAATTTTGAAGAAATAAAGCTGCAGTAGCAAGCTCCGGCGAAATCGCCGGCTGTTCTTAGGAAACATGGTTTGGAACCACGTGAGGGAACAAAAAAAGATCCGCTTTATTGACCAACTCTGAACCCGCTAGGTAACATGCAAGCTTCTGTACGGCCAATACCAGACAGGTGCATTCTTCATGTGAAGTGCTATACACTGCCTTCCTTAAAGTTCGCTTACGGGTAACGTAAAGCACACGGTGCTCCTCAACTAGGGCGCTTCTCCGACACAGCACTTTGCCCATGCAACGGTCACTTGCGTCGCAGAGTACCACAAATGGCCGTGAATAGTAGGGTGCCTGTAGCACAGGTTGGCTAGTGAGCGCATTCCTCAATGCCAAGAGTGACTTTTTTTTTCTCGTGATCTGTGAGCTCAGTTATCCTAATTGTGGCCCTCAGCGTTTAAACAGTGTTATCCTGCTTTTTTGCCGCTGCCGAGTGGGGAGAATTCAAAAGCGGCTCTTCAGGCACGTTTAATGTCAGACAATCTTTTTCTCTCTCGGCATGGTTTCAAAAGGTTGCTATGATATATCCACTGTACCTTCCATCCATCCTTCTTATTGGATAGTTGGTGCCCGACAGCCTTCGAACGACTCCCGCAAGACCTTCCCACTGAATCTCCACTTTATTTTTTGTGAAGGTTTCAGCAGCATCACTTGATCTCTGGCCAGAAAGTGGCGTGGTTTTGCCGACCTGTCAAAGTAGCATTTTGAACGAACCAGCGCCTTGTTCATCTCGTTCTTCGCTAGCCCTTGGGCTCTATTCAACCTCTCGAGTAGAGTTAGCACCTACTTAACTACCGTAGCATTCTCTGTCAGATCCTCCCATGACTCACAAAGAATACAAAGTGCGAATTACAAGAATCAACGTGGACCAACTCCGCAGGGGTATAACCAGTGGCTTCATGAGGTGCCCTCCTGAGCGCTAACATGATTGCTGCCGAGCATACGCCTCAGTCGACCTTGCGTACAAAATATAGGGCTCGCAAGATGCTCTTCAATACAGAGTGCAACATTTCTACCAGATTTGATTGTGGATGATACATCGAACGGTTGATTAATCAGATTCCACACTTCTGTAAATAAGTCACAGGTTTGCCACAAAGGCAAAGCAATGAACGCGATAGCAACAAATTAGTAGGTCACACGCAAAATGGCAAGCAGATCGAAATGTGTCCCACAGTTCTCACTCAAAAATTACGCACGAAACGTACTCACAGGCACATATGAACATAATAGGCGTCTCAGTTGTTACTTCACTGTGTCTGCAAAGCGCGCCTTTTTCGCAAACAGAAACTGTGCAATGGTTGCTGTGACCTTTGTGCGCCCGGTAACGACAACAAAACCGTTTCGGTGAAAATGCCAGGCAAGACGTACGATTGTCGCCGCCGCGAAATAAGCGCACGCGTGAGCGTCCACCCTGCCCTCTCTCCACGGGGCAAAGTAAGCGTCAAAGATGAGAGCGCGCGCGAACGCCTCACGACGGATTTCATTGCGGCCCTCGCCCTATACCCGGGCTTGCTTATGGGCTGGCAGGTGTCACAGGATCTCAAAACGTTCTCTATTTCTCGGCAAAAACCCGACCAACCAGTGGTGTACCAACTCTTTCGCTAGTAGGGGGTGCAAACAACCTGCCTCAATTGTCACCGTCTGAAATAAAACAGGCTTGAGTAAGCACGGGCGTGAACATTCCTGGAGTTACCCCAAAGAACAGGTGCTTTACCCCACAAAGAGAAAAATGCCTCTCCTTGTGGTGCCATGTCCAAACTTTTGTGCACATTTTGTTTTTTGAAGGAGCAAAGAGCACTTTTCGTGGTAACTGTGCAGTTACTCCGCGAAACGTTTTTAGAGTGTATGGGCACGTGTACATCTCTGTGAGCTCATCCTTTCTGAGAGAAAGAGAACTAAGCAGTGCCTTGCAAAAGTGCTTCTTTACTGTCAGAGTAGTATTTCAAGCCGTAAGAGACAATTCAAGTTGAATAAAGACTAACTAGCTTGACTCCTAATTAGGCCTTCGTCATGCAAAAAACCACGGTCTTTAACCTTTTGTCTGGTGCGGTGGGTCAAAAGGCGGGGTAAGCTTAAAAGCGGAGCTTCCGACAGTACTTGAGTGCACTGCTTTAAGCTTCGCTACTTTGCGAACTGCTGCCATCGCCTCAAGTTACTGTATGCAAGGCTGATCAGATTTATGAGACACTCAAGCACAAACCTTTTTGTGGCGCTTTTAGTACGGCAGTACTAAAACATTTAAAAATATCTGTCACAATCATCGGCTTACAGCAGCTTCGATAAAACAGCGATAAGGCAATTCATTTTTGATGAAAGAAAACATTTTTTTCTGAAGCAGCAAATGCTCTGACTCGTTCCTAAAATGATTATTCGTTCCCATTCATAACAAGGCAACTACAAGACGCCTTCACGCCTTGTACTGTAGCCATCTCTTTATTTATTATTTCATAGAAAATACAAACAGATTACAAACGAACACACACTTATTATCATCATATAAAATACAAACGGATTCTTCCAAACGATTGCCGACGAGAAACCACACGGTCGCTCGTTAAAAATTGGCCCCGTATCTGCATTTAATCTGCAAATGTTGTCGAAAGACAATAGTCTTGCGTGTGGAGAGAGTGAACAAAACATTTATTTGATGTTCTGCTCAAGAAAATCGGTGAATGGTATTCTGGAGACGCTGCGTTAGAATGCCTCGAGCGCACAGCGGAGGCGAAGGAGCGCATTAAGTCACGTCACACATGAGACTTGACCGCCATCTGGCAGTTTTTTTTAAAAAAACAAAGCGCGTGGCTCGGAAACGGGTGCGCGCACCCGCTTTAAAGGTGATAAGGTGTAGAACGCAAGGCGATGGGTAGGTGTCACCCCCGTCTCGTTTTATCAAAGCGTTGGAAACACTCGCCTTTCTGTGCAAGCATTGCATGGTCAGCGCAGCGTGATAAGCGCTACAGTCCTTAGTATTACTTATGTATGCCTTTTCTGGTAAAAGACGAACATGCAGAATATATAGTTGTTATGGCGCCTCAGATATGCGCAATAATTGTTTTTTAATTGACAATATCACACGTATGGACGCTGATCCTTGACCAACGTTGGTGATTGCTGCGGATGGTGTCGGCCGTTCGGGTTATCGGCTGGTGCTGTTTCGAGTACCCAATTCGCGGGGATGGTGGACAAAGAGACAAACGTACAGACAGATAGACCAAAGTTTTTGCGTCGAAGGTCCCCAAGAAAGACTATCGTCTTTAATAACCCTCGTTCGCTATAGTGGGAACGCCTTTGAAATACAACAGCCCAATCACACTACAAGGATTCATCTCAAGCGGAAGACTTGCCACGCCGGGGTCACAGAGTGCAAGTTGGCTTCCTCGTCACCTCCATCTTTTCATGACCGACCCGTTTTGCCGGGTGAGAGGGTGATGCATCTCGTAGCCTGGCAGAAACGGACCGGTCAACTCAGGAGGCTCCTGCCATCCGAGTTCCAGGCACTTGTAGTGACTGGGACGTCCGTCTTCTTTCACTGGCTGCCCTCTTACATGGTCCTAGCTGGCAACAAGGAGGCGGACACCCTGACTGAGGCAGCACACAAGCCGGGCACCCCCAACATCCAGGCTGTGGGTTTCATAGACTTCTCGCAGGCTCACATCAAGTAGCTCCTCGCCTTTGTCCAACCGGACCAGAGGGTGGCTAACAGGCAGGCACCCAAGTGTCTTCCAGGGGCACGCCTTTCCAGAAGGAAAGGAGCTGACCTCCTGCGACTGCGGACCGGATGCCTGTGGACGGTGGTTCGCTGCTATCTCAAGAGATACGGCGCCTCCCCAGCCTGGAGCCGCTGCCGTGACCCCAAGACCCAAGAGCACAGTTGCAAATAAAGGAGGAAGAAGGGGTGGCGGGCATGAGCACGAGCCCTGGGTGCCGGCTCGCTAAGTTGTTCCATGTACTATTGATGTATCCAGATGATCGGGCCCGGGTACCCTTCTTTGTTTCTCACGCTTAGTTCTGGTGCTAAAACCCACGCGGTCGTCTGGCCCTCGGTTTCGACAACTAGCCGACTCAATGACCTCCACATCCATGCTCGAGAAGCTTCTTGCAGTTATCGTCGCGAAACACGCCCATTTATGGAACCTCGAAAGATACATCCAGGCTTACCTTCACTACGAGGACTAGGAAGTGAATCTCTTCACAGACAACTACTTTGAAAACAAAGTCGTTTGTTCTCAAGGGAGAGCCCAGCACGCAACCTAGTCCTGGCCGCCAACCCCACCAGGACCGGCTGCCGTCACTACCACTGCACTCCGTAAGCCTCTCGCATTCCCATCGCAGCTCACCACACCGTCGCTTTCGATCAGCCTTTCGACCCCTCTCGCCTCGACATCGAAGCAGCTACTTCGTCTTCATCCGGTCTGTCGACTACTCTCGCTTCCACGTCGCAGCAGGCTGCGACTTCGCCCTCAACCAGCATCAAAATCTCCTCTCGTATTGTCGTCCCAGCGGACTGTGACATCACCTTCGCAAGGCTTCCAAACTTGAACACCAGTATTTCACTTCGAACTAACCCAGGCTACGCAATTCGTCGCACACAAGCCTACAGACAACTTAACTCGAACCCATCCCCACCAGTTGAAAAGTTTCGGGTACACGCTGGAAGAACTGTCACTGTCCCACCCGATCCACGGTGCTTGGGTGCAAGGACTTGTTCGGAATGTGCGCCATGGAAAGTTGGATGGCTATGAAAACCTCGGGTGCACCACTTGCATCAACTCCAAAGAATCGGCTTCCCACAACCTGAGTCACTGATTGGAAAGTCTGTCTTACTATTTTGACCCACATGATGAACTCTTGTACAATACGTCACGCGGCACCATGTGCCTACAGGACTTGCCCCAGAAGCAACAGTTTGTGGAGTCTTCCTACTTTCCCTACACGTTCCTCAACTCGATCCTCGTGGTAGGGTCGCCTTTTCGCCTCCTCCAAAGTCCAAGCAAGTCAAGGATCGGGAGTGCGAGTAGCAGTGCTGCTACAAGCCGCGCTGAACCGAGTACGTGCACCCATCACACAGCTGCAGCACTACGCCATGAACATCATGCAGGAATCCGGCGCAAACGAACAGCCTCATGAGGCGGAACACACAGTATTCATCAAGTCATCGGGAGACTCCCGCAGCAACGCCTCCCAAAATGCCGCTATTAGTCAAACTTATGCACCCGAAAACGTCACCTTGATGTGCGCCATCGTTCGCAAGGCCGGGACGGGCACCGACGTTCTGCTATCGACCGCGGAGCACGTTGACAAATCTTCACTGCCTCGGCACGCGGCCAAGATTCCCGCTCTTGGCAATGTCACTGCCCGACAGAACCAAAGCGCTTCAGCATTATTGTCGCCGTCTTCATGCGAGGAAAAAATTGTCGTTGATTTTGGAGACTTCATGCAGCTCAGAAGCACTTGCGAGCCAGGCACACGCCATGGACTACCTGTCACCCCACAGTTGACAAGCAGCGCATGATCGCGCAGCTACTGCGAAGACGTCAGTGGCTGGTGAACATAAATCTGGAGAAGTAGGTGAATTACCAAGGAGCCTCACGAGTCTACGAAAGCAGGCCGAAAACACTCTTCTTACTACAAGTGACGCAAGAAGTGCGAATGTCCTCAGTATAACCGGCAGATGGCAAACAACTTGACCCCGATTTCGTCTGGACACTACAGCGAGCATGAACGACCTGCTCCGCAAGACATGCCACCACCTCAATGGCGAAGCATTTCATCATCACCGTGTAACACCTCCCCCCTCAACTCGTTCGCATCTTGTTCGCAACAGTCCGTCTGAACTTCTGCCACTGTGCACCAGAACATTGCCGCGAGTTTGGCGGCCGCGAGAGTGTATTGCAAATAAAGAAAGTGGGAAGAAGGGGCAGCGGGAACGAGCACCAGCCGCGGGTGCTGGCTCGCTCAGTTGATCCGTGCACCTTTGATGTTGCCAGATGATCGGGTCCGGGTCCCCTTCTTCGTTTCTCACGAGCGCCTTTGCTGTGCCGGCCCTGCTTTGGCACAGGAATGCTCGAGAGTTACCACAGCCTACCGGAGATATGGCCGTCCTGCCACCACCCTGGAGCACCTGATTTTCCCATCTAGTCCCTATCTACCAGCACTCCGGAATGTGGCGGAGTTCCTGGAAGGAACGGGAATCGCGGCCTACCGCTGCGAACTGGACCCCAACCACCCCTATTCTTGCTGCCGGGCTGCTTTTTGTACTGAAGACGTCTGTGCCACTGCTTACCTAACCTCTTGATCTTGTTTCCACTTGTATCTAATTCCAGCTTTCCACAGGCTCTTCGCCGTGCTCTCTACCAGGCTGCAGAAATTAGATACCTTTCTTCCTATTCTAACAACTATCACCACCAACTCGCATTGACGAGCGGTCAGTCAACCTACTGCCGGCGACTCTTAAGAAACACTTGTGTGTTTTGCACAGACTTAGCAAAGTGCATCCGCTGTCCGTCTCCATTTCATGCCACGTGGTACAGTCACACAATAGACGTGGTGGAAAAACAGCAGACAAGGTCAACCCGACGTATATGCAGACAGGACAGGAGCACAGCCCTTTGAAATGAGCCCGCGGGAAAGTCGACTACTTATCTTCGAAAACCAGGCTGGCCTAGAAGTGTCGTTCTGGCTTCGTAAAACAACCTAGCCATTCCAATTTTGTTCATGACTGCGGAAAGTTAACGATGGCCTTAAAAAATGATCCTTGCATTTTCTTATTGATGCCTCTGTTTATGCTGCTTTTTCTCTTGCTTACATGCTTTTTTCCATAGATGAAAAAATGCTGTAGACCCACACGCTGAGATTTATTTGCACGGTAATAAACTATAGGTGGTCGAAATTTCTAGAGCCCTCCCCTACAGCGTCTCTCATAACCATATTGTAGTTTTTGGGCATTAAGCCTCACGGATCGACCGACAGTTTACATGCTTACGTTTCTCTCTTCTGTGTGTGACAGTTTGTAATGAAAAACACCCGTGCAGGTGGACATGGGTTTGTGTACGTTAAGAAAAACGCAGAATAAATGATAAAGTAAACTTCCTTCACAATGCCACTGGCAATTGTGGCATCGTATACCGGATGTACCTAACTACCTTACTTTTAAATGTCTTCAATGATCTGTACAAGAAGAGCACTAATATTCATGGATATGTGGGGTTTAACATCCCAAAAAAGCAGTGGTAACGCGGGATGTTTTCATTATTGAGATTACAGTGATTCAAGAAACAGACAAGTTATGAGCCTCAGAAAAGCGCAACTGAATTGATACCATGGTTAGCGTTTAACAGTAGAAATATAAATCTCTCAACTGACTCGTACTCCTGTCAAAATGGCTGCTTATTCAGACGATTATTCACACAATCTTTTTTGTTGTACATTTCAAGAGAAATATTGAGAAAAAAGGGCATATTTTTCCCCACAACAATCGTTGTCATGTATCTTGCGTTCCTTTCCTTGCACTATCACGACGCGTCCGGCTCTTTCGCGTCAAGAACGGCATGCGCGCTATCAGCAGGGAATTTTTCTGATAAGGAAGTGGCCCGCGCTGAGTTTTCAAGAAAGCTCAAGAAAGCCGGATGGTAATTATCGTTTGAAAAAAAAACGCAGCATTTCTGCGGAGTGAATGATGATGAGTGGGGCGAACTGTCCGTCCGTCCATTCATTCATGTGTCTGTTCTTCCGCGCATGCGTCTATGCGTCTGATCGCGTTCGAGAATGCAGACGGCGCGTGGGTAACACCGACGAGACGCGAACCAAAAAAGCCAAGCGCAAGCGTCTTCAACGCACCCACCGCTCTGCTTCGTCTATGCCCCACCAAAGATCAACTGCGTACGGTGACAATCCAGGAGATTAAGACAGTCATTCGTTCTCCGCGTACCCAGGCACAGTCCGCGCAGCAGACAATCGGAGAGTAGCGATACAGCTCCGTCTAGAATATCCTCACTCAACTGCAGTTTAAATGTACTTCTATGATACAGCACTGTCTATTATACTTGGCGGGAGATACTGCCTTCTTTTCTTTCTGGTCTCCATAACTCTTGGTTACACGTGACTCATGACAATGTTAGACAAAGAAGAGCTTCGCCCTAAAAGGTTCCCACTCTTTTTACTCGATCTTTTTTTGCAGTGTATAATAAACTTGGACGCGATTATCATTTTCAGTTAATAGTGTGATATTTGTACTTGCAGAACATAAAGCGGCTCAATATTTTTATTCGGGTACGCAGCCGCGTACTCTGACTAAAGACCAGAAAAACATTGAGTAGAGAGTGATGTAAGAAACGAGTTTCCATGAATACGAGATGAACTCTAGTTAACCCACCGTGGTTTCGTGATGAAGCCCACGTAGTTAACAAAAGGATATAAATAGGAGCTTCCGGTAATGGCCCTTCCATGACGGAGCACATGTTTTTTTTTTTCTAGCGAGATATCTCTGCTTATAAAAAATGCATAAGGGTAGTCGCCCTGATACTGCAGATATTGCCACACATTTATAAGTAATCAAGGCTGCAAAACAGCATGGTAATTGCATGCTTGCTTTTCTAAAGATGTTCATTGGGCTGAAACGTATTCGACTAATAATGTAAATAGTGCTCTAGGGAAAGAACATATTATGGCGGGAACCGAAAACACCAAAAATATCCTCTCTAGACAAGACATTCGCTCACACCATGTTGTTCCACCAACTGTAGTATTGCTCGAAGAACCCTATTGTGTTTCAGATCAGCAGAGCTTAATTCCAAGGTAGGTTTGAAATATCACTAATCTTTAAAGAGCTGTGTTCGTTCCTTTTCTATGTAAGTATTCTTATTGTGTACCATCTTTTCTCTTTGTCGCACACGGGGTGAAAAGAAGTTTACTGATATGGTCCTCTAGCAGCGCAGCAGCACAGGCAGAACAATGCTAAAGGTAGCGGCAGATCTTTTTCAAATTGCACGTAAGGTGGCCATTTGGTGTTAGAAAAACATGGTTTAAACAAAAGTTAGAAACGAATAAAGTACGTTTACTCTCAATGCGTTGATAGCAGCTTGCTATCTCAGTGCTTGGATGCTCTTATTATGTATACACCGTGCTGAATGTATATATCGGACTTTTCGTTATCGTCCGGTTACTGGATCGTCGACAAAGTTCCCCGTAGCTGATTTCGTTTACGAGACGCTGGCAAAGATATAGATAAAAGAACATGTGGCTAACGATGCTGCTGTCTTTGAAACACAGAAGCGATCCACGTGCACCCAAACATCAGGCTGTTGCAGCCGCCATTGAGCATCGCGAAAGGTCCTCGAAATGGTAAAATAAAGTACGCATCAGTGCACTGTACACCACTCCAAGCAAATCAATTATAGTAACACTAGCCAATAAAACGAGGAGAATGCGAAATCAGCACGCAGAGAAGCAAACGGCATTCCACTCCTCACGGTAACGAAAAACGGCTGTATAATCTTCGCAGAGCAGGTCACTAATTTTCTCATAAAGCACAGGATAATATTAGGACGGTTTGCCGCTCAGTTTAGTTCTTCATTTCTTGGCGTTGTTTCACTGCGTATAGTCCGCGGGAACTAATGCAGCGTCTCTTTGCAAGCCAGAACTTGGCGATTGGTGATAAAAATAGAATAAAAATACTTGGTATGACAGTGTACATAACATATTCACTCTTACTACCCGAAAAAAAGAAACACACGCAGCATAACATATACATAATTAGTGAATACTTGAATCAAATATAACATGACTTCGTCCGTCAGGCAATCCTTCTAAGCATGGAGGTGAAGGTAAAGTAATATTAACAGATGTGTAGCAATTGGTATAGTTCTAAATTCTGCGCTAAACGCAGCTCCACTTCTGTGAAACCTGAGAAAGAGTAGTGTAGGCACCCTGCTAGTCCCGTTAACAGAGTTGCCACTGCTCCATGCACCAAACCATCGATAATATCAATGCTTAAGGTGTGGATGTAGGGTTTACCCTGCATGAGTACAAACTTTTTACTTTTTGGCGTGCTGCATCGAGTTGCTGCTTGTTGCGGCAGTTCAAACTCGTGTTTTCTGAAGCAAGTTTTGGCAGGTGGTTTTCTCCTTCAGATGTAGCGATGAAGACAGACGTCTGGGACGTGCCGAATCGGAGGAGTAATAACGCGCTTAGCGAGGCAGTGGCACCCTCTGCTCCGCGGTGCGGGTGGCACCAACATGTTTTTGCAGTGCGCTATGTTATGTTAATTAGTGCAAATACTTCCAAGGCACATCAGGCAACATTCTAGGATCATTACGCGAAATCTACAAGCAGTAGCGTGGTTATATAGATTAGCCATTACACTCTACTCATCGCTCGTGCAGTTTTTTGGGTTCACGAGGAGAAAAAGTCCCGTGTCCTTAAAAAATCAATCATGTCTTCGGCAAAAAAACATGCCATATGATTTGGTTCTTTAACCAACATGGTGGCGGAAGCCTCCTTTATAGAACAGCCTTCATATGCACTCAGTCAATGAACATACACTGATTCAAGGGTCTTTCCTTCCTGTAGGAAGCTAGTATAGATTAGTGAAGGTTTCTCTGGCCTCGTTTAGGGCTGTAAGAAATATTCTGCTAAACATCAAAATACACTTCTTCAAAAGTTCAATCACAGTCTCACCTCAAGTCAACACAGATAATTATTGAAGTTCAGAGCTTTTGAATAAAGTAACTAGCATTTGCTTTGGTGACGCTGCAGCCCATCGTGGAAGTGGAAGCGAAACACGTCAAAAGGTAGAAAGTCTTGGCGTGTTGGTGGTGCGTTGAGAATGGATGAGCTGTGTGCTGCGTCACGTCGCTGATCGCCTAGTTGTCTTCACTACGCGTGCAAGGAGCATTGGTCGGCCGTAGGAGAGGAGCGCGGGGATTGTTTTTCGAAATGAAGGCTCTGTGCGTCTCACAGCTGTGTATTGTTCAGAAAACGTAATCGCTGCGCTCTACTCTGCGAAGCACTAAGCTTGTTTGGAGAGTGTAAAAACAGTCTGAGCCTGTTGACTGGCTCTTCGAAAATTCCTATACTGTAGAAAAAAAAAACCTGAAGTCTCTGTGCTTATATATAGTCTACTTGCAGCATACATAGAGCTAGTTTTGTAATTGGTCATTTTTTAAATAATTTGTTATTTACTTATCGGGAACTATAGAAAGCGAGGGTGTGATCTACGTATGTCACGGACAGCTTGAATATACAATACAGATGCGGTCGTGCTTTGTAGCTTGATTAGGAATGCTTTTTATGCTTTACACACTGCTGCGGCTCAGTTACTCCGGCCTTTCGTATATTTCACGTAAGAAAGTTATTTTAGGATTTACCATGAGCTCGTATTTTTATAAATTGCAGGAATATTTTAAAGTAAACTCACCTCATATTTTTGAGCATTTTGGACTAATATAGGGCTTCATCTAAACTATCAGATTCGCCTACTTCAAATGTTTTTTGCATTGCAATGTTTCAAAAGTTTCAAAATTTGGGCGAATTCGCGCAATTTCTGCTCCATGTATAAAAAACCTGTAATTGACATATAAATTTTGTTGCTTGTGAAATACTGTCAAGTAAACGAAAAGAACACAGATGAAATAAAAAGGAAATTACAGAAAAAACAGCACATGTAGAAGCTAGGCAGGCGCTCACAAACGCGGTCCATTATCCCGTAGCTTAGCGCAATATGGGTGTAACATTTTCTTTCAGTGTTTTCCTAAGCATTTTTTATGGTTCCACTCTACTTTTCAAACTAGAGCCCACTACAAATGAAACACTTGAAAAAGCATTCAAAAGGACACCAGCTTCACTCCGCTGAATTAGGTGAGCCTCAGTGCATAATTTTTTCTACAGGTATACTTATCTACTCACAGTCTTTCAGCTCTTCCTTTCCATCACGCGAGTATGAGTGGCCACTTCTCCGGCATATGGAATTACAGAGCCCGTATACTCGAGAGTGGCAGTTATGAAGTACACGCTTAAAAATAGAAGTGAATAAAGAAATATTGCCCTTGTTCAGAGCAGGGTTTAAAAGCCCGAAATTTTTCTGAAATAACTTTGCCTCTTCTGACCAAGAACTAACTTGGCGCAAACGTGCTGGAAGTTCAGACCAAACTTCTACATCATGCTTTCTCATAGCGCGTGCACACTCCCGGAAAAGGAAAATGTTCCTCAAACAAGTTCCTGAAAACTATGCTTCATGGCCCACCCAGGCGTCATAAAGCACGCTTCCGCACGCTATACGCGTTGCACGAAAGGCCATCTGTCTTGGATGGAACAAATCCCTTACATCCCAGGTGGAGCCGACGCACTGGTCGGATGAAGTGAGTGATTTCGCGGAGCGATAGAGAGGTTAGAAGTGATTCCGAGTGGATGGCTGGCTGGCCAAGCCGTCAGACGGTAATGACGGAGACGTTAATTACAAAATCAATGGTCCCCACCCTTCAGCGCGCGGTGCCTTTCACGCCCTTAGCCGTGGCATGAAGAAGCCGGCACGTATATAGGGCGGCACAGAGCGGCCGGCGGACGTGGAACGTGCAATTGCTTCCACGCGTTTGGGAACGCTCTGGATGGCGAGACGATCTGAGGAAAGGCGTGGGAAGAAAGAGTGGTCGAGAGCGAGAGCCTGATGGATCTGGGAATGTCTCGGTTCGGTTCGCCACCAGCGAGTAGCTGGTGAGGGAATCCGCTACGGAAGGAAGAGCGACAATCGATTCTAATTCTTGCGACACGCGTTCTAGATTTCCTTCCCCACTTGCCTGTATTTCTGTCCCTTCCTTATTCTTCTCTTTTTTTACTCAAGTGGGATGTTTTCAAGGAAGAAACCTAGAAATAAATGGAAGTGCGCATACAACAGGGTGTAGGCTGTTTTCTAAGAATTTATATGCTCTGCGTTTCAACGAAAGAAGAGTCTATAGTTGATAGCGAGGCATGGGTATGTCATCAGCAGTAGTATTAAGGAAGCGCCCCGTCGAGGCAGGAGGGGCATGATACGAAGAGCTCCGCTTGTCTTTATCGTAGGGCTGCGGTGAGAACGAAAAGGAAGTTCTGTAGCAATTGTTTACACAAAGCTGTGAGCTCTTATTAACTTTGCCTGCGGCATTGTAAACATAAAGTGCAGCTATTCGCACGCCAGAACAAACGAAACATTATTTTGATGGGTGGATGGTGCGCGAATGCTCATCATGTAGCGTGCTTACCGCACTTACGCCTTCATTATAGTGTTTGCGAGGAGCACTACGACGAAAATCGAGTGCGGCATTGTGCCAACACTAGAGGTATGAGCACTGCACTTGACATAACCGTGCGTGTTGTTCGTGCAGAGTTTTACTTTCTCGTGAACATTTTCTTTTTTTACTTTTTGAAACATTCCTTGCTTTGTGATTTGCCCATTTCACACAGCACCTCAAGGCTTTGTGGCGTGTTAATTGCACATGTCCCAAGGCGATCTCTGGTCAAACATTCATTCAAAGAAAGCATAAATATTTATCAAGTACTATATGAATTGAGAAAAGCAATAGAAAATTAACAAAACAGTTCATGGCTTGAAAGATGCACATAAGGTTACATTACAAGAACGATGACGTATGTCGGCAGTAAAAACAGATTTATTTATCTCGTTTTTAGAAATCTATATGGGTTTATGGCTAGGGTGGTGCCCTTGTATGATTCGACCATCATAACTTGCATGGCAGTTTTACAGAGAAAACTGTTGTGAAATCACAACACGGGTCACGTGCGGCGCCTCAGTTGTCCGCCGCCACCGCCGCATGTGTCCGTAACCACTTCGCACGAAACGAGAATTTGTTCCAAGGACACAGTGGGGCTCAAACCCGGATCCTCTGCATGCCAGCCTAGTATACTACGACTGAGCCACGCCATTGCTGGAGCTTTTTCGCAAACTTGCCTGAGGCAGTCTTGATTTCGGTAAAGGAATCACGTTAATATGAGTAATGAAGTGTTTTATTACACCAAAAGAACAACGAGGCGTCACACAATGCGAATAGCGTGACGACTGGGTTGTCCAACGCTCAAACCTATTACAAAAGCATGTTCTTGATCACCTTATAACTGTGGCACATACCCACCTCAGGCGTGATTCTTCATCGTCGTCAGCTACTGCATAAACAGTTGGCACAAAATTTCTTGCAAGTACTCAGTGGATACCACACTTCTCAGAACAATGACGAAGGATAGCATAGTGAATGTCAACATACTACCCAGACATTATTATTATTAATGCCGTAGTGGGTACCCAGCAAGTGTTCTTGCAGCAGTTACCATTTAGGATGACTGCCAGTTGGGAGTGTGTATCTTTAGCTCTTGTTTCATCATGAGCAGTTACCATATGAGTGTTTATGAATAGCTCTGAAAAGCCGCTCTTCTAGCTTTCGCTCTTACTGTGCTGCGCGTTCCGCACAGGCCTGGCGTTTTCCGATAGCATTTTCTACAAGCCCACACACTTCAAAAAAAGCTGATGGGTGCAGTATTGTAAACTTCACCTTTCCTTCCTAAAAATGCTCAAGCAACATAGCCATTCATGCTACTATAAAGTTCATATAACACAAACGTTCACTAAGTAGAAGTTTGAGGGCTGCAATTTTTTCTCCACGCACAAGGAAATTTTTCAGTAGAGCTTGTCGGATAAGTTTGTCATTCGTTTTAATGTAAGATAATTAGCGCGATTTTGACTCCTGCAAACATCACACAAACACTTACTCGTCTACCCGAGTAACACACACTGCGCTGAGTGTCGTGTGTGTTACTAGGGTGGATGAGTGAGTGTTTATGTAAGTGTTTGCGGGAGTCAAGGTCGCGCTAATTATCTTACAATATAAGAAAATTGTACGATGGAAAAAATGGTAGCTCGGCTTTGACCACACGTGATCGCATGTAAACATTGATTCCACCACGTTTGACCACAGTTGAGTAGATTGGTATTGACCACGTGTGAAAAAAAAAACTATTTTAAGTAAATGCGTTGGACGTGCTCAGTACTTTCACAATTACCTCCATCGTTTCTGTATTTTCTAAAAAATACAAAAGTTGGTTACTAAATTTTCTCCACAGTGTTTTACTTAGGTTAGGTATAGGAACCAGTTCAGTTCATAGAATGATAGAATCACCTTTTAAAACAAACCCTGACGAAAACTAAATGACTCCCATGAAGAAATAAAAAACAATAAATGTACATATTCACAAATATACTTTCTGAATCTCAGAAAAGTTAGAAAAGAATGAACTTGGTGGCTTGCTAAATTTCTGTGTTCAGTCGGTACGCTCCGTAGTATTCTTTAGAAGTTCTATATAGAGACAGTCTTAAAAAACATTATGGAAAGTCGCTACTGTAGAAAGTTTAGAATGCAAAACGTGTGAGTATACAAGCCGATATTGCTGATAGCATCTTTTCTGTGAGTGATTAAAAAAAGAAACCTTCAGCAACTCCTAATGATCTGATAAACATTGTTGTGTGGCTGGCCCCATATTTGTTCGTTTTAATGCTGTTCTTTTTCATAATTTTAAGGCGGCAGTATTAAAATTGCCTCACAAAATAATTTGTCTTAGATTACTCGACCAAACTTTAAAGTAAAATGGAAATTGTGCATTATATTTTTTACGGGACAAACGCACCTTTCGAAGTGAATATTGTATATTCTTATAAACATAGCTTGTCATTCGTCCTTATGCAGAACGTCTAAAAGAATCAATATAAAAATTTGCCATTGCTGTGAGACCTAGAGCGATGGGCTTACCTCAATGTGGCTTAGCTAGACAGAAACTTTAAGCTTATGTACAGTTACGGTGAAGCATGAGACATCGCAATGGTAATGGCGCAGCAGGTAAACGCATAATATGGCATCTCATGCTAGTTTGTCGTTACCAAGGGCACACTTGAAGAAAAGAGCAATTCGCAGGTGGTATGAAAAGGTGGAAGTCGCTGCTTTTTAAGAGAAGGAACAACATCTATTTCTGATATTCCCGTCTTCTTGCGAAACATCAATGCGACACTGAACTGTTGTGCGGTTCCTCGTACTTCATTTCGCCTCTGAGCCTGACTTAGCATCATTTGCAATTTCTCTCACCTCCTCGCCCTAACCTACGAGTGGTGCCAATTTTTATACGCTTTTCACTTTCGTAAAAGATCTGACGATTTTAACAGCAAACCTGTTAAACAAATTCTTCTTTATTCACCTCCTACTAAGAACTATAATCATCACAAACGGTTATGAGCGACGGAAATTGGGTCAATCTCACTACTCATCATTGGCAGAAAAAACACTAAACAGTCGGCATTTACCCAAGAAACAAGCACAAGACACCGAAATTCGAGCGGCCTATATTATGATCAAATCGAACACGTATGTGCTAGATATATATGTTAAATCCCACTACACACAACTTCTACCAAACAAAAGGCATCAGTCGGCCCAACGAAGGGCTGCGAAGTGATGGTGGTGAGACGAAGACAACAAATAGGTAGAACTAGAGAACACTAGCGAATAGGAAAGAGAACGATTGTTGCGAAACGACCCCGAAGTGATGGAAGGCCTACGTCAACGACAACAAAGAGACAGTCGTGTCTGCGACAGTTGATGCTTTAACCTGAACCCATCTGCGCTTAGAATAAACGTATACACAACCTATCATTACCTAGCTAAAGCTCAGAAATGACCTTGAAATAGGATAGAAACAACATGCATCACACAGGTAATTCCTAAAAGCAAAGTATAAGCAACCATAATAGCCTTCACAATCATCCGCTTTCACTGTTTCAAGACTTGCGAGACTCACAGGAAGCTTCCCCACTTTTTTTCATATGTATAATGCAGCGAATGTAGTGTTTGATATCTATCTAGTTTTATGACAGCTCATCATCATCTACATAGGTTGAACTGTTTGCACTACAAAAAAAGAAATATGAAATGCATCTTTTTGACAGCACTTTCATGACTATGTAATTAAAAATGGTTATCAGAAAGTTGTCAGGGTAAAGGCAAGTGGCTCGTTGGTGCACAAGACAGCAAGCAGTGAGCATGACTTTTCAGATAAAAAATTACACTATAGATGAATAAATCACTAGAGTAGTAAGCGCCCTAAATAAATTTTCACAGTGTAAGAACTGGCAAACTGTATGGTACTATCCGCTGCACGGTTTTTAGTTTCAGATAAATAGTTTGTCTGTAATGGTTTAGAAAAAAGTTCAAAAAGAGAAGCCGGGAAAGTATACTAAATTCAATTTTCCTTTAGCCATAACAGTACTGTAAAACAATTAAAGACATTAATAGCTGTTAGAACTGTCAACTATTTGTGCAGCTCTGAAACACATTTTACCACTAGAGCTGCAAGCTTTCACGGCCAACGCGCCCTTAACGTTGATCAATGCGCAATGGCTCTACACTTTTTAAAACATTTTGGCTGGGCGCTCAACTTCATCGTCGCCTGTTGTTTTATGCTCTCGGTTGTGGACTCCAAATTAGTACACGCGTAGATGCATTCACTGTTGCATAGGTCTTCCTTGCCCACAGAGCTTCTCACTGATTGCTGTAGAAAAAAAATCATGTGACACGTATCACACATATCCAGTCATATTTTATGATCACACGAAAACACATATGCTTCATATATATTGATACAAGATAATCGAATACAAGACATTGGTGTCATATGATAATTTTCGATAGCCACTGTTGCAGTATTGATGCCTGCACAACCAGGCATAAATGCTGAGCAATAACTCGGAGCGGAGCTCCTTTGGCAGCAGACATAAGATCTGGTGTTATTTTTGTCTGGTTCTGAAAAAAGTTTGTTCTCATTTGCGTGTGAACAGAAAATCTTCACTGCCTGTGACACTTTCAGCGAAAAAAAATCAGTCATTTGCGCCTGCAAATGCCTCAAGATTCCTTTTATGAAGCTAGGTCGGCCATTTTACAATGAATAACATTGCCTCAACGAAAAAATATTGACACGAACTTTGCATAATTTCTTTAAAATGTAAAATTTTATTATTAGATTTCTTTATTACTAACGTTCACATATGATTTCAGAAACCTATGCCAGATGAAAAGAGCATGTAAGTGGTGACGATATTTAAAATGAATGACATGTTTTATGGCGTGCCGTCGCTGGAGCAACGTATACTGAAAACCGTAAGAACGATTGACTCCGCGCGCATTTTACGATACGAAATGGCCGAGTGTCAGTTTTGTCTTTGTGGAAACCCAAGCGGCTTGCTGAGGCCGAAGCCTCTCACGTCAATTAAAAATCTTTTGATGATTGAGAGCAATGATTTACTCTTTTTTATGCATTAAAGTTGGATTTTTCTTCTAAAATTCCTCACTTATACTGAAACAGGCTTCAGGAAGATGCAAGAAGGAGACACTGATGTTTATTTTTAGGAAACATTCACTTGGAAAGAGATAGTAAGAGGTTAACGAAAAAGGAATATCACCGTACATACCTAATCCGTTCGGCATTGTCAGAGAGGGAGGAAAAAATATACTTGAGATTAGTGGTGTAATAGGAGTCATGCACATTGCAAGAAGTGACATTTCACAACAGCCACGACAATAGAATCAATAGTGAAGCAACAAAAACAGTACAGACGACACTGTTTTGACAATAATTCTACCGGATATCACTGAAAGATGCTTTCTGAACCAGAAAATGCAAAAAGACTGTCTAGAAGTTTGAGTGGGACGTCCCTTTTCTTAGTTGCCCCGCCGTGGTGGTCTAGTGGCTAAGGTACTCGGCTGCTGACCCGCAGGTCGCGAGATCAAATCCCGGCTGCGGCGGCTGCATTTCCGATGGAGGCGGAAATGCAGTAGGCCGGTGTGCTCAGATTTGGGTGCACGTTTAAAAAACCCAAGTAGTCCAAATTTCCGGATACGTCCACTACGGCATCCCTCATAATCATTCCGTGGTTTTGGGACGTTAAACCCCAAATAATAAATCAATTCGACGTTAAAACGGCTAGCTTTTTATATTTACTAGTTACTGGTTGTCACGGACATTTCGGGAGGAACTATCGTGTTTTCAGCATTACCAGCAAGACGGCGCAATGAGCGTGCGGCGCCACATCATAACGACCCGGTGGTGCATGCTTTCATCTCGCACGCATTCGTTTCCCCGTAGATAGGAGGGGGGTGGACGCTCACTCGCGCGCCCTTATTTCGCGGTGGCGTGGGTCGTACGTCTTGACTGGCCTTGGGCTTTCACCGGAACGATTCTGTTGTAGTTACTGGGCACACACAGGTCACTGAAATTGTTGCACAGTCTCCGTTTCCGGAAAGGGCGTGCTTTTCAGACGCAGAGAAGCAACAACTGAGACACTTCTTCGCGTTCATCTGTACCTGTAAGTTTTGTGCGTCATTTGTTCGTGCGAAACACGGGACACGCTTTGATTTGCTTGCCATTCTGCGCGTGACCTTCCTATTTGTTGTTAACGCGTTTATTGCTTCGCCTTTGCCGTAAATCTTTGACATTTTCTTTACAATCTGATAGTAAATATTTAAGAACGCCATATCCATGTCAAAATTACGTCAACGGAGCTCTGATGGACCACGGTATAACACACTTCTGTGTTAAAGAATAGCTGCAACGTGAACATTGGCTTTCACCTTGTATATTACGCCGTCAACTGTCTGTCAAAGAACGTCGTTATCTACCGTGTACTGCAAGGTGATGCGCTACGGCCTCCGTAAAGCACTTAAAACCTCCACCGCTTTTCATATCCTCTTGTGACGTTAAACACGGGCAATGTTCAAAACTCCGAAGATAGCTTGATACTTTAAACCGTCGTATAAGGACGGCACCTGACATCGGCGTTACAAAAAGGGATGTCGTACGGACAGTCAAACCAAGTCTTGAACTTCTGATTGTTCTTGCGTTATGGCACAAATTTGTAGCTGAAATTACCAGCTGAAGATCGCTTTCACAAAATGAGTGCCTTGTATTCGTGAAATGGCGACAAAAAGAAGAATAAAAACAACTGCTGACTTATCTCGTCAAAAGCCTAGCTTGCAACTCCGCTCAGCGAAGCTAAGGCGAGGTACTTCTATCATTCGATTTCTAACTTATTGAAAACTAACCCGGCCAGATTCTGGCGGTACTTTAGTGATACGAACAAATCGCCAACCGAGATATCAGAATTCGGTGTATTGATAACGAATCAACCAAAACTTCAAACCGATGCAATCATTACTTTACTCGGTATTCATCCAGGGAGATTATGCTGACAAAAATAATACTTTTTACCACATCTGCCGATTTCATAGCTTTCGAAGGTGTCCAATCGTAACCTAATGTGAAGACTAGATCATTTGATGGTCTAAATGGTACACTTAACGTATTTCTGCACTGTTATGCTTAACCTATCGCGCATGTCTTCACCTATATTTTTCGACTTTTTCATGATTCAATTCTTCCCGAAGACTGGCTTCTGGCGCGTGTTATTCCTGTTTTTAAGAAAGGTGATCACCTGAATGCTGTAAACTACCACCCTGTATCATCGAATTACGATCCATATAAAGTTCATGAGCACATCATCACGCATTACTTATTGTCAATTCTTGAAGAAAACAATATTTTGAAGCCTATTGAACATGGTTTTAGAAAAGGCCTCTCAACTACCATCCAACTCATTATCACTAGTTATGACTTTGCAGCAACAGCACTTAATAAGGGCGACCAAATAGACGTCATTTTGTTAGACTTTAGAGAAGCCTTCGACTGTTTCTGTCACGGTAAACTAATCCATAAACTTTCAAGCATTCGGCTGTCTATTGACATAATTTAGTGGTTTGCTTTTACCTTACCAAAAGGAAGTGGTTTCTTCAGGTCGAAGGGTGCAGCTCTGGAATTTTACCTGTAACCTTGCGAGTTCCCCAGGGCAGCGTCCTATGTCCTGACTTGTTTTTCATCATTATCAGTAATGTCATTTCATCAGTTGATACCTCTGCCACAAGCTTTTTGCAGACGACTGCATCCTTTACAAGTCAATAAAAAGTGAAAGGGACCGAGAGGGCTTGCAGAACAACCTAACTCCTCTCTCTGATTTGTACAATATTTGGTCGTCAGAGTTAAACATCTGTAAATCAGTCTTTAGGTAAATTTCAAATATTATCAGCCCTTTGACATCGCATAACACCTAAATAGTAATCCTAAATAGTAACACCTAAATAGTAGGTGAACAATTTTAAATACCTAAGAGTAAGGATTACCAATCGACTTTCATGGAGCAGCCACATTAACGACGCTTGCTCCTCCGCCTCTAGAAGGCTAGGGTTTCTAATACACAAATATAAAAAACTGGCCATCACAAATAAAACTTCTTGCATACAGTACATTTATTCGACCCCGTCTAAAGTACGCATGCGTAGCCTGTAACCCATATTTTAAAAATGACATTTATAAACTTGAAATCATCTAGAGAAGGGCCGTAAGATTCATTTATACCTCCCACATTCTTGATTCACATTCATTACTGATGGCTACAAACAGCATTCCACTATTGAAACAGTGTAAAGCTATCGCCAGATTGAAGTTTCTTTTCCTGCTTCGAGATCGTCAGTTCAATATTGATCCTCAAAATCACCTTTCTCCGTCTTCTTCATGGAAACCAGACATAATCACAATCATGGTCTGACACCATACTTTACACGTATTGAACTGTGCCAACACTCCTTCTTTCCACAATCCATAAGCGAATGTAATATATTGCCTATAAATGCTTTTACTAAACATGACATTCCTGACTTTAAAAAATGCATGCAATTCTTACTTGGACAAAATTGTTTATACCATGCTAGATAACACCATCTCAAGATTTCAGTTGGGTAGCTTTACTTTTGTGCTTGAGAATATTTCAAGCGATGTGTTCACCTTTTTCTAGTTGTATATATTTATCTTAGTGTACTTAGTAAGGACTTCTGTTTCTGTTGTCACATAGGATAGTTAAAAAACTGCTGTACAAACCTCTTGACTTTGCTTCCACTGTGTTCTCTTTTTCAGCCCCTCCTACTTGGTTTAAGGACTGCAGTATGTACTAAATAAATTCAAAAAGCTTGTACAAGTATAACAGTAGTTTTATGTTGGCTTTGGTGGTGCGTCCAAGGTTGACACAATTATGATACACAATGCCTCACTTACATAAATGCTCTCTCAGCTAGTTGCCAATGTCATGCTGATTGCTTTTTTTCACGCCAGTCATGATTTTCAATGATGGGCATTTAAATTAGGATGAAACTGAAAGTTGTTATTTATTATGAGTTTACAGAGAACATACTTAGATACTGAAAACTCGGTATTTTAACGTATAGTGCTGATTGTCAGCGTGATGCCACCAGTGATATATATATATATATATATATATATATATATATATATATATATATATATATATATATAGGCAGGCATGGTGGTTGAGTGGCCGTAGCGTTGGATATAGTCAAGTAGATCCTCTGTGAGCGGTCAAAACGTGGTTTATTTCGACGTTTCGGCCTAGAGTCTGGCCTTCATCAGGATCCTGATGAAGGCCAGACTCTAGGCCGAAATGTCGAAAGAAACCACGTTGTGACCGCACACGGAGGATCTACTTGACTATATATATATATATATATATATATATATATATATATGTGTGTGTGTGTGTGTACAATATTTCGAAGCCGGAAACCTGCATTTGCCTTGCGAAGCAGTGCCTCCGTAGTGATAATAATGGCATCGGCCTTACTGAATCGCGAAAGATAAACAAGAGACGTACGTCGTATGCACAAAAAAAAAAGTCCACTGCATTTTGCGCTGTGATCGTTGGACGTCACATTCGACCCTCATGGCTACTAGAGGTTTCGCTGCAACACAGTTTACTTCACAAAGTTAGGATGCGTTACAGAAAGCTACTGACGCGACTTTATTCTAGGCATTTTTTGCCCGAAAGATCATAGCTTTTATGGAGACATCCATGCTACGAGCTAAACATATTCAAACGCACAAAGTCCATGAAGTAAGCGTTTTGATGTAATTTCCACACTCGGTAAGAGTTTCTTTACGCAATGCGTCAAAGAAAATCCGCGAAAAAAATTATAATTATCGTTTCTGAAGCCGCTCTCGCATATGTTAAGCATAGGTAAAAATTAAGTAAACACAATGTCCCTGCGTGAGCTTCTTATCAATACACAGGAACAAAGGCGATGGATCACGTTTTATTGTTCGATGGAAAACATGGTACTGCAATATTATTTGAAACAAGCGCAGTCGATACAATGGTGAATTCGGGGTGCAAAATAAGGTGGAAGAAATAATTGTTCCGGTTTTTCGCAGTGCTGAAGCGCAAATTCCAGCAATTTTTTTTACACGCACCACGTTGAATGATTTTTTTTACTTTCCAAAAGGCCGGGTGCCCAATCGGTATGAGGTCTTTGGGGCCGCATGACATGAAAGTATTACCAAAAACTTTACAGAATTACTCTTGTGCGGTATGCTTAGACTTTGTGCGTTCTGTGATTAGTTTATGCGTACCTTCCTTTCTATTTCGCTTCCTTTTAATATTCTGCATCCAATTTTTTCATAATAATACGATAGTAATCATTTGGACACTATCGGTGGGTTCGTGCCATCGCCGTCATGCCCCAAGTTTGTCTATGTAGGCGTATACAAATAAAAGCCTCAATAAAGCAAAATAAAGTAAACGGAAAAAAATTGAAGCGCACCACCGGGATTCGCACCTGTGACCCCTCACTAGTCAGTGTGCTCATTGGAGAGAGGCAAAATACTGTATTTAATTATCCGTCTTAGCCCCGTAATGAGAGGGTCCTCGTGATTTGGTCACACATCCCCTCGGCGTCACGTCCTCTACTCAGCGAGCAGCCTTCGCTACTCCCGCTTTTTTTTTTTGGCACTTGTGCCGGCCGCTGTGCTGGGGTGGTAGCGTTAACATGACGCTTTCGCTTGGGCGCTGCATTTCGAAGGCCAACTTGGTCACGCGCCAGTCGTTCTGAAAATACTAATCGTGAGCTATTTATATACACCATTTACTGCTGGCTGTATGCAGAGCTCGGGGGTGATTTAGCATGTGCTTTACCGCTCTCTAGATTACCAAAAGGGCTCTCTTCAAAGCAGCCGGGCTTGTAGCCTAGAGGCAAAACAAAGACAAACAAGGACAGGGCGAACACAAGTGTGTGTCTTCGTCTTGTGACTTCGTAGTTCTTCGTTTGTTCCGTGCTTCGTACAAGCCAGTTAATGATGAATCAACAAGCCTATATTGGTATACCCTTGTCTGCTTTAAACTAGAGCTGCTAATTTTTCTTCAATTACAAAACTGCCCCTCAGCAGACACTAAAAATTGGCCCATTTATCTCTCCACTCGCCATGTAGAGTTCTGGTTAAATAATGCGCTGAACGCCACCACGAAGCGAGAGGAGTAAAAAGGTCAATTCACGCGCCGCAGTTTTTGTATTTGAAAACGGCGGGTGGTAACATGCTGCTCAAATGCACAGCATACTAGGAGCTGTCACAGTTGTTAGTTCGCACTCATCGTCTGTATACTTGTGTGTTTTTTTTTTTCGAGCGTCCATCCTTGTGTTCGAGAATAGCGCTGCAAGTGAATAGGTTGTACCATTGTTAGTTATTATATCTCACATTTTACACCAATAATACCAATCGATGTTAAGGAGAGATGCCGTAGTGAAGGCCATTAAAAAACTTAGACCATCTGGCGCTCTTTTTTGCGAAACGACATTGCGCACAAGCGCCTAACACCTCATCTTCACCGAAACACCGTGGCCCGAACCATCGGGTCTGCACTCCCGCATTATATTCACTGTTCCATCGCGGCGAACGAGCGTTCTCTGTTCCCGGCCGTCCTGTGTGTGACATTCTAATTGACTACTATTGTATACATTACTCACCCTTGCGATCAAACTAACCTTTAAAGGCGACAGTCTTTCTTGGGGACCTTCGGCGAGAAAATTTTTGTCTGTCTGTAAGTACAATTGTCTGTTTGTCCACCCTTGATGGTACCGGGTACTCCAAACGGCCCCAGCTGATACCCAAACGGCCGACCCCATCCACAGCGCCCACCATTGTTGCTCAAAATTCAGCGTTCTTACTTGTACGATTGTCAAATAAAAATCAATTATTGCGCATATCTGAGGCACCAGAAACACACGTGTATATTCTGCATGTTCATCTTTTACTAGAAAAGGCATAAGTAAGTAATTCTAAGGACCGTTGCGCTTATCACGCTGCGCTGACCATGCAATGCTTGTCCGGAAAGGTGAGTGTTTTCAACTCTTTGCTAAGAAGACACGGTTGTGGCCTCTACCCGTCGCATTGCGTTGTACCCCTTATCACCTTTGAGACGGGCGCTCACGCGCGTCTCACAGGCACGCGCTTCGTTTTCCAAGAAAATTGCCAGATGGCGCTCATGTCTCACGTGTGACGTGCATTGATGCGCTCGTTCGCCTCCGCTGCACGCTTGAGGCACTCTAATAGAGCGCCTCCAGAATAACATACAGCTATTTTCTTGCGCAGAACATCAAATAAATGTTTTGTTCACTCTCTCCACATGCAAGAATATCGTCTTTCGACGACATTTTCAGATTAACATGCAGATACGGGGCCAATTTTTTTTCTTCAAACGATCAAGCGTGGCGCTTTTTAGGAGGCATTCTTGCCGCTTCTTTTTGTTTATTATCTTCTATGCGTACATGGGTAATATAATAATATACATATAACATTAGCAGAAATGCTTAAAACTGCCTGCCTAATGAATTTAGTGAGAGTGAAAATTTTGAGATAGCTTCATTACCAGAAGCATGCCACAGATTTTACGCGGGCCTTTATTTATAGCAAAGGAGTTGCCTCTTTCGCAACATTCATGTGGCCATGCAGAAAAAGATATGTGGCGTTTAGTTTTTTTTTAAGAGAGCAAAGTTTACCTTAAGTTAGACAGAAAAACAGAAAAACGCGGTATTATGTTTGTTTTTTTGTATAATGACACATGCTTAGGCCTGTTTTACATTTTTACCTGTATATTTGTGTTACCAAAATAATTTATTTGTATATTGCGGGTAAAATCTATAGTCTGCTATCATTAGTATTGAGAGTTAAATATCTATTTGGCACTTATAAATTAGAACGTGTCCTTCGGGCGGCAATGTAAGAAAGTAAGCTCTAAGTGGCCAGGAATGAACGATGTAGCAACATTTCCGACAAAAACAACACCACCTTGTGCTTTCGTCAGTGGCGTCCTTTTTGCACGGGTGTAATGGCAATTACTCGACTTAAAAAGTCAGTGGTTTTCCAGTTTTCCCTCTAACAGGCGCATTGTCCTTGACAGCCAGCACCATTTCATGGCTCCTGGCAATTTTACACCGAAGGCCTCCGAAAATGCTTCAGGTATTCTGATTATCAGCACCTTGTTAGCTAGGTTTAGCCTGTATCGTTTAGGTTCGCTTTTTATAGGAACACATGAATACATATATATAACCTACCATGGTCTCCGCTATATAATAGTGTTCGAAGGACATAAAAGTCTTGCACAAAACTCGAAAGAAACAAAAACACTTACAGACAAGCAGAGGTAGTAAAAGTAGGCCTCTGAATCTTTCCCTTGAAGTTTTGCTCTGCAAAAGTGTGTGCTTCAGAAGTATCAACTCGCACCAGAAAAAGCAATTGTGGAGCGAAAGCAATCTTACTAATCAACTAGGTCACAAATGAAATAGATTGGACGCGACTATGTTCATTGGTTTGGTCACTATTGTTGAGGTAGCGCTAGTTCATTAAATCAGGATTAGATTATTCAAACAGGCAAATATTTTCACTTGCTTTTTTTCAAAGCTTTTTTTGTTTTGTTTTTGAACTACGTTACTATCAGGATTTATTCTTTATTTATTACAAAAAATTAATTATGAAAGACACTAGGTGTACATCATGTTTTAATAAAATTTAGCCCAGATTCACTTCCTGTATATGGTGTTTGAATAAAAAAGCGCACTATGCATCCTCGAGCTTTCAAGATATGACTTTTTACCGAGTACATCGAACTCAAATGTATTGCTTTAACGTAGGTAGAGAATTCACCATTCGTTCCTAAAAAGAAATTTTAGTCCATGGCAAGCTGCGCCTTTTCAAGAAAAACCGCTTAGCTACTTCAAAAAATTTGTGGAAGATAAGAATAATTGAGCATGATATAAAAGTTTTGTATGTTTTGACATCTCATTGAAATACGTAAGATTAGACTGTTTTATTATTACCGAGGCATGCCGTGTTAAATATCATGAGGATGTGCTTATTTACTGCACATATACAAGACCGTATTCTTTTCTTTCTGAATAGGAAAGCATTTCAAATACTTTCGTACGTACTGTGTACTTCTTAACCTTTTCTTTTCCTTTCTAGACTTACGTGCAAAAGTTTGTGCTCATCTATTGCTCGCTGTTTGCACTTTATCGTGCATGTGATGTCACAATGTGCGTAATACTTTGCGGGAGACTATGTTCGACTGTATTACTTTTTAAAGAACCCCAGCTGGTTGAAATTTCCGGAGCCCTCTACAACAACGTCAAGGCGCAGCGAAGTTACAGCGAAAGCTAAAAGAGCGGCCTCTCGGAGCCTTTTTCTCAACGCTCATCGAGTAACTGCTGCAAGCACATTTGCTTCTACGGCATTAATTATAAATATTTTTGGGTAGGCCGGAATTCACTATCCTATTTTCCGTCATTCTTCTGAGAAGCGTAGTATGCGCTAAATACTTGCAAGGAATTTTGTGCCCACTGTTCATGCATTGCCTCACGACGACGAGAAATTACGCCTGATGTGGGTATGCGCCACAGTTATGAGGTGATAAATGGCAAGCTTTTGTAATACGTTGGGGCATTGGACAACCCACTCTTTATGCTATTCGCATTGTGTGATGACTGGTTGCTGTGTCGCTGTTTTAGAACTCTTTATAAGTCGTAATAACGCGATTCTTTCTAGACATCAAGCCTGCCTAAGGCAAGTTTGCCAACAAGGCCCAAGCACCAGCGTGGCTCAGTGGTAGAATGCTGGGCTGGCACCCAGCGTATCCAAGTTCGAGCCTCACTGTGTCATTGGTATTAGGTTTGATTTCTAATTTTGTGCGATGTGTTAACGGACACCAGCGGTGGAGGCGGCGGACAACTATACGGCGACACGCGTGACCCGAGTTTGGATCTCATAACAGATTTCGCTGTAAAGAAATATTTCGTGATGGTCACAGCATACTGTAGACTCACGTAGGTGGTTGTGTAACAATGGGGCCTTCTACGCACTAACGGTCAAGCATCCACTGTGGTTCAGTGTTCCTCGGTTGCTGATCCCAAAACTCTGGTCCCATCTCGGATGTAGCCGTGGCATTTTGATACAGACGAAATGCTAGTATGCCCAGTGCAGTACAATGTCAGCGCACGATAAATTACGCCAGGTGGTCTAAGGTATCCGTAACCCTATATTACCGCGTATCTCATGGCGTCAGCTGCTTTAAGACGTTAAATCTTACAAACAAACCGGCCAACCCATATATCATTGTGTCATATACTTTGTCAGCCTCGGTGGATCAGTGACTGAGGTGTTCGGCTCCTTAACCGAAGGTCGTGGCCTCGATTCTGGTCGCGGTGGTCACATTTCGACGTAGGCGAAATAGTAGAGGCCTGGGTACTGTGCGATGTAAGTGCACGTTAAAGAGCACCAGATGGTGAAATTTTCCAGAGTTTTTCCCTACAGCGATTCTCACAATGATATGATAGCTATAAAGCTCACATATTAGTATTTCCTCATGATTTATTATGATTTCCACCACTCTGCCGAATTCTCTTCACCTTTCAACGTGCCCCCAAATGTTGCTTGTTAGCATTAACCAGTGCCCCTCTAGCAAATGTTTTCGCGAATGACAATATACTCCACAAAGCTTTGCTGTCTCTGTAACCACACTTAGATTTGTTAATTAGAAGGGCACAAAATGGTCGTGAGGGGAGGCTATGTTGTTTAAAATTCTCAGGGGGATGTTTTTATAAGTCGGTACCAAAGAACGAACGGCATTTTAAATATTGCTGCTGATATAAGCACCAGCCGAAGTCGCAAAGTTCTTCTTTCTTTCACATATAAACCCATTTCCTATACAAGCTTGACCCCGTTTCTCTTGATGTTTTAGAAAAAAACATACAGTATCGATGCATGAGCCTTGCGGAGTAGAGCTCATATCAGAGCTGCTGTAAGTGAAGTATAAGTCTTTAGTCTAAGCAACTTGGTTACACAAAAGTGCGAAGTTAGAATTACAATCAATAAAAAACAGAATCTCAAAGCAATATTTCTTTCTCACCGTATATTAGTCATCGCTTGCTAAGCTCGCAACTCTTTTCGAGGTTTTGTCAACACGCTCATGAGAAGTGGCACATTGTCTTGTTTTACGTGCTTCCATTATTGAGCCTATGGAATATAGATAGGTTGATCTGCACTTTTTCTGTTTCAACGTTGTCTAGACATTTTTGAATGCCTTTTATGTACCCCTCTTTCATCCTACTGAGAAAGTCCAACATAAAAAACAGAAGCGCACTTCAGAGAGCGATATATTTGCACTGGCATCTGTAAACAATACGTTATAGAGCAAAGAGTAAACTGAACTTTGCCGGCGCCTTCCATCAAGAGGTGTTGGCTTGAGGTGCAGCACGCGACCATGCTAATGAGCAAGCGTAAACATACTGACGTGCTCTGCGCATCACTTCCTGCTTCAGAAAGTGGGAGACTCATCTTCTCGCGTCGTTCTTGCCCAGCAGCAAGTTTCCAGGCACTTCGTGCCATCCGGCATCGTATGTGAAGGATATTTTCTAAATGATTGTAAGCTCGGATATATCGAATTTATGCTGCAGTATCACCAAGACCGCTCACGTAAATAAGCCAGCTTCAGTGTTGAGGTCAATTTGATGAGGTAAAAAACGTTTTTTTATGCGTTCATGGCGTGCTAAGAATTGAATTGGGAAACTCATTATGTACAGCTATCTTTATTTTTCGGCCTGCATCCTAAAGCGCAAAACGGTTTTGTTCTTTATGTGCTTTTGAGTGAGAGAAACAATAAGCCATACATCGTTTTGTCTTGCTAAATATAACTTTTTATAAAGGTTCCACATAATCGCGTCATTCTGCAAATATGGGCCCGCATTAACAAAACGTCTTGTCGTGGGTAACGTCTCAACAACAAAAAAAGTGTCCGCTGACAGTGAAAGGTAGTACAGTTTTGATAACACTGGCTAACCAAGCACATAACCTTCTGGCGATAGAAGATGTTTGTGAATTTGGCCTCTGACCTTAAGCTGACACAGATGCTAATGCATGCAGTAGGATGGTATGACTGAAGCATTATCTGTGTAGCGCCAAGTGATTCTCGAGTAGCTCTTAGGAAATTCGGCTTTTTTTAGCCACATTTAATTTTGCCAGACTTTCTCTCGTCAGACAAAAATTCTCGATGACCCCTTTCTGCTCTAAATATATTATTTCCTTTCGCGTTCGTAATTTATAGCAATTGTAGATGTTTTACGTCCCAAAACCACAATAGGACTATGAGGGTAGCGAAGCGATCGAGCTACATAATCTAGTGTTCCTTGACGTGCATTGGTATTGCACAGTAGATGGGCCTATAGCGTCTCGCCTCCAACAAAATGCGATGAATAACGCATGACCTTCATACTAGCAGCCGCGCACCGTAACATCTACAGCCCCAAGGCTGATTCATGATATTGTTTTAATGGTCTTTGGTGTTCTAATGTTCCAAAATCACGCTATGATTATGAGAGACGCTGTAGTGAAGGACTGCGGAAATGTTAATGTTGGTGTTCTTTCTTGTGCACTCACATCGCACAGTACATAGACCTCCATATTATTACGACCGCGGCGGCCGGCATTGAAACCGTGGCCTTCGGGACAGCAGCAGGGCACCCTAGTCACTGATACACTGAGGTCAATGGTATGTTGTGTTGTTCATGCTCTGGGATTGTACAAACTCTGGTATTCCACGAGGAAGTGTTTTCACTGTAGGTTTGCGGTAGTTTTACGGCTGCTCGGGGTGCACATAGTCTGTCATTTTGATCCAACAGCATCATCACATAGCAAAAGCTACTTAGACACCCAGGCTCTACACAAGCATTGTGCCACTTTGTGAAATAAGTGATGATGGTCGACTACGACTGCAATGACTGGTTGAGACTGTCCGGTTGATGTTCTGCCTAGAATTTGAATGAGCCGACATGATACCCTGTTGGACCTGGTAAAACTTCCTGGAGCATCCACTCTTGAAATAATATTGCATTAGCCAGTGCTTCGGCGAGGACTTAGTAGGCATTGATGAACTGCAGCGTGTTTTATGAACTGTGTCCATTATTGTTTAAAAATCACAGAAAGGAGGTATCTGCGTGCTACTTGTCGCATTGCCTTTTCTGTGACGGAAGGCATCTTCAGATGCGTACAAAGATTAATTATGCAGTATATGTAAACATTAACATCATTAACTTTTTAACCAGTAGTGATAGCCGGTTGAGTCAAACGGGGACATTCAAGCCCTTCCTAGGAATAGTCCATAGCCACATTGAAATTTTGGAAAAAGCAGTTGATGTCAATATTTACAATCGTAATTAATGTTTCTACCCATCTGAAGATGCCTTCTGCCACAGGAAGGCAACGCCGCAAGCAGCGCGCCGACACCTCCTTTCCGTAATTTTCAAAGAGTATTGGACACGTTTATTGAAACAAACTGTATATGGTCCACTCACGCGTCTCTTTTTTGTCGATATATTGAGGCGTTCACTGAAGAAGCACGTCTCATTTTGAACCGGCAGGGCGAAGTATATAGATGTTGTACGAGTTACCAGTAATTTGCGCTGAAAAAGCTTCACTGACTCTGAAAGGTTCGAGGAGTCCTAGAGCAATGCTCTTTTTTCAAGTGACTCCCTTCACCACTGCTCACTGAGTCTCTTAGAATACAAAAGACGTAACAACGCCAAGATTATCTACCAATGAACCACCAAAGTAAAGGTAGATTGATTTTTAGTACGTGAAATTATGACGTGCGGGAAGGTTAATCAGTTGCTGCAAGGAAAACAGCTGCTGGTTTTCAAGGATACTTACGCGGCTAACAGCCATGAAATGTAATATTTATGGTGTACTATTCAGTATCATTGTTTTTGCACGCTGATTTCAAGTTTAAATTGAACAACACGTCACTTAAGAGGAAGAGAAATAAAAGTTTACTTCGAAACAGTATTCCCAGCGATGCCCTGTATCACCCTATAGGGTAGGAGGGTTCCTTAGTCAAGGAACCTTCTTGCTTTGACTGTCCTGTTAGCCTAGGCGCCGATTTGTCCCTGTGTTTCCAGGTGCTTGAGAACACGCTTTGCTTCCCACGTTTCGTTTAGGTGGTAATTGTTCATTCTTGGCGCTTGGTCCTTCTCCAGGGTTACATGTCGTCGTTTGCATAGCACTGGCATTCTAGGAGCAAGTGTGCCGGCGTGTTCGGTACGCTGCATAGAATGTTTATGTAGCTATGTGTCGTTTCGTAGAGACATCATCTGAGAAGTTTAGTTTCGGTACTTGAAATATAATAACGCTATTCTTTATTTACAACACGCATGTTTTTCAGATATTTTCTGTTCCTCTTCATACAATTTTATAAACAAATCCTTCTTCTAGCAGTTTTCCTTGTTTCACACTCTCAGTCAATATCCGTAAATAATCTGTTCCGATTGCTTGGCTGTTTTCCTATTCGTTAGATTTGAGCTTCGTTTCATCCTCATAATTTTTGTAGCTTTGGAATGCGACGATGTTTCCGACAACTAAAAAAAACACTTTGCCAAGTTCTCGAAGCTTATTGTTCGTAGGTGCCCTCGTTCGTCGGCCAGGCGTCTTTGATAACAATAGTTTTGTTAGCAAATCGGGCAGAAATCTGTCATTGAAGTGTAGTTCTACAGTTGGTATACCTAATGTTTAGAAACCTGAGCCAAACTATGAAGTTTAATTCCAGTAACTTTTTTTTCCTTTTTCTTTTTTCCGTTTATCTGGGTTCAATATAGGAGCTCTGTTTAAGTGAAAAGCAAAAAAACACACTGCTCCGGTGCGAAAAATTGTGCTTGCTCGCCCACACCAAAAGCAAGACAGCTGTCTGTGTCAGGGCTACACCCAGCTTGCGGTGTCCCTGTAGCCATATTGAATAGGGCGTTACTACTGCAAGCTGTTTTATAAAGGGCCCATGTTTTATTTATATTCAAAAGTTACACTTACGCTCTGCTTAGCGATTTGATCAAAGAGATGAAAGCTTCCTCTGCCGTGCTACTTTTATATTAGTACGATGTCTCCCGTATACAGGTGACCAGATTATAGCAACCTCCAAGACAAAATGTGGCCTGACCCCGAGCAACGACGAACATAGAACGCGCTCCGCTTGGCGGAAAATTTGTGTGGAAGTTCTGTTCCAGTTGACCGGCCAGCGCTTCGTGGCTTGGTTATCTCCTTGTCGGAGCTGATTTTCCGTGATTTTCCAAAGAACGACCATACCCTGTGGGCCTAGAAATAGGTGCCTTCCGAAACGCTGTTGTTTTACAACATCGCAAATGCACTTATACTAGCTTTCTTCTATTTTACTGACTCTTATATGTCATCACAAGAATTCCAGCAAGAGGTAGTGGTGACGTAAGATAATATTAGAAATATGTGCCACAGTCCCAATTATACACAACAAGCGAAAAAGTAGTACACGACAGAAATGTTTAAATAACTATAGAGGCACCAAACCACGAAGAGCGTCAGCTGAGCAGGGATACAAAATACTCATTTTCGAAACAATACCATCATCATCATCATCATCATCAGCCTGTCTACGTCCACTGCAGGACAAAGGCCTCTCCCATGTTCCGCCAGCCAACCCGGTCCTGTGCTTGCTGTTGCCAATTTATACCCGCAAACTTCTTAATCTCATCTGCCCACCTAACCTTCTGTCTCCCCCTACCCCGCTTCCCTTCTCTGGGAATCCAGTTGGTGACCCTTAATGACCAGCGGTTATCCTGTCTACGTGCTACATGCCCGGCCCATGTCCATTTCCTCTTCTTTATTGCAGCTATGATATCCTTAACTCCCGTTCGTACCCTAATCCACTCTGCTCTCTTCTTGTCTCTTAAGGTTACACCTACCATTTTTCTTTCCATTGCTCGCTGCGTCGTCCTCAATTTAAGTTGAACCCTCTTTGTGAGTCTCCAGGTTTCTGCTCCGTAGCTAAGTACCGGCAAGATACAGCTGTTATATACCTTCCTCTTGAGGGACAGTGGCAATCTACTTGTCATAATTTGAGAGTGCCTGCCGAATGTGCTCCACCCCATTCTTATTCTTCTAGTTACTTCAATCTCGTGGTTAGGCTCTGCGGTTATTACCTGCCCTAAGTAGACATAGTCTTTTACAACTTCAAGTGCACTATTACCTATCGCAAAGCGCTGCTCCTTTCCGAGGTTGTTGTACATTACTTTCGTTTTCTGCAGATTAATTTTAAGACCCACCTTTCTGCTCTCCTTGTCTAACTCCGTAATCATGAGTTGCAATTCGTCCCCTGAGTTACTCAGCAATGCAATGTCATCGGCGAAGCGCAGGTTACTGAGGTACTCTCCATTAACTCTTATCCCTAACTGTTCCCATTCTAGGCTTCTGAAAACGTCCTGTAAGCACGCAGTGAATAGCATTGGGGAGATTGTGTCCCCCTGCCTTACACCCTTCTTTATTGGTATTCTGTTGCTTTTTTTATGAAGCACTATGGTAGCAGTTGATCCCCTGTAGATTTCTTCCAGAATGTTTATATATATTTCATCTACGCCCTGATTCCGCAGTGTCTGCATGACGGCTGATATTTCTACTGAATCAAACGCCTTCTCGTAATCTATGAAGGCTATGTATAGTGGTTGGTTATACTCTGAGCATTTCTCTATTACCTGATTGATAGTATGAATGTGGTCAATTGTTGAGTAGCCTGTTCTAAATCCTGCTTGTTCCTTTGGTTGATTGAATTCTAATGTTTTCTTTACTCTGCTAGCAATTACCTTTGTAAATAGCTTGTATACTACAGAGAGCAAGCTGATCGGCCTGTAATTCTTCAAGTCCTTGTCATCTCCTTTCTTACGTATTAAGATGATGTTAGCGTTCTTCCAAGACTCTGGTACTTTTCCTGTCAGGAGACACCTCGTAAATAGAGTGGCTAGTTTTTCTAACACAATCTTTCCTCCATCTTTCAGCAGATCTGATGTTACTTGATCCTCACCAGCAGCTTTGCCTCTGTGCATGCTCTCCAAAGCTTTTCTGACTTCTTCTATCATTACCGGTGGGGTGTCGTCTGGGTTACTGCTAGTTCTTATAGTATTAGGGTCGTGGTTGTCTCGGCTACTCTACAGATCTCTGTAAAACGCCTCCGCTATTTTAACTATCCTATCCACATTGGTAGTTAATTTGCCTTCTTTGTCCCTTAGTGCATACATCCGCCTTTTGCCTATCTCAAGTTTCCTCTTCACTGCTTTGACGCTTCCTCCGTTTTTCAGAGCGTGCTCAATTCTCTCCATGTTATACCTTCTTACATCGCATACTTTACGTCTATTAATCAGCTTCGAAAGCTCTGCCAGTTCTATTTTGTCTGTTGTACTTGACACTTTCATGATTTGACGCTTCTTAATTAGGTTCTTCGTTTCCTGGGAAAGCTTGCCGGTGTCCTGTCTAGCTACCCTGCCTCCAACTTCCACTGCACACTCCGTGATGATACTCGTCCGATTATCATTCATTGTATTTACGCTAAGGTTGGTTTCCTCGCTAAGAGCAGAGTACCTGTTCTGCAGTGACACTCTGAATTCCTGTACTTTCCCTCTCAGTGCTAGCTCATTGATTTGCTTCTTGCGTATCAGTTTCTGTCGTTCCTTCTTCAAGTCTAGGCGGATTCGAGCCCGTACCATTCTATGGTCACTGCATCTTACCTTGCCAACCACTTCCACATCCTGCACGACTCCTGGGTGTGCAGTCATTATAAAGTCTATTTCGTTCTTATTTACGCCATTAGGGCTCCTCCATGTCCACTTGCAGTTTTCTCGTTTTCGGTAGAAGGTATTCAAAATACGCAGATTATTGCGTTCTGCGAATTCTACTAGTAGCTCTCCTCTGGCGTTTCTAGTGCCGATGCCATAATCTCCTACTGCCTGGTCTCCAGCCTGCTTCTTCCCTACCTTTGCATTAAAGTCGCCCATTACAATAGTATACTGTGTTTTCCCCTTACTCATTGCCGATTCCACGTCTTCACAGAAGCTTTCAACTGAAGCGTCATCATGGCTGGATGTAGGCGCGTAAGCCTGTACTACCTTCATTTTGTATCTTTTATTCAGTTTAATTACAATGCCTACCACCCTTTCATTAATGCTATAGTAATCCTCTATGTTGCCAGCTATGTTTCTGTGAATTAGGAACCCTACTCCCAGTTCTCTTCTGTCTGCCAAGCCCCGATAGCAAATGACGTGCCCATTCTGTAGCACAGTATAGGCCTCGTCTGTCCTCCTAACCTCACTCAGCCCTATTATATCCCAATTAATGCCTTCTAGCTCCTCGAATAATACAGCTAGACTTCCCTCACTAGATAACGTTCTAACGTTAAACGTTGCTAAGTTCAAGTTCCAATGGTGGCCTGTCCGTATCCAGAGATTCCTAGCACCCTCTGCTGCTTTGCAGATCTGACCGCCGCCGTGGTCAGTTGCTCCGCAGCTGGTGGGGACTGAGGGCCGTGAGTTAATTGACGAATGCCTACGGGAGGGGGTGGCCAGATACTGCACCAGGGTGGTCAATCCTTCTCTGGTGAGATCATCGGTGCGTACCGGCTTTAAGCCGGTACGATCAGACAGTAGTGGGAATGCTCCATGCATGTCTTCCTTATTGTTGTTCAGCAGCGTTGGCGGCCACCCACCACGGAGCCCAACGAGGGGACGCTACAAGGTTACAAATGCTGAAACCTGCAGACGCCAGCCGTACAACGCCACTATAACCCAATGCGTCTAGACCAAGGTAGGCTATTTGCACAGGGTTAACCCTAGCCGCCAGGAAGTTTGGAAGTAAACGGAAGAGAGTAGAAGACAGGACAGATAAATAGTAAGAGATAAAGACGAAGATGTAGGGAGAGAGAGATAGGAAAAGGCGACTGCCGATTCCCCTGGGTGGGTCAGCTCAGGGGTGCCGTCTACGTGAAGCCGGGGCCAAAGGGGTGTGTTGCCTCTGCCGGGGGGCCTTAACGGTCCAATCACCCAGCGTCCGCTCAACCCCCAGGATCCCCTTTTCCTCGGACACGGCAAAGCCACGCACGGCTAGGCGTGGGAGGGAGTCGAAACTCCCCCGTTAGCTCGGGTTCGTGGTGTCGCTACACACCAAACGCCTACTTGCGCAGGCGCCCCTGCGGAAGAAAACAATACCAACAATACTGTAAAATAATATACATACAAAAACAATGAAAACTAAACGAACGCCCATGAAAAGATAATTGTTCCTATTGTCGTTTTAATTAGATTGGTTAACGTAATTCCTTTGGTGCACCAAAAAGCCTTTAAGGAGATGCCCCCTTTCACACGAAACCATTTCAGGATCACTGCGGCTTAATGTCAAGGCCACAAAAACCTTCAATTTGTGTTACCATCGCCCCTTGCGACAGCGCAAAATAGAGATGGCGTTAACGTTTTACTAAAGTTTTAGAAACAGAGTTTTACGGGTTACGGAGCAGCACAACGCCATGGTGCCCAAGGCAGTCGTAACGCAGTTACTTCGTCTATTTTTCGCTGTAGAATCATGTCGCTGAAATTGCGGGAGAGTTGTGCAAGTCTCCTAGAATCTTCGCGCCTCATCGCCCAACGACAAGTGGCACTTGGGGTATTGCGAGAAAGTGCGCCAACTCCCATAAACTCTATAGCTCAAAACGCTCGCTTACAATTCTCGCATTCACGTCGGAAGTGCCACGTCCAACACGCAAAAAGTGCGCGCATTGACGGCGAGTTTTACCAAACTACTTGCTTCCACAATGCATCACGTCTTACCTAAGCACATTACATGACATGCGGTTTAAGAAACAGAAAGCTTATCACGTTGATCAATCAGTTATATGCAGCAAGGATAAAAAGTAGAATGCTTTTTCTGCAGCATCATTCTACAAATAAAAATGAGCCAGCAGTCAGAGAGTAGTTTTTTAACAAATAACTACGGATCTGGACAAAGACCTTGAACAAAAAGTAAAAACACGTTGCATTTTGAAGCCTCCACCCTCACCCCCACTCCCCCAGATAGGTTATAGAAATTCTTGAGACATACTTCTAACAAGAGGAAGTCGAAGAATATGCCGAAGCACAAGATGATGAAAATGCGTAGCTTTGAAGTGAAGGATTTAGAGGATAGTGGTGCAGACGTGAACACTAAATGACATAGCAACGCATTGAATACTGTTTTCAAGCCCCAGATGAAAGAGTTTTACCTGTGAAGCATTTCTTAGCAAAACATCGACGACTGACTTTGAGCACATCAATCAATCAATCAATCAATCGGTTTATTTCGTGTAAAATACATAGAATTGCTGGTTAATAATACACAGGTAGGATCCCAGAGCCCATTGAAGGGCAGTTGCAGGGGTCCGTTTTTTAACAGTAGTAGTTTGCTGAGCTACAACGCAAATATTGAGCAGATATAGGTGCAATAAAATATATAAATACATACAATAGTTACATAATATCAAAAAAACATATTATTGCAAGAAATTGGAATGATATTCTTGAATTAAATATAACTGGTATGGGTTTTGTAGATGATGACGAAAAAATTTCTTATACAGATGAAATGATGTGGATGCTGGGATGTTACAAGGTAGCGTTCTTTAAATGTTTGAAGCAGTATAACAAAATGAGTGCGATCTGTAGTCAGTTTTGAAATTCGTGTCACGATATGCATGTCATGTAAAACATGACTACATGCTGCGCTCATGGCATGCTCGCGGCCGTTTCATTATCTCCACATATACCAAACTTGGTACCACGTGATGTCAATAGATGACGAAGGTACATGGCTCATTGAAACACGACAAACATGACGATAATTCACATCCATCTCGTAACGTTGTGCTGATTTTAAAGTGGCATATCAACCCTCTTTCTTCTTGCTTCGCATATCATTGATTCCTATTGTACGTGGAATATTTTACAGGGGAAGCTGTTATGAGATCACAACTCGGGTCACGCGTGGTGCAGTAGTTGTCCGCCACCGCCTGTGTCCGTAACCACTATCGGGAAATAAAAAAAAGAACATTTAGACTTAAAGACATACCGGGACACGAACCTGGATCCGCTATGTGTCAGCCCAGTACTCTACCACTGAGCCACGCCGGTGCTTCGGACTTGTTCGCAAACTTGCTTTAAGCAGGCTTGATAATGGGAAAGAAATCGCGTTATTATGAGTAATAAAGCGTTTTAAAACAGCAAAAGAACAACCAGGCGTCACACAATGCGAATAGTATAACGAGAGAGCCCATTAAAAGCTCCAACCCATTAAAAGCTTGTTTTTCATCATCTAATAACTGTAGCACAAACCCACTTCAGGCATAACTCCTAATCGTCGTCAGTCACTGCTTGGACAATTGGCACAAAATTCCTTGCAAGTGTATAGTGGACACAACGCTTCGCAGAAGAATGACGAAAGTTAGCATAGCGATTGCTGGTTTACTACCCAAAAGTAATTAATATTATGCCATAGTCGGTACGCAGCAAGTGTGCTTGCAGCATTTACCCAATGAGTGCTTAAAAAAAATTCCGCCATATCCACGAAGTGAATGATGATGAGTGGGCGAAGCTCCGGAGGTAAACCTGGTAAACCATGAATCCTCTGTACATTTTGCCCACTCGATTTTATTACATCGCTCCCCCTAGCGTACGTCGCCGCACTAAATCAAACGATTGCCTTCAACCAATGACACGCGCCATATGTGACATCATTCCTATTTTATAAGATCTCGCGTCTTTCATCAACTACAAGTACCGCTTTCTAGTTTATAACATCTTGCATCTTTTCATCATCAGCTACAAGTACCACCATCTAGTAAACACTACAAGAACTAAATGAGAGGTGGCTACATACAGGAGACGGTACCGCCATCTAGTGAACACTGCAAGAACTAAACTAGAGGTGGCTACATACAGGGGACGGTACCGCCATCTAGTGAACACTGCAAGAACTAAACTAGAGATGGCTACATACAGGCTACAGGGGACGCACAGCCCACGCCCTAAGGAGCTTCGCCCCTAAAAAGACTCTGCAAGGGCGCTTTTCTAGCTTTTGCTGTGACTGTGCAGCGCCTTCCACGCAGTCCTGGCATTTTTTTAAATCAATAGACTCCAGAAACTGCGAGAGAGAAATCTGAGCCTAAATAAAGCCATGGCTTTATGTGAGCATGTCCAGGCACTGATCTCGCAGCTTCATGCCACCCTCCAGTAGAGACTACAAATTTCTTTATATTGTGCGTCTCAAGGCCACTCAAACTAAGGCAAGCGAAAAATCAAACTACCACCACAGATGCCTTCCAGATATTTATTAAGCACATCATTTTCAGCCCGCAAGAGACGCGGCAATATATCATAGAAACATCCCTTAGAAGGTACCAAGTTTGCTCATATAAAATGAACTGCTTGGTGGATTTTTGAAAACTTCTTTGCAAGATTGCTCGAAAAGACCACAACCACAAAAAGGAATCTACAATTTTAAAGCGCGAGGTTCATCTGGTTGAAGTTCATATACTTTCCCAGTGTAATCAAATTGGTGCATCTGTTCATCTGTGTGCGCGTGTGATGTGTGTAGCTTATGTGATGTCCATCGCATTGTTTTCTCCTTTTTGTTAGAGAGTTATTTTGCGACCACCAATAGAACGGCCTAGCGCCTAGCCTCTCTCACACAGTTTTGGTAAATGCTTTTCGCTTTCACAAAAAATAAACACAAAACAAGATGAACATTGTTGGCTTAATAATGCGAAGGGGTATTAAACATCTGAGCTGGTGAAATCATATTGCAAATTTATTCTTTGAATTTGCTCTATACATGGCAGTTTAAGCATCATCCCCCGACAGGAATGCCTGGTCTTCCTATCGGAAGTCAGAGAAACATTCTGGCAACATGTAACGTATAGCTTCTCTATATTGTAATTGTGGCATACACAACTAACGAAAATGCTTCTCTATGAACTTTCGCCGACAGTGTCGCAGTTAGCTCATATTTTGCAAGTAGAATCTTCTTTACCCTTTCCCCAGTGCAAGGTACCCTACCGGGCTCAGCCATGGTCAACCTCCCGGCCTTTCTTTCATCCTTATTTCTCTCCATTTTTTCTCAGGAAACAGTTTCCGAATCAAGAATGAACACCGAGTGTTTGCACGTTTTTCATGTGCCTGTCCTTACATTCAAACACTATCTATCTATCTATCTATCTATGTATCTATCTATCTATCTATCTATCGATTTATCTTTCTCCAGTATACCGAAGTTAAGTAGTCATCATTATCGGCAGCCTGTCTACGCCCACTGCCCAGCAAATGCCTCTGCAATATTCTGCGAATCAACAAACCAGGTCCTGTGCTTTCTGCTTCTACGCTATGCCCACAAACTTTCTAATCTCCTCTGCCCTAAATTTGTGTCTCCTGATTATCCATTTGACTTCTCTTGGAGTTCGCTCGTTTAATCTTTATGACCAATACTTACCTTGCCTATGCGCTTCATTGCTTGTCCATGACCGTTTTTGTTTTCTTGACTTCGACTAAGTAGCCCTTCACAGCCGTTTGGTTGCCTGACCCACGATGGTCTCATGTTGTCGCTCAAGGTTACACTTTTCATTTTCTATTCCATTTTTTTTGTTTTGTTAAGCTCAGCCCACTTTTTAAACCTCCAGGTTTCTCATTCGTAGGTAGTGATGAGATGCAGCTGTTATATATCATCCTCTTGAGCGATTGTGGTAAACTAAACTTTACTTTTTCAGAATGCTTGTTGACTGTGCTTTATCCCATCCTCACTCGTCCAGGTACTTCAGTATCATGACTCGGTTTCTAGGTTACGACCGATACTAAGTAGAAGAATTTCTTCACAATTACCAGTGCCTCGCTCGCCTATGCAAAGTGCTGTCTGCTCTACTCTTGCACCTTACTTTTGTTTTCCGCATACTAATCAGGCCTACCATTCTGCTTTCCTTCTGCAGTCCAGTAATCTTGACTAACTACTTCTCCTCAATGTTACTCATCAGTTCATTATCATCAGCAAATTGCAGGTTACTTAAGTATCATCAATAACTCGTATCTCTTTCCCAATCTTCAAGTATTTTAATCAACTTTCCCTATCTAAGGCCCTAAAAACTCCTGTAGCATGCAGTAAATAGGATAGGGGAGATCATGGCTGCCTGAATTACAAACGTCTTATTGGGATTCCGTCAGTTTTTTTTAAGGAGTACTATGATAGCTGTGGAACTGCTGCAGATTTATTCCAGTATGTTCGTATATGGTTCACCGACGCCTTGATTTCGCAGTGCCAGCATGACTTTTAATATATCGACTGAATGAAGTGCCTTATCACAATTGTTTAGGCATATATACAGGGGTTGGTTATATTCGGCTCATTGATCTGTCATAAGATTCAGCGTTTTTAGTATGGTGTAGTTCTTGAGCTGAAGCAAGTGTGAATGCGTGAGTGTTTCTAAAGGTTCCTAAGTTACGCTAATTTACAACATCATAGTGTGAAGGCGGTCTGTTGTCTATTGACCTGTGCGAAATCCTGCCTAGTCCCTTAGTAGTAGTACTTGTAGTAGTAGCAGAAGCAGTGGTAGTACTACTAGCAGTCGTAGTAAATGCTGTAATAATAATAATATTATTATTATTATAATACTTGTCTGGGTGTAAGATTCCGAGATCACCATATCATTATGAGTGACGCCGTAGTGAAGGACTTCGGAAATTTTAACCACCTGGGGTTCTTTACCGTGCTCCTAAAGGAAATGATTACATATGCAGCAGTACACGACGACAAGCGCAAAATAAACGATAGAGACACCGCTAGCAGCAGTGTTCCTATTGTTTCTTTTGTGCCTGTCGTCGCGCGCTGCTTCATATGTAATCATAAACTATTACCAACTCGCCAAACTTTCGACATTACTGAAACTTAAGGAAAGCAGATGGGCCTCAAACATTTTCGATGGAGGCGAAAATGTGGCTACAGGAGCCGGAATTTGTTCCCGTGGCTAGCGGGTCAGCAGCCCAGTGCCTCAGCCACTGAGGCGGTTGGATGTGTTCTTTCGTTGGTTGAATTAGATGGTTGTCTAAATTTTGTTAGCTACGGTCTTCGTAAATGGCTTGCTGACAACCACAAGTAAGCTTATCAGCTTGTAAGTTGTTGAGTCTTTCGAATCCGCTTATAAAATGAGGTGATACTGGCATTATACCAAGATTCTGGCACCCTCCCCATCAAGAAACACTTCGTATAAAGGGTGGCCGGTTTCTCCAACACAATTTATCTAACGTCTTCTCAAAGATTTCATGTTACCTGATGCTCACCGGCAGCTTTGCCTCTCTGCATTCCCTCTTAAAATTTTCTTTCTTTCGCGGTCGTTACTGGAGGGATTTCCATGTCCTATGGGCTACTATTTCTTCTTAAATTATCGTATTTGTGGTCCCAGCTACTGCACATAGTCTACCAGACTGTATGAGCGGCTAAGGTGCTCAATGCTTTCCTGAAGGCCACGGGCTCAATCCCAAGTTGTGGCGGTCACATATGGCAATGAATTGGTAGAGACTCGTGTACTCTGCGAAGTCAGTGCACATTAAAGAACACCCGATGAAACCAAGTTGGTTTCGAAACGTCGGGTTTCTTCAAAACTTTTGGTTGGAGCCTAAATCATCTCCCAGTTTCATACCAAACCAGACAGACTTTTGTTGAATGTTTGCATTTAACCCGATAATCAGTATTTCCGAAAGCTTTCATTCACTACAGCGTCTCTGACAACCATTTCATTTCAATCCTTTATTTTACCTTCAGGGTGAAACGAGGCATTACAAAGGAGAGTGGTTTGCAATGAACAGTTTGTAGATTATAGGTACAGCATATATAAAAGGTAACACAAAGAAGAAGAAAACATAAAACCATTTTAAAGCATAAAGTTAAGGTGAGATATACAATAAAAACAAACATAAAAAACGCTTAAACCAGACATGCAGCAAATACGAGTGAATAATTGACATTCTAGTTAACAATTTTGTTTAAGGCGATACGAAAAGAAGATTTGTCAATAATAGATACAACGCTTTCGGGAAGGTGGTTCCACTCTTGTGACGTCCGAGGAATGAATGATTGAAAAAAAAATGTGTGTGGCTAGAAAAAACATGAACGTTATGACAATGGTCGATGCAACGCAATACATAGTGTGGATTAAGAAATAAGCATGTCATGCAATGTTGGGTGGTAAAATATTTTATGAAACAATGATGAACGGGGGACCTTAAGCCGGGCTGGAAGATATGAAAGTGATAGGCTTGTTTTCATGGCTTTTCCGCTGGCTGTTCTGTTATAAGTCAAAAAAATAAAACGAGCCGCGTTTTTCTGAACTAGTTCTAAGGCGTTAATCAGGTTAGTGTTATCAGAGTCCCAAATAGATTAAACATATTATAATTTCGGGTGGATTAAGATTTTATAGAGTAATAGTTTTAAAGAGCCGGGAGCATTAAAAAGTTTCGCCTAAGATAGCAAAGAATGCAGTATTTATTGCTAATTGCGTATTTGATGTGTGTTTTGCAAGAAATATTAGATGAGATACGAATTCCTCGGCATATGTATGAGTTTACTTGTTATAAGGGAAGCCTAAAGAAGTGGTATACTTGTGAGGAGCTAGGTGACCTAGATTCATGCATAGGTTTACTTTTTTAGTTTATTAAATAGCATTTCATTTCATGAGCTATATACTGAGCCAGTTAGTTGGTGTATAAATCAAATTGTAGGTGACTGTAATTGCTGTCTGAAGTAATTTCTGTGAGTATAATGCAATCACCAGCGAAATGATTAAAATTAGGAGATACTTGGGAGGGTACATGATTATTATATATTAAAAACAACAAAAGACCGAGAACCGATCTTTGTGGTACTCCTGAGGTAACAAAAGACATCGAGGAATTCTAGCCGTTTGCGATAACGCATTGTGAGCGATTTTAAAGAAAACATTCAATTCATACTATTATATTTGTGTCAATGTTCGAGTTTCGTAATTGGTGGATAAAAAGCTTATGGCACACTTTATGGAATGTTTTTTTAATAATACAAGAAAATGTAGTCAGCGAGCAGGATTGCAGGAAGCACTCAAATAATTCAAAAACGTTTTACTCGCATGAGGTCGAACGATGTCACCAGAAAAGTGTAGTGCCGTTGCTTTTACGGAGCATGATTTGCCACGCTTTGCGTTAAAAAGAGCGCATTGTCCCCCACGTCACATGTATTAGGTTTGTGCGAGAGACAATCAACCGGCCAATGACGTGGACTCCCCACGTTCAGATGTTAAAGAAAAAATTGGCGTCACACGCGAGCACCTCGCACTTGTTCCCAAGCAATGCCGGTGCCTGCTCCATTGATGCCCTGTTGCGAATGCATGCGACTCTCTGCGAAGGTCTTCTACGTTACAGTCTTCCTGCGTTACATGGCATTTTTCGATCTAATATATACAAGACTGGAGCTCAAGCGAGTAATCTGAGGAAGTGCCTTTGCCTACAAAAGAATACATCGAGCATAGGAACCTTAGCCGAAAGTAGACGCCTATCAGTGGCCGTTCTTCGATGGCAGGAGTTTCTTCGAGTCTACTTGCGTTATGCCAACAGAGTTCCGGATCATCCACTTGCTTTAGACAATGGTTGTGTGGTGTGGAGCTTGCTCCCACTACACTATCAAAGCGCATCAATGTATATGGAACCATCGTGGAAAACTCCTTCGTGGACCAGTCTCTTTCGTGGCTATATTCAAATGCAAGAGGCGCACACCCGGACTAGAACCTATGTATTTCACTCTAAAGCACGAGGACAACAGTTACAGAGCTCACAGTCATATTTAGACTGACAGCTCTGTTGCGTCTACGTCATCCGCCATTGGTGTCTGGATTCCATCTCCCAATGTCACCATCTCTGCCACCCTCAGTCACTGCACCTCATATACAGCCACTGAACTGGCTGCCCTACAGGCTGCTTTTGACTACATTGGAGACCACGCAGCTGAGTTCTGGGTCATATTTACACAATGAAGAGCGGCTCTATTGTCGCTGAAGTCCCCATGCACGTACCAACAACTCGTCGTGAATATCAAACGCGTATGCAACAAAGCCTGTGACCGTCATCACCGCATTTTTTTGAAGTGGATACCTGTCCACTGCGGAATACAAGCCAATGTTCTGGCTTAAGACGCTGCCAAAGGTGGACATGATGCTTCGACAGAAATCGACGAGACACATTTCTTGAGGCAAGACGCTGCGACACTTGTGTAGGCACACGTTTGACGTCTCCAGTGATTCCTCTGGAGAGACGCAAGTCTCCAGTACTAGCCTGTGTACAAGAGTGATCCGAACGTGTCACTTTGGTGAGTCTTGGGACCTGAACAGGCAAGACGAAACATGCTTACACCACATCCATTGAAACGTCGCATATAACAAATACTTCAGGAGCGAAATTGAACTGTCAGACTCGTGATTGTGTGCCTGGTGTAACGTCCTAAAAGACAATAGTCACGTCCTTTGTGAGTGCAAGGTATACGCATCACAGAGACGGCATTGAAGACGACCCTAAACTACAACAGGGCTCAAACTAGGAGATGAAACATATCCTAGGCCTAAGTTAAAGCAGCTTCAGTGCGTTACACTCCACAAAAGTGCTGCTGACATTCTTATGGGCTACGAGCCTCAACAAAGCACTGTAAATGGTGTAATTCACGTATGTGGTTCTGTGTTATGTGTTTATCGCTGTATATATCTCAGTATATCACCCAGTACCTGGAATAGCATGTCAGGTGGAAAGCCAGACAAAACTCTCCAGCTCGCATTAAAACAAGTCTCTCTCTCTCTTTGCTCTGCTGTTAAAGCTATTCAGTTGGTGCCCTTGCTGTGGCACCAGTGACAGTGAGTCAAAGTGCTAAAGGCACTGAAACACGTTATCGGGTATGTTTTTTCGAACCCCAAGTAACTTGTCGCCAGTGAGAAGGAATTATTATTCACAGCGCTCTAGTATGAATGAATTCATTCTATAATTTATATTAACTGTACAGACAACACCAATGATAGCAGTGGATTCTAGCTGTTCGTATATGTTAGCTTTCTAAAACAAATAGTTATTAAGAAAGGAATCATTATTGGGACTTTGTTAATTATCAGGATGCTAGCTAGCTTCGCGTCAAATAATACTTGTATGCAAGCTAGTAATTTACACTCCTGACTGTTAAACGTGAGAGGAATGAGATGAATGGAACCTTTGTTTCAAAGAAAAGGACAGCTCTGGGCCGCAGTTTCGGAGTATGAGAGGAAGAGATTATTAGGTCCACAGCGTGAGCATATATAGTAGGTGCCAAAGGAATGCCTTATAGCACTTCAAATCAGCGATTGAAACAAGAGGAAGCTAATGCTGTACCTACACCGAACTTGCATCCAGGGAGGGTATATTCGCTTTGATATAAATGTTATTCAATGCAATCAGGACCCTCCGATGTACGGTTACTATGGGTTGTTCATTAAGTATAGAACTATTCCGAATTGCATTCTTAATTTGAGTCCATCCACTGGACTGACTGACATTTTCATCCATAATTGACTGTTTCTTCAGTGTAATACTGATTAGCGCTGCAGACAAACGCCATTCATACGCTTAGAAGAGGTGCTTTTGTTTCGTGCCTATACGGTGTGTCCTGGTATTTCAGGCAAACATATTAAAAAAATACGAGTTCTACGATAATTTTACGTCCTCTATATCGGTCGTAGTGGTCTGCCTATACAAGTTCTATGGTTTAATTGCTCAGTAAATATATTTAAATTTAATTAGACAGCGTTTTTTTATTTATGCCGGAATCGGTTAAGTACTAACGTTAACTTGTAGGTGGCCTCAAATAAATATAAAATCAAGCCTTTATTTTATACTGAAGTCTGCTTGGCTGTTTTTACCGAGAAGAAACAAGAGCACATCAAACCAACCAAATTTAAAATAGACACGCGCTCACACGTGTTTTACTCAAGCAATTCCTAGCGTCCATTGGTTGACGCACGCCTTCGTTCGCAATCACAGCGTTGTGCAGGGCTTCTAGCTGTGTTAATAATAATAAAAGTAATTCTTGTGGTTTTACGCGCGAAAACCACAATGTGATTATGCAGTCTGTGGGTTAGGAGTTCAGGAAATTTCTACCGTCTGGTGACTTTTAACGTGTAACGTGTTACATAGCACAGCACACGGTCCTCTTGTGTTTTGCATCCATCAAACTGCGACCGTGGCGGCTGGTAGGGAACCCGTGACTGTTAGGTCATCAGCCGAGGACCATAGCTGCGTCAACACCGACTCACACTCTTTTAGTGGCGCGCCATGAAAACACACAGCTTGCAGGCCCGTTAAAGAGCGTGAAGCACTACACAATGCTGCAATGAACAAAAACAGCCATATAAAGAACACCATAAAAACACAGGCGTGTTTAAGTCAAATGCATACATCATATTGAATCATTCAAGCAAAGACAATCATATAGCAGTTTCCATACTTGGAGCTAAGTTTGTAACACTATCACCCGGCAAAGTGGAAAGTGAGTTAAGCAAAACAAATTATACTTGTATCGATCGTCTTGTATCACTACTTGTATTGAGCGGAGTCATTTGTCAATTCCAAAAAAAAGTAAAACTGACTGAGCCATCCTCATTTTCTTTCATCTGATATGTAAAACCAATGATGAAATTGAAGTTTGCCGTACCGCTTTCGGGTGAAGTGTCCGCGCACTTCAAAAACCAGCAGAGCTCAATGCATACTTTACTGCATCATTAGTGCGGGACACAGACGAGCGTAAATTTCACCCACTGGCAACCGCCACAAAAAATAAGAGTAAAAGAACGAAAAGGAAAAAAGCGCTCACCCATGCGCACATGCATTGTGGGGACATTTTGTCCCCGTTTCTTTGTCGCATTCCGCAAACTAAAATTGTTTGGACGTCACTGGTGTCACCCACGGCCTCTGTAAGTGAAAATCAGAGGGAAATCTGTTTCCCTAATTTGAAATTCCAATGCGCACGTCGTTACACGTACATTTGCGTACATTCATGTATCGGTTTCGGAAGACCAGCTACTATTGTGAATAAATTTGTCCTTTTCTCGCTTCGAGGCCTTTAAAACAGCTGCCATATGTCATTTGAAGCTCACCAAATGGACAGTGCAAGCATAGTGGGTGGAGCGCATCAGTAATTTCTCATTGCCCGAGCAAAAGTCATTTTTCACACCGCAAATATTTTAAAACGAGAGCACCGATATATAGTCTAGTGAAATAAGGTGGGTGAAGCACAGAGAGAGAGAAAATCAGTGCTCCCAATTCCCAAAGCAAAATTCTAAACAGGACCATGTCTTCGCGCAACAAATATTGTTACGCTTTTCGGCATGGCCCACTTCGAAAAGATTACTCAGCCATTTCTTATGCGACTTTTGATTGGTGTACCAAAGGCAATAATGGTCAGCTGTTCATGACGCTCGGCTTTTTGTGGTCTTTTAACGCCGACATGCTGCATAACAGCACATCCAAATCGTATCTGGCATAAAATTCAATACTATCGCTTGTTCGATCTTTCCTTTTGTGGCATACTTGTGACTTCAGTCTTGTGCTTGCTTTGATTTCGGTCATTTTTATGAAGGGCTGTTTGTGGTTTGAAGTTTGCAGTGCGCAGGCAAGTAGGCTAGCAAAGATGTGTGTGTGTGTGTGTGTGTGTGTGCGTGTGCGTGTGTGTGCGTGTGCGTGTGTGCGCGCAGCGTGTGTGTGTGTGTGTGTGTGTGTGTGTGTGTGTGTGTTTGTGCGCCTGATAAAGTGAAAGCAGGCAACAGACTCCAAGAGCGAATGGCTTGATCTAACTTGATCAAATGCAGGTGCTTTCTCCTACGCTTCTGAATTTCTCTGTAAAAGCATGGAAATGTACTCATTCTTGTTCTCAACAGAAGTACCAAGTGAGTTTTTGTTAGAATGCAGGTCACAGTGTGAAGCGTAAGTGACCGGTGAATCTATCATGCTTCGTTGTCATGGAAAGGTTAACATGAAAAATGCATCTCATATATGTTGGCTACCATTTCACGCTCTTCAATCGCGACTTCTCTCCATTGGTAGCAAGGACTCACACACACTAGAAAAAACAAAACTTGCAACATATACCTGACAAAATTGCACATTACTTACTATGCATCGAAGCATGGCAAATTAATCGGGTCGGCCACAGGAAACGCCCACCTTGGGATGCTATTCTCGCTGCTTTTGAAGAAGTATCCGGTATGAACCAACTTGCTCAAGGCTGGCTGTTGCTAAAATACTCAAAGTGCAATCAAAAATATCACATCATGCATTCGGTAGGCCCCTAATACGACTAAAGTCTCCTTTAGGACAGCCATAAAATACAAAATGTTTTATGAAGACGATAAAGTTGAGCGTATCGTTCACACATGATGTGCCTGCTGGGTATAAGAAGGGTCGACACCGCAGCTCGTGACAACTGTGCTGACGATAAATTTTTGAGGTGCGCCAATGGATGCAGTATTATGGAAAGAGTCGTTCACTCATCGGTTCACTCCCCAAGCTCAACGGCCTGAGCTGATTCTGAAAACCTAAACTTACGAGCGGGACATGTGTGAATATACTAACGGAAGTTCGCTGACTCATTTTTGCGTTTTTTTTTTTGCAATTCAACGCACTCAACTATCGCCCACCGTTGTATAGATCACTCTTCATCTCCTTCTCTCTTCAATCTAATACTCATTTACGCGACTCGGGTGCCTGGCGGAGAATCTCAAACTTGCGTCTAGTTAATCAATTCGTCTTTCTTCTTTCGCTGTAGTTCTTAGTCGACATGGCTTGCGCTAAACTGGCTGCAGCTCCTCGTGGCTAAATGCCCTAAAACGAGATGTTAGAGTGTTTTATAAATATAGCGCTAGCATTCTTGTACAAAACGCTAAAGCAGAGAGTGCTAAGAAAACAATCTTTAAATTAAGCCTTCGTCCTACTGCAAAAATAACCGAAACTGTGCTAATAACGAAAGTAAATGCAGCCAGGCAGTCGAGCTGTGAATAGTCAAAGTTTGACTGCCTGGCCATATTTACTATCGTTATTGTACGTATTGTACGTTAGTGTGCACATACATTAAGTTCAAATTAAAATGTATATATGAAACAAAACTGGGGTTATTAATCAAGGCTTTTGTTCAAAATATACATGTACTATGTGCCTGATCACAACGATCTCATTTATAAATGAGCCGAAGGCTTCCTCGTTCACGGAACTCCTCTGGCTGTGGCGAGACACGGTTCTTCACAGCACCATTGCACTCATTGTTGGAACGGAAGCGCCTCACTTTCAGGTTGCAGGCAATGATTCACGGTTACTTTAACACCACTCCACGACAGAAGTCGGATAACTCCTCGTTTCTTCACAATCGTACTATTTTGGAATGCGAACTCATTCCTGACCTAACATGCTTTGCTGCGTCGATTGGACTACCCTCTCTTATGAGAGCTCTTGCTCATCCTGCGCAAGTGGGTGCTTCCCACATGCTGAGATACATGGCAAGCACTCTAAGGGTCCCCCTAAAGATGTCTCGCTATGTCCTGTGATAGTGCATGGACGTGTATGATAAGGATTACATTGTTACAATGTTTTGTACCTCTTTGTTTGGAGACCTCTTGTAGTTGTGTAGCCATTGTAGCGTGAGAACCAAAATTATAATGGTAGCGATATTTTCATACAAAGCTAGTGGCGAGGAGAAAAAAGAAGAAGATTGGATGCCTTATACCTCTCTTTAATTCTTGCTTCTTGTCTGCCTTTACCCTTTCTGCATTTCAGGGTGGCGAACTAGATATTTCTTTTCTAGTGAACATCCTTGCCTTATCACATTACATCTCTATCTTTTTCTGCACATAAAATTGTTTGATTGATTGATTGATTGATTGATTGATATGTGAGGTTTAACGTCCCAAAACCACCATTTGATTATGAGAGACGCCGTAGTGGAGGGCTTCGGAAATTTTGACCACCTGGGGTTCTTTAACGTGCACCCAAATCTGAGCACACGGGCCTACATTATTTCCGCCTCCATCGGAAATGCAGCCGCTGCAGCCAGGATTCGAACCCGCGACCTGCGGGTCAGCAGCCGAGTACCGTAGTCACTAGACCACCGCGGCGGGGCAAAGTCTATTTTTTTGACGGTCGTTTTTTTTCAGGCTTGTAAACCCACTTGCAATGTGGAAATTCCTATTATACTTGTAGTATGTGTCATTGCGTGCGTTTCACGTTTGGCACTAATGTGTCTGGATGACATCCTGGCGTTGCGGCACTCGCTGCTCTGTAATTTGAACCATCAACTTTATGGTTGTGAACTCAACGCCATACGCACTCGGCTAACGCCACGACGCCACATAAAAGGAAGAGTAATTTCAATAGATCTTTCTAGGGTATCATGAATTCCACGAGCATTATAGGTGCTTCGGGTTGCTATTTGGGCTTTCGTACTATGTCTGCTATTTCATGGCTGCCACCAAGTTTGACGAGATGACAGGCCTCACGATTTAACACCTCCTTTTGGATAATCGCTCACTTGTTTACGCTTAAAACATTCAGTAGCTGAGGCAGGATGCTCTCCCAGAGCCGCTATTTGGTGCCACATCGTTTGACGATGACTACCTGTATGCGCAAAACTGGTTTAAGCTGCAGAGACGGTACCTTTGTTAGCACTAGTATTTTTTATTGCCCTTCATGTCTGTGTCAATACAGGGGCACATTTGTAGTACAATAGTACACCCTTTGTTGTCGCTAACTGTGTGTGCAACAGCTTTTGCTGGAAATATGCATGTGCGAGCATATAAAATACGTTTCTGACCTGAACTCCTAACATGTTACTCTTTTGTTCATAGCCTATATTTATTAAGTAACTCAGGAATAGTTCTTAAAATAATAACTGCGAAAATCAAAATGGATTCACGTATGCATGCACGAAAATACAGATGCAATAGTTGCGATTGAGGTAGCATGTGAATAGAGCTCAATGTAACGGATTTACTGGAGCGTCGTCCTTGCAGCAATTTTGGGGGATCATGTGTGTAATGAGGTTGCAATTATAGTCGGTATTAATAAAAATAGAGATGGTGGTTCGAAATTCAGCGCAATAAAAAGCAATCACAGAGGAGTACATGAAGCTAAAGCAGCATCTGCATCCCCATGCGTCGCTAACGTTTTCAGAACAAGTTTACGGAGACCTTACCACCAAAAGCATTCGCATGATGGGAAGAACAAGGCAGAGAAGGCAGAACATTCACTTGTTTATTTCACCCGTCCCGTAGTCTACTCTGTTTTCGCTGTAGTGAACGTAAATTCACATCAAAGTTCAGCAACCTTGCCCAGCATCGCTGTTGTGTGACTGTGAGACATAGAAGGTGTATCCAGCTTGTGTGCTTTACCTAAAGGTGCACGGGATATATTTCTTTTGTACCCACCTTCAGATGGTGAAGTGACCTGCAGCAGATGTCATAGCAGACAAGGTAATAAAATTCAGTATTTTGTCTATTGGATGTCAAACTACCCGTTGGGATAGCTTAATTGATATGTGGGGTTTAACGTTCTAAAACCACCATACGCTCACAAAATTTGAGGGAGGACTCCAAGAGGAGAACAGTGCTACTCTCCCTAAAGTTCTGCAACTCCGTGGGAGGCAGGTAAGAATTGGCCGCGGAACTTACTCTTTTCTTGAAGGCAGTGTAAAAGAGAATGCGAATGCTCTGCTACTCAGGTGGAGTTCCAAATCTATACAACTTTTGTGCCGATTAGGCCTGAGTAGGGTCTGGAACTCCATCTTTACTGACAGAGTACAGTCTCTACCGGGCACTTGAATGATCCGACGCCGCAAAGCAATACAACTGTCTCGTAACCATACGTCTCTGAGCGTAGACACCACAGATGTAAGTTTAATGGGCCAAGTTAATAGAATAACTCTCAGTGATCACAAAGGCGTGGTTGTGAATTCATGCAGTTTTCATTCCCGAAGTGCCAATAGCAACACCTTCGAAGCAAGAAACAGTGACATCTACCGCGTCGTCAAAAGTTAGTTTACGGCAGAAAAAATCGCTACTACGATAAGGTAGAAGCTAGACACATGTAGTGAAACAGAATGAAGCTACAAAAAAAAATTGGTGACATCAGGGTGCGAACTCGCCACCTACGTATGACTAGTAGGGTACTCTACCACCACGCCACGTCGTCCCTTACGCGTGGTGTGGTAAAAACGCTGATAAAAATAAAACGCGCCATTCGACTTCAGAGTCGCAGTTTGATGAGACAAGCAATTTTTGTTTCTGTCTAAGACTTCCGTCTTCATAATATGAATTATACTGGCGTCCACGCATCACATGCCGCTAATACCAAGACGCCAAGTTTCTTTCAGAATTTACAACATAGAAAAGAAATTATACAAGAATTACCGATGACCTGCGGCAGATTATGATCTTTTACTGCCCAATATGCAATAGCCATTTCGCACTTTTTTGCTGGTTGACGTGCGCAAAACTTTGCTCGTTATGCTCAATAAGTACGCGCATAGATGATTCAATAAGGTGTATTTTCTTGCGCAAGTGACGATATACTATATTGTGCAGCGGCCGCATCCGTGTACAGATTTGCATCTGTGAACCGATAGCTGAAACTACATAGCCGATTGCTACAAACCAACTTGCATGTGAACAAAGGTGATCGAGTTTCTTTATGAACGCGCATCGAACGGCAAGCTCGTGTTTCCATTTATGAGTCAGCGAAGTGCCGAGGAGTGCACCAGTGGCTTTTGGAGGCAGCCCATGTGCGCTGTTTCACAGACTGAAAGCGCGTCACATCAATGCTCATCGCTCCTTGTGCGGACACCGTACGCAAGAAACAATGGTACATACATTCAAGTTAACCGGTGCTCTACATTACAGTCATTGTTACTGCTCGGCATACTATATTATTAAACCAATAAGCGCCGAGGACATGTATAATGAACTCAGCCGGTAAGCAAGGCCTACATTCGCGGCGACTTGTACAGGTATCATTTAGTTGGACCGCTTTCGGCGCTTATGGCTTGCTAAGGTTGAAGCTTGAGCATTCTTCAAGCATTTCATTGTTGCAATAAAGTGAAGACGAGGTAAACAACAGTGTAAGGATTGTCTGAGATGCGTTTGAGTTGTGGTTTTGCCGACCAGCGTTGTTTTTCTGTCGTATAGTACACACCACGGCATCGCAAGTCGGGTAGGACGCCAGATGGCAACATTCGTAGTTTTTTTTCTCGGCCATCACTCCAGAAAGATTGTCCTGACTGTGTTAGTAAGTGCCTAGCTACCACTCCCAGGCTTGGGCATAAGTGGCTTCACGGATTTGATTGATTGATATGTGGGGTTTAACATCCCAAAACCACCGTACGATTATGAGAGACGCCGTATTGGAGGGCTCCAGAAGTTTCAACCACCTGGGGTTCTTTCCGTTCACCGAAAGCTGAGCGCAAGGGCCTAGAGCATTTTCGCCTCCATCGAAAATGCAGCCGCCGCAACCGGGATTCGATCCCGCGATCTGGGGGTCAGCAGCCGAGTGCCTTAGCCACAAGACCACCACGGTGCGCAAGTGGCTTCACTGCATTGAGCCGATATTACAGAATGCTAGCTGATAATTGGAATTTAGCAATGAAAACGGCGTTGAATGTCATGTAGTTTTATAATAAAAGGTCGACCTGCCTACAGAACACTTCACGATTACCAGATAATTACACATGCTAGATGTAAATTTGCTGTTCAAAACACATAGTAGAGATGTTGCGCCACCTGCACTGGAAGGGGGCTAGACACCATGAGTACAAATGCCGGTTGCTGTGATGCAGTCTAGCCTGACCAGACTATCAAACTCTGTGAGAGTGTAGTGCAACTCCCGAAGAGAGCGTATGATTTTTATTTCAGCAGCGTGACTATACTCTGGCGAGGGAGCTTGTGCACTCTCATTCAGCCAGAGTACCGGCATTCTGTCGAGAGAGTGTGCTATATACTCTTTGTCTGAGAGAGTTGCCGGTACTCCTAAAAAAGAGTGAAATATGGGACATGCCTCTACTCCCGCAGAGATAGTTACGAGCACTCTCTTGGGGCTGTGTGTGTATGAATATGAGAGACACCGTATTGGAGGGCTCCGATAATTTCGACCACTTGGGGTTAATAAAAAAAGTTTCCTACCACTCAGGCATGCGAGAGACGCGGAGCTGCCGAGTTGCCGACCACAAATCAGCATTTATTATTTCTAAAAAGTGCTTTTCTTTTGTCACTATAATGTCTCGCGCCACGAAGTGATGAAGCAATTTCCTGAATTTATGTTATTAGCTGATTTCACGTTAATTATTACCAAATTTTGTGAGCCAAGACAGTCAATGGGCAGGAAGGTAGGCAGACAGCCTACCAGTATAAATTATTCAGCAGAGTGTATTGCTTGATAAGTTACGCGAATTATGTATTCACACCAGCTTTGTATATTAGTCGTATACATATACATATACCATATTTTTGTCTACTCGTAAAGCTGTGAGGCAGTCCACCTTTGCGGAAAAAGTATATAAACAAAGGACATACATATGTTCTCAAACATGCAAATAGCTGCATAATCGCAGTACCAGTAACACATCAATACCAAGTCAACAATGAACAAAAAGAAATAGAAACGGGGACGTGGTTGAACAACCAGTCAAGGGAGTACTGTGTCATGATTAAGCGAAAGAAAAGTTGAACAAACACGGCAAACGACGTGCTACAAGTGAGGTGGCAGTCACCCTGAATTGCCCGTAAAATGAGCGGTGCCATTCGGCACGCTACAAGTGTTGTAGACGTTACCGCAGCGTAAAACAAATGCGGCGTGAATGCGACCACAGATAAGGTGCCCGTGCAGAAAAGTTCTTTTCTAGGTGTCTTTGTTGACGCAACCTCATTTACCGGAGTGGTTTCCCTTGGTGCCCTCGTGTTTCGACTGAGAGCAGTGTCAGTTTTGTTTTCGTTTTCACTCAGGATAAGTGTGGTGAAGTACAAAGCGCCGTAACGAAGCTAATAATGTGGGCTGAACACGAAAACACCACAACGTTCGAAGTGCTTTTATTGGTATGTGCACTCATTGAGAGCCGATCACATGCAAAAACCTTCAACTTTCATGCTAAACTCCGGCATGCTATATTATGCCAAGCTATACTCAAACAGCGTCGCAGTACTACTAATAGAGGTGACGTCAGGAAGAATCGAAGAACAATAAGAAAATGATGCGTAGTATAATGACATCACAGTATGCGATTTGCCACCCTTTTTTCAAGATAAGAACAAGGAAGGAGAAAAGGGAACGTAAGAGAAAACAGGCACCTCAAGTTGGTCAGGGGTTCCCCATTGATACTAATGAAGTTATGTAAAGGGTGTCTACCCTCTATTCAAGACGACCCGCTCTGGGGACACCTCTGAGGTTTCTTCAAGCAACTGGTCCTTAATGAAAAACTGTATTTGCGGATAATACTTTGAAGGTGTCCCCGTTCTGACTTCATTTTTGTTTGTTTGGTCGTGTGCTGCTACAAACTCTTCTTTTATTCTTTTACACCCCTTTTTCTTCTTTTCTAGTACACAATAGCAAACCACAGACTGCCTGTAGTTAACCTACCTTTCTCCCTAAAACTAAAAGGTATACATCTCGGTCATCAACGCAGTCGTAATTAATCCCCTATGAGGATATCTAATAAACTCATTGGGGTCACCCGAACAGAGACAAACTAGAATGGTTACTGAGGTGCTTAGTGCTGACGACCCCTGACTTTCAGCAAGTTTGTTAAAAGTTAGCGTTTGTGTGTTCGTTTAGCTGATTTATTTACATAAGTACTATTTATTTAATAATGTATTTAAAGAACCGTAAAGACGTACCTACTGACTTTATAAGTATCTTGCGTTTGCATATAGTCTTTCTTTTTGTTTCTGAACCTTCGACGGCATTTAGTGAACCAGTTCTGCATATCAGCCGATATCTTGATTAGCAGGTTATACTTTTACACTTATGCACACAGCTCTTTTTTTCAGAAAAGTTAGTTCTTGTGGACTGACCGACTTGGAACATGGGTAAGGGGTGCCAGAAAGAAAGGCCTGAAGCTCTTTCCTAATTTCATTGTAGCCTCGTCTGCCAATGTCATGGGTAGTTTTGCTTGAGACAACAGTAAACTTCAAGGATACTTTAAGACTAAGTTGTAGTAGCTCACTGATTGATTTACGATTCATATGTGGGGTTTAACCTCCAAAAACCACCATATGAATATGAGAGACGCCGTAGTTGAGGGCTCCGGAAGTTTCGACCACCTGCGGTTCTTTTTTTAACGTGCGCCCATATGTGAGCACATGGGCATACACCATTTCCGCCTCCGTCGAAAATGCAGCTGTCGAAGTCGGCATTCGATCCCACGACCTGCGGGTCAGCAGCCGAGTACCTTAGCCACTAGACTACCACGGCGGGGTAAGTTGCACTAGCTTGTGATCGCTGAAGTCATCTAAGCAGACCATTTCACCAACCATTCTAGTAATTGCGTTCAAACGTTCTAGTGGTGTTAGTGAAAACTAAATCTAAAACATTAGTGCCTTGAGTTACAAATAATTTGAAAGAAAATGAACTCTGACGTACACGAAGCAAACCTTATTAAGGTATGACAAGTGGATGATAGGATATTTCAGTCATCGAGAATCACTGACGGGATAAATATCCGCTCGTTGTGGCTCATAAACTTCAGAATTACAACTGTGGATTTCGACACGAAATGATTTCTTTGTATTGGGATGAAGATAACAACCTCCCACAAAAAGTTGCTGTAGGTTTGACATTCCGCCCACGCTATCTGAATACTAGAAGTTAGGTTAATGGTGCGTGACATCATATTTGTGGTGATCTCAAGAGTATGCTAGCACTATTTTTTTCAGTGTGGTTGATTGATATGTGGAATTTAACGTCCCGAAACCACCATATAATTATCAAAGACGCCGTTGGGGAAGGCTCCGGAAATTTTGTCCGCCTGGGATTCTTTAATGTGTGCCCAAATCTGAGCACATGGGCCTACAGCACTTTTGGCTCCATCAAAAATGCAGCAGCCACAGCCGGAATTTGATCCCGTGACCTGTGGGTAAGCAGCTGAGTACCTTAGCCACTAGACCACCGTGGGCGGGGGGGGGGGGGGGGCTTTCCAGTGTGGCCACACTTGAAAAAGTTAAACAGGCTATGCAACGGAACTATTTCATTATGGTTTATTTAAAATTCATATAAACGAAAATGTCTTAACTGGAGTCCTCTAAAAATGAGGTGATATAGCATTATGTTAAGGCAAAATACTACGCACGTTAGCGAAAGACAGTAATAAATACGTTGCGATTACACATGGCCGTGACCTTCTGCAGTTAAAAATGGGGTCAGGGCTTAGATGCTATCTGTTATAAAGAAAAACGGCTTTACGACCGTTATCTAAGATATAGATAACGTCTCCAATTCATAGTCAATTGGTCGATAGGCGAAAGAGGCGAGCTTCTGCTTTGGCAATTGTTGCTGCCTTCATAAGTATCGAGGCTAAGGGCTAATATCTCTAAACAATGCTGTGAATTATTAAATTCTTACAAAGTTTAGGCTAGCCTGACTGTAAACGCTTAATTTGACTGTTGATATATAACCAATTTGTAAATTAAAATGTGAAAATTGTGAAGCCTTTTTGGCGGTACTCACATTATCGAAATTTTTAGTCAATGTTCATTTCCACTGCTTCTAAATTAATTTGAAGACCTCATCGTACCACTTAATAGCAGACAATGAAATCGTGTTGGTAAGCGTGCTCCTTGTCATGCAATATGAGTCAAGCATCTCTATAGGCTGCGGCGATCGATTGCGATTATTCAATCTGCTGCTTCGCTCGCAGAACACGCGCTACAATCCGCTCAGTGTGGGATACAATAACTTTGTTGGGCGATAGAGCGGGTAAAGGAACAGAGAATAAGAAGTGGAGAAAGCAAAAGGGGAATAAAAAGGAAGAGGAACACAGCAATAGAGAGAAACAAATTGGAGCAAGACAGAGAACTGTTAGAAGAGAACTACAACAGGCAGAGGAACAGAGAGAAACACTGAATGTTAAAAGAGAAAGAAAGCAAGAGAATAAAAAAGAAAGAAAGAGGTAAAATACATAAGGAAGATAGAAAGAGGTATACGATGCGATAAATGAAGAGACAGAAATCGAAAAAAAGAAAAATAGAAACAGTGAGCAAGAAAAATTTACATATAAACATAGAGAGAGGCACAAAGAAAGAAACTGAAGTAAACAGAGATAAAAAAGGTGGGCGAAACACAGAGAAAGACAAAGAAAATAATAAAAGCAAAGCAAGTTATGCCGCCCAGCTCTGCTCTTCCTCCAGGCTTGGCACGACCAGTGCGAAGCTTCCTTATATTGTTTGTTGTTATGCAAGTTATCATCGGTTTCTTGTACACCAGAATATTTTCAAGCACTCACGGAGCTGTTTATTCTTATTGTTCAGTTTGTATATATGAATAGATTCACTTGCTCTAGTTCTTGAACATATCTCAGAGCAACACTGATCGCTGCTAGTTTAGTAGCTGTTAAAAAGATCAATGCGGCAAGTAGTGGTAATTGCCTCAATATAAACTGCGAACTGTTCGAAAGGCTTTCTTAAAGTTACTTAGTATTGCCTCTTTAAAGGTAGTTTTTTTTATATGTACCGCCACGGCACAAACAGCACTGTGTTCGAAAATTGTTTATGACATGACATGGGAAGCACTTAACCTGATTAAGTTTGCCAACTTCAATTGACAGTGACGCATTTCGGAATATGCCTTCCATCGGCGCTTCACCTAAATATTCATTCTATGATCACAGTCATGTATGTCCTGTAATAAATAATATATGTGATGTGACATTGTAAATATATGTATGCTATGATGGGAGCTTTTATTATAGGGCTTCTGTTGGCGCGTCCAATGGTTTTGGATCCGCAGTTCACCAAACTGCTTCCCCGAAGTTTGGTGCAATATTAATGAGCATCCTAGGATCTCACTACATCTGCTGCAAGCCCCCTTTCAAAACTTCGAACCACTTCTGATACAGTTTAAAAATTTTAAAGCAAAATTTTTTCCATAGGGTCTGTTGGCTTTCGATGCTGCTGTAGGTGATGAAGCTGACGTTGCGAAAGCGTAATATGCTGAGGGGGTTAGGGATTGATTGCCTGGCTTAAGTGACTATATGTCATCAGACCACAGGGAGGTGGTGAAAACTGCCCACGCACCAGAGAATATCTTATGGAGGTGTTGGAGGAGCGATTGCGCTTGTTAAGAACTTCTGAAGAGCGTGCCGGTTAATGAATCCGCGCTTGGTCGGCAGTGGCTACGAAGTAGAAACGGCGCTGAACTCGATTGCAACAGTGTGTGAACTTTGCGTAAGTTTATATTTCTTTCATCGAAGCATTTCGTCATCATTAGAAATGAGCTCATGTTGCGAGCTATTCTGGGTCGAAATCCAGCCAATGTTATTTTAAGGCTGTTCATACTCTATTTTTGCCTTTGATGCACTTGTCTGCAATATATTGTAAAAAAATAAACAAACAAACTGCGTATTTTAAAGGAAATGTATGTTGCTTGGTTGGGACCGATAAATACAAGACAGAATGTCCAGTTTTTACGGATTGGTTTTAAAAAGATATTGATTATTGGTCAAACGTTATTGCGCTGCTCTTACTTGTCCATGCAGTCGGTAACACACGATGGCAAGATAAACGAGTAGCATTGCAGAAGGAGAAAAAATTCTCCACCTAAAACTGACATGATGGCATAAATTATGCGTTGCTCTACCGAACTCAATTGAATTTATCATTAAATTAAATTTGTGTTGTCGTGAATACATCACAAGATGGTTTCCCGACGACAGCACTATAGCGCTGCATGACTACTCCGCGTAGCCTACAAAGTCTAATTGCATTCAATTAAATGGTTTTTCGTGAATCTTCTGCATTGTCAAAATTCTCGGAACATACATGATATAATATTGCCAACTGTTCTTCGCCAACTATCCACGATGCAAATGAGCAACTTCCATGTAAGTGGGTTCTGTCATGGGGTATAGTTTCCTTCAGTAACAAAGCGATACTATCAGGTCGAAGACGTAGCTATATATCCAGCATCAGGGTTGTCAGAAACACTTCTCTACAAAAAAATTCAAGCGTAATACTTTTTGCAATTTCCGCCCGCATATTGGTGGCGTAAGAGACACTCCGTTGCACGCCGATGGGCTCGATAAACCGCGAGCTATGCACAAGGAAGCAGACTAATTGGAGGTGCTGGAAAACTCTTCCTCTCTCGTGGAATCTTTTTCGCCACGCAAAATGAACCATCTCTTGAAATCATCTGCGCTTCAATGCACTCCTCTCATCTTGTCAACCGGATAAATATGGAGAAAAATCTATTAGAGCAAGCTATCCTGTGGCACCGAACAAAATGGGCTTCCTATACACAATGAGAGTATTTGATCGGACTATTGAGAAAACGTTCAAGAATACCGCTTGCGTGTGTACTTTTGTGGACCACAATTCGAAATGCTATCCCAAGTGTATAGCATTATGCAACAACGTGTCTTATGTAGGGTAATTTCTTTCCCAAGTCTAGTGTTTTCGGTAAAATATGAAGCAGGCTTCGTTTATGAGTGTCAGAAATTGGATGCTATGTAGTTAATGACCATCTTCATCTGTCTTAGTGGTTCAAGCATTGTTTGTGTTCTTAGCTAAAGCATAGATTCTTACGAGCTATTACGACAGCTTTTTCACATCTTAACTTGTCAAGAAAGCACCATTCCTGTGCGACTATCACGTTTATAACCTTCGTAAAGTATAGTCTTCCCGTTAGTTTCTTTTCATTTACTTAGTGACACCCGCCAGTATCTCAGTATAAAAGCAAAAAAAAATGATTGCTGCTTGTTTGAAAGTCAAAAGCATATCACTTCTCTGACGGGTTGGCAAAAAAGAAAGAACAAGGGGGGGGGGGGGAGATGGGAGTGTCGGTGGGAGAATAAAGAGAAAGTCAATAGTGCACCTGACCTTTGTACGATGCCCTTGCCCTGACTCTGGCTTGTTTCATTTTTCTCTCCCCATCATACCTCCCGAGCATTATCGGAGGTTCTATTATACGTTCTTTGTTTCTTTAGGTTTGGTGAATTCATTTTACTGCCTGCAGTTAGTTCGCTATAGGCCGGACAAAAGCAAAATGAAACCTTTGAAGTCTTCTTTCGCTGGCGGGCACATCAGTTATTCAGAGAATAAAATATCTTGCGTTGTCGTCGCGAATTTCTGTTTTCAAAGCGTTACCCATTCTCCTTGCCCACACTCCATAACGAAAGTTTTAGCACCGTGCCAAGATAATTTAGATATCTGTGCGAATAGCATGTTCTTCCTCTTATGCATGTACAGGCGATTATTGCGCATATAAAACTTAGAAAAATGCATTGTGCAACGTCCACGCTACCTGGACACGTCAAAGGTCATACGTTAACACTAGAGCTTTAACAATGTGAGAAAAAAGACTTGGATTCCGTCAAACGAAATTTAATTCTATCGAACGTCACCACATGACGTTGCTGCCCCGGTTAGTACAAGTCAACACAGCGAATTTTGAGAGGGAAGGGGGGGGATGTTGGAGTAGAAAAACCACACTAAATTTTATTTGTTAAGACAGAGTACATAAAACAACAACAAAAAAAAGAAAAACGGCAGATCAGTGAAGGCAAACTCGGTGACATATGGGACAGCAATGCAAGTCTTAAAATTATACTTTAGCAATTGTGTGGCAAAGCATGAACTATGAAGGGAACCACAGATTACTTCAGTTTAAACTACCGTTTACAAGTTACCACAGTGCACACTGACTTTGGGTAGAATGTTTTCAATAACTCAACACAGAACTGTATTACGAGAACGTAGTAGCGTTTAGCGTGTATACCCACAGGCTGCGGTTTCATGGAGCTGCTGCCGGAGATATCTAGGCAAACGAGTACAAATTGTGCTGGAAAGCGGAATATACAAAGTATTGGTAAGTATTTACCAGAAACTTGAGCTAAAAGGAGATCTGTATCGGCTCTTCACGCTTTATGTGAAGGGCTTAGGAAGGAATTGTATAAGAAATTAATAGGATAATAATTTTATATTATGCATTTGTAATAGAGCAAAACGTGCTGCACAAGATGCTGATGTTCCCTGGTGGACAATGCAAAAAAAATCGCTAAGACTGACAACAATCTGCATCAATAAAGGGACAATATTCGCTAACAAATTATTGTACTTGAAAGGTAATGTTGCCATTAGAAGCTACTACAATAAATAACGCAATGAATCGGCACTAGAGACCCACGAAAAATGAAGCAGTGAAGAGTGATATGGGCTCTTGTCCTTCTGAAGAGATAGAAGTGCAGAACAGCGACATTTTGCAGGTGTATTAGGAGACAGTGATTAGAAAAAACATAGCCTGTGCATACTTAAAAGCTTTTGTACTTCACTAGAAAGAAGGTGGAATGAAAGAACATGTCAGGAAAAATTATGAAGTACTAAATTGTTTCTTAATTGAAGAATAATTAAGAAACACGGAAGCACGAAACAAATAAGGACTGAATGAGACGTAGCACCTGTTATACTAGGCCAGCAATGTTGGAAATAGAGGAAATGCAACATAAGCGTAATTAAAGAAATTAAAAACGAGAATTCAAAAAAAAAGCAAATTCCGAAAAACAGGGATGCTATGTTTGACGCAAAGGGTGGACATAAAGACCAACATAAATATTTACGAGCTTTCGAAAATCAAAACAAAAAATGCATAATAGCATAAAAGCTACTGAATTGTTGTTTGAGCCTCGAGATGAACTGCTTGTGAGACAAAATGATGATGATGGCGATGTTGTTGATGATGACGATGATGATGATAATGTTTGGTGCTTTGTGGCGCGAAGACCATTTGATGGCTGAAGAGCGCCAGTTCATGAGACAAGAGATGTGGATATTGATTGTTAATAGTGGCTGTATAAGGACCTTGAAATTCCTCGCGCTAAGGCGGGTAAAAACAAAGAAGTAATAAAATCATGACTATGCCGTGAAAAGTTTGTTGTTTTAATAAATGACCATAGTTTGTGATTATCAAAACCATAGTGGACATGTATGGCATTAGCACAAGTGCCTCGACCACTGACACCCTTGCATCCAAGGGACGTGCGGCAAGTGGTTTGTTCAAGTAGCCAACGCAGCGGAGACTTCTCTGAAGATGTCGTGCTACAGAATGCCCGGGTATATCACTTGAAAGCTATGGAGTTCTCTCAAAACAGCCAACAACGATTTCTGTGTGCAAAGTGGTTCCCTACCGACGAACATAGGGTAATTGAAGGTGTTGTCTTCTCAGCGTGTCTAATTTTTTTACCGTGGACTAAAATGTGAAGTACGGTTAGCGCTTCTCCACGACTATCACACAAAGGTAGATCACCACCAGTTAAAAAAAATGAATGTGTAGTGTATGTATGTCCTGTTGTTAACTTTGTGAGTATTACTTCTGTGATTTTGATGCTGGCAGCCGATGCCCAAAGTTGCGGCTTGATGACATGCAATTTATTACCTGTGTGTGTGCCCCATGTGCTCTGCCAGTAACCCCTGAGCTTTAGTTTTAGAAAATGTTTCAAATTGGGTGTAGGAATTGGTATCAATATATTGGTAGCGGTTTTATTGGCGGATACAGCTAGCTGGTCCACCAGAACGTTGCCTTGTATGTCGCGGTGTCCTGGCAGCCTGCAGACCACAACCAGCATGATGCTGCTTAAATGAGTAGACTGTGCATAAGAGCGAATAAATCGAGACAAGGACAGGTTTTTGTGTTTTTTAAGAGTTTTCAGAGCTTTTACTACACTTAGGGATCTTGTGCATACTATTGCCTTCTGTAATTTTATTTGTTTAATGTGTTTAAGAGCCGCAAGTATCGCATAAACTTCGCCGGTGAAAATGCTTGTATCAGAGTGCTGAATGCTGGCTTCCAAAAAGGATGAACCGACGGCTGCGTACGAGACAGAGGTCATGACACTTCATCAGACACTTCATGTCACTTCCCCAGTAAGTGCGTGACAACACTTTTAGAACATTCGTGGATTTTATGCACTTGTTTTTTAGATAGTTGATGTGTGGTATGAAGGTTAGTTTGGCGTCAAAGATTAGGCCTAAATATTTCTGTTCAGTATTAAGAGAAAGGCGTTGCCCATTCAGTTGAATATTGGATTCGGAATGAATGCCGCTCTTCCTGGAGTACAAAACACACTTGCTTTTCTGTGCATTCATTCGGAACCCGTTTTCTTCTGCCCAATTGGAGACTTTGTTCAAAACAAGCTGAACTTGTCACTCACACATGAAACCAAGGTGGACGTCGTTGACATACGTGCAATAAAACATATTTCTAAAGATGGACGAGCGCAAATAATTTTCCAAAGCACCATGTTGTATCATAAGCCTTTTTACGATATTGAGGAACACAGAAAATATTGTTTTTGGACGAAAGCGCCTTCGATCTGTGCCTCGATACGAACAAGGTGGTCGGTGGTGGATCTACCTTTTCGAAATGCACACTGGAATGGTTAGAGCAAATAGTTTGTTTCAAGGAAATGTACAAGTCTGCAGTTTATGATTTTTTCGAAGAGATTGCACAGGCAGCTTCTAAGTGCAATAGGCCTATAGCTCGAAACTAAAAAAAGGGTCTTTGCCCTGTATCAAAATGGGATAAATGATAGCCTCTTTCCAGGAAGTAGATATAGTGCCAGAAAACCAGATAGCATTGCACAAGCAAAGAAAAGTTTTTTGCGTTTCGATTGGGAAGTTTTTTCTGCATTTCGTACACCACATGGTCAGAACCTAGGGCGGAATCACTGCAGGAGTTTAGTGATGTTAGAGCTCAGCTAAGCTGAAAACTTGGTTCTAGAACAACCATGTTCTAGTTTCTACTTTTCTTTTCTTGTTTTGTATTTTTGGAAAGTGTCAGTTTAATGTGACGAGCGGGACACCTGTTTGAAGGGTGCGCCCAGGAAGTTCGCCTGATCTTCCAAGCTGTCACCCTGTGTGTTTACGAGTGGGAGTGAGTCTACTTGTCTTCCTGCTATTCTACCAACAATGTTCCAGACTTTAGCCTTCTGTGTATATGAATTGATTCCTGATAAGAACTGTCGGCTTTCTCTTCTTGCCTGAAGATGCGTTCTCCTGCCTTGAGACTTAATTTTCTTAGAACTGTCCAGATTTTCGGCTGTCCGTGAGTTCCGAAGCAACCTCCTTGCCCTGTTCTGCTGCTTTCGCGTATTCCGACACTCAGTATTCCACCAAGGAAGACGTCGCTTGCCTGGCATTCCAAATGTTTGCGGTATGCACTTGGCTGCTGCATCAGTAAGAAAATGTGTGAAGTACTGCACAAATTCATCTACGCTTAACCTACATATGTCAGTCCAATTTAACGAGTAGTGTTGGGTAACTGTTCTCAGTCCGTTTTATTTATCAGCCATTTGGGCACTTGTGGAGGACATTCATATGATATATTTTACTCAACACTGCCAGAAAATGGTCCCTTCCATATGGATTGCTTTTAATTCTCCATTTCAGTAGGGGAAGAAGTGAAGGAGATATATGATCCTGAGGTCTATAGATGAGTAAGTTTGTTGGCGCCGTTATAGTATATTGGCTCTTTCCCATTTAACAGACAGGCACCGGAAGAGAAGAGAAACTGCTCAATGAGAGAACGTCGTGCATCACATCGAGAATCGCCCCACAGACCGCTATGTGCCTTCAGGTCCCCAAGTAGCATATAATGCTCAGGTAGTTCGTCTAATAATGACTGGAATTCACGTATTTCAAGACGGTGGTGTAGAGGTATGTACAGAGGGCAGACAGTGACGCGATAGTTTAGAACTGCACGAACAGCCACCGCCTCAAAGGATATCTGGAATGGTAAATGTGTACACGCTACTCCTCAATTAACCATAATGGCCACGCCACCGGATGACGCAACAGCATCATCTCGGTCCTTTCGAAATATGACGTAAGCACTTGGAAAGTTTGTATTGGAGGATTTTACGTGTGTTTCCTGTACACACAGCAATGTTGGTGAGTGTTTGTGTAAGAGCTCTTGAACATCGTCGATGTTTTCAGGCCGTCCTCTGACGTTCCAGTGTATAATTAGTGTCTCCATATTGGAACTAAAGTAGTCCTCTGTGTACGTTAAGAGAGTGACTTGTTTAAGCTGAAAGTTTGAGCTCAAGTAACAGGGCTGTCATCAGGCCTTGTTGTCAGCTTTTTAGTTCGCTTGGCGCGCTGCAGAGAGCCGCGCCGCTCTTTCGGCACCAGGGGTGCCGCCGTATCAATTGCCTCCTCGGAGGCACCGGATGCCCGCACACGCGAGCTGGTTGTTCGAAGTTTGGGCCTCGCCTGGTAAGGTGAGGCCTTGAGACCTGAGGACCCCGAAGTCTCTGGTCTCTGTTCAATAGTAGGCGGAGTAGATTCAACCACTGCCACCTGGGGGCATGTGCCACAGCCGATGACTCGCTCTGCGCAGGCGGAAGGAGGGGCGAGGACTGGTGCGACGCTGCCCCTGACGCGCCGTATCAGCATATGAGAGGCCATAAAATCGCGAGACTCTCTTATTGCTTCTGTACATGGGATGTTTTCTTTTACTTCTAATGTGATGATCTCTTTCTTTTTTTTCTAAAATGAACAGGTACGTGAGTAAGCAGCATGATTCCCGCCACATTTCACACAGTGGGTTGGTTCTTCGCAGTTGTCGGACGCGTGGCCCAAGACTCCACACAGAGCACAAGTCTGCCGGCCACGACAGCTTTGTGAGCCGTGGCCATATCTCGGTCATTGAAAGCAACGGCGGGGGTTAGGAATATATGGCCTCATGGAAGTTCTTGTATACCGGGTTTGAATGGTGTCCGACAGATCGCTCGAAGCAGAGGTTAGTATTAAGCGTTTAGTTAGTGTTTCCTTTTTTTCTCTTCTTATCCTAATACGTTGTAGGTGTGTCACGTTCTGGCTCTTCCATCCATTCAGAAGTTCAGCTTCGGTGTGGTCAAGCAAATCTCCGTCCGATACTACCCCGCGAGCCAAGTTCATAGACCTGTGCGGTGTAATACTGATTGGTGTGTCGCCAAAAGTTGTGAGAGAAATCAGCTTTTCGGATTGTTCTTTCTCTAATATCTCGAGTAGTAGATCTCCGCTGGTCATTTTGGTAACCTTGTACCCGGCACCGAGAGTTTCAGTTAAGCACCTAGCCACTAAGAAGGGGCATACAGTTCTGGCTTGCTTGTTACTTTTCTGTGTATGTGGAAGTGAGAGAAGATTTGTCTTGGCCGCTTGAAACAATTATTGTCTTCGGTGCGTACGCGCTATTTGCGCAGGGTTAATCCTTGCCGCTGGAGAAATGGGAATTGAGCAGAAGGTATAAATATACAGAAAATATAAAACGTGAGAGAGACGAAGATGTAGGGAGAGAGAGAGATACGAAAAGGCAACTGCCGATTTCTCCTGGGTGGGCTAGCCCGGGGGTGCCGTCTACGTGAAGCCTAAGCCAAAGGGGTGTGTTGGTTACGTGGGGGGGGGGGCTTAAATGTTTATTCACCCGGCATTGGCTCAACCTCAAGAATTACCTTTTCCTTGGACATGGCTCAACCACACATGGCTAGGCCTGGGAGGGGGTCCACGCCCCCTCGTTAGCTCAGGTTCGTAGTAACGCTACATACTAAACGCCGGCTCTCACAGACGCCCCTGCGGGGTTGTGACACAAAATATTTCAATATATATTTGCAACAAAATTATGCATGTTCCTGCTGCAAAAACACATACAGAAACTCGTTAGAACATTATATTGTGATTCCGCGATATTCACAAAGCGAGAGCAGTAGAAAGCGTCCACTTTTGTTAGGTGATCTCCGTTTCAAAGCGGAATGAAGTGTAATTGATCCGCAGGCGACGCAAGCTCTAAACGTCTGAAATGAGTGGCAAGACTGCTCAAACAGAAGTCGTTATAAAGTTAGGGTGGGGTACAACACCAAAGTTGAAGGTTAGATTAATGCAAAAAGACGCTGAAAAAGGTGGCCGAAGGTGCCAGATCACAGTATATCTAACAAAACTTGATTAAAAAAGGCTGGGGCTTATTAGTTGCCCCCACGTAATGAAAGGCATGCCCTTCATCACCACCGCTATCATAACCATCGTCCCTGGAAGCAGAACTTCCCCGCTGAGTCCTTTATATAAGAAACCTCAGTTGCCGTCTTCATGCGTAGGAAGACTGCCCATTGTCCACAGCATCGTGAAATTTTCGCCGCGGGGTAGTCACAATTAATTTTTCGCTGCGTGGGCCGGTGGTGCAACGGGTGTTGAATGCCACGTTACGCAAAAATATTACGTTTTATATCACAGTGTCAATATTATTGAGGGGAAGTGCTGGCTGTGGAGTCTTGTTCTGCCCTCTATTGGGTGCCTGACGCTGATTGCGCCAGTGCACCTAGTGTGAACATCGAAACAGTCGGCGAACACTTCAGCGTGGGAAAGAAATGCCATAGCTTGAATTGTTACTCAGTAAAACAGTTTACAATGAGGTGTATGCAATTTAAGCAGAATCTGCATGCACTCTCAAGCAACTCGGCGAGCTCGAGAGCGGTAGCAAAATCAGGATTCAATGTCTTTACGAGTTTTTTATGCCACATGGTTTGGACAGAATACCTTGCATGCTTATATCGCATTTAAGTAAATATTGCGAACACTTGCCACGACATATTTAGGATCGAACAAAACTGAACACGGAAGAGCGAGTGCAGCTCCGCTCTCAATATGACGTTCCTTGTATATATGTCACTGACCTGAGGGAAGAAATCATGCCTTGGCCTGTGCCAACCATTGCAGAGTATAACATTATTGCCTGATTTCTCAAGTTACAAAGCGTTATTGCTGCACTAGGTCCTTGGCTCTGCGCAAGCCAGCTTATCTGCCAGCAGTAGCTATGTCTGCAAACATAGCGCAGCTTTGCACACGCGGGGACAGTGATAACCATAAACAAAGAAAAATGGCAATGTATTTCCCGAGATTGCGATACTCAATAGTGCATTACTTGAGCGCAGCGGCAGACGGAGCAATTACACGGGTTGCATCGCTCATTTGTTAAAAAAGAAAACATGGTCATGGAGCCTATTGTATAGCGGCAGTAGCGCAAGCAGGATATCGCATGCGCAGCGTAAGCAATGCGTATATATATATATATATATATATATATATATATATATATATATATATATATTTAATAGAAAGAGAGAGAGAGAGAGAGAAAGGCAGGCATGATGACGAAAGTGGCCGTATATAGCGTTGCAAATATTCAAGGTGATCTTCCGTGAGAAGAGTAGCAACGGAAGCATTTATTTCGACAGTTTCGGCGAGAGTCTGGCCTTCGTCGGGAATGAGGGTACAATCTGTTAGCGCTCACGTTTGTATTATTTTGAGCAAAAATGAGAAGGAAAGAACGATGAAGACAGAAAAAAAGAAAACTAGTAGAAAAGAGAAAAAGAAAAAAAAAAGTTCAGATTTTACTGCGCTATGGAAGTTGCGTCGTGAGTGCGTGTTTTTTTTTATCAGTACACTCAGTGTAGTTGGGTGTCTGTCCCATTAGTGTACACCGTGGCCAGCTAAGGTAAGAGCTAGCGTGGCGCAGAAGCCCTTTCTTTTTGACTGACCGTCACTAATCAGGGAACGATGGCCCGGGCTGTGGTGGGAATGTTAGTTGTCGTCTTCCTTCTACCGCGTGTGGCGGCGTCCCGAAGCTCTAGTGATGCGGCGCGGAAAAATATGGTTCTTAAGGAGCTGTCTCATTTTGGAGTGGTACCAAGCAGTGTCGCGAAAAGAAGCAACTTGACGTTTAAAATGAATACAATTTTTTTCTAAGAATCCGCATTCGGGTGCTTTCAGTTTTGTATTTGGTGGCTGTTCGACATGTCGCGCTTACAACCATTGATCAGTTAGTAAGAGAGATAGAAGTGGACGAAGTAGGACTTCAGAAACGGTAGTTGCAGTGGAACAAGGAAAGATAATAGTTCCAGCTGTCCAGTCCTTGTCATAGTTGCAGTGCCATGAAATCAGGAAATGTCATGATTACAATTAATATCGCTGATGTCTCTTTCGAGGATGTTTAATCGGTGAATGAGGTATGACTCCCGTTGTTCACGTTCCCGGTTTGATTTAAATCCTGTTTCTAAAAGTGCGACTGACAAGTTGTCGAATGTACGACCGGGAAGGTTAAGGTGTTTTGTGGTAGATAGAGGTAGATTTGGGGTTGATTTTGCGTGGTCTCTGTCCTAAATGTCTTATGTATTGCGTACCGCACACGTTGCATACAAGTAGATATACCACATTAGAAAAATGGCATGTTAGATTCCCTCGTATGCTAATCGAAAACTTTATGGTGATCATATGTAGGGTTTAACGTCCCAAAACCACCATATGCATATGAGAGATGCCGTAGTGGAGGGCTCCGTAAAATTCGACCACCTGGGGTTCTTTACGTGCATCCAAATCTGATCACATGGGCCTACGGCATTTTCGCCTCCATCGGAAACGCAGCCGCCGCCCTCAGGATTCGATCCGGCGACCTGTGGGTCAAACCAACAAATCGACAACAGTAGCTCCATTACCCGAAGTGATCATCCACACGTGATCACTTCGGGTAATATGTTATGGGAAGTGTTATGGAAAGTTTATCATATTCTATTGTTATGGTAACGTCAAGAAAAGTTACCGTTACTTGTGAGTAGGTGTGTGTGTGTGTGTGTGTGTGTGAAGTGCATATTTAAATGCACAGCGTTTAAACCATACTGGGTTTATGATTTTTGCAGTATGTAGAAGCGACCAGGACGAGGGTGTACTGGTCGCAATACTTTGTGCTGACTGTGTGTTATTCTTCTTTCCTCCAACAGCTGCTTCAGTTCTGTTAATAAAATACGAGCGTATTCGTCTGTCGGATTCCTTGGCACGCGTTCGTGAAATTTTGAGTAATTTACTAGACGGTATGCTTCCTGTAAGTAGTAGGCTGTATTTAAGACTACAATTGCCCCTCCTTTGTCAGCGGATTTTATTATTATATCAGTCCTAGATGCTAGATTTCGCATAATATTTTTCTTCAACTGCGTCAAGTTTTTCCGCTTTCCTTTTCGTCTGTGGTACTCCTTTATTATACGCACATTTCGGCAATGTCACTACACTAAAATATACGAATACGACGTAACACCTGCACAAAATAAATTTAGTAGAACAACAATTATTTCTGAAAAGGTTTTCTTCAAATAATTTTTCATGAAGGTATGGAAAAACCCTCTTGAGCAAGTTGTAAAGGTGATATGTAGGGTTACCCACATTAGGAAAGTTCCAAGTTCGCAAAACTTCATTGCCGAAGATGCGTTTTAGTGATCACAAGAAGCACCGTTCCTTGTGTGATTTCAGACGCTGATGACCACTAGAGAGAAAAAGGAAGAAGACTTCATGCCGATGATACTGCTCGAAAACAACATTTCAAGAAAGGCCACAACTACAGTCTCCCACGGTAAAGCCGCATCCTTGGCGTCACTTATAGACAACAACCAAAAAAATTCTACCTTTTATACACATTATTATTTATATGGCAAGCAATACTGCTTCTGGTTTAGGCCGTACGTATGTGTGTATGATTAAGCCTCTTCATTACATTTTCGTGTGTCTATTGGCTGGAAGATTCTGCTTGCTCTCTTTTACAATGTTTTAATGAGCAGATATATATCTGCTCATTCGCTGTCAAAGTTACGCCGAAGTTATCTTGCTCTTTTTTGTCACTGGGCTCTCATCTCTTTGTATTTTTTCTTTGTCATGTTGCACTGCCAAAAAGTTTCTTTCATTCTGAGTTGCACGGCTTTCCTTCGGCCTTCAAAAAAAGAAAGCTTTCTGGTCACGCGATTGCCACTTAGTGAACAACAAAAAAGTAGTGTCAGAACACAAACGCATACCCGCCAGTCGCCCGCCTCAATGGACGTTGAAAGCCGAAGTGAAGAAACCTTCATATATGATCACTCATGAGATCTCTGCTTGACTTCTGTCGAAGTTTGAGTCTGCAGATGCTGCTAACCTATCTCACTGCTCCCCGTCCTCCAAGCTCTTGCTCAATTATTTGAGGAGTGTAAGGGGTTACGCAACTGTGCTCCTGTCACAAGGTATTCCGAAGAAGAACAAAAGATGAAGTCACTCCAATTTCGGTAGCGTTTGAGAATAGTGATGGTTGTATCCGCAAATTTCTTCGACTGTAGGCAGTGTCAGGACAAAAAGATGTTGCGCAACTGAGAAAACCAAGCCGTTTACAAGAAAAAGAAAATTACATTGAACGGTGTGAAGTTAATTCTGTGCCGAAAAAAGATTACAATGACAAAACTGCAACAAATACTTTTCTGCCACTGCGGACGAAATTGATTAAGGGAAGAAAGAAAAAAAGCTGAACAAGAGAGATAAATATGAGTGAAAAACTGGCATGGAACTTGAACTCTTATACACCACGTCCGCGTACGCTGCAAACGTCAAGATATATATATATATATATAAATATATATATGTATATATATATATATATATATATATATATGCTGATAGCGAAGCACTAACAAAGCCGCCAAAATGTGGTTTGCGTTCAGGCGTCAAAGTTCAGCGCATACCAGGCGTGAAATGTGAGCGTGGGCCAAGCCCGACGACCAATTGAAATAAAAGGGCGAATCATTCGAGACGGCCAAAAAAAGAAGAGCTCACGAAATGAAGTGAAACAGCGAGCAATGCACTTGCGCTTCTGAAAGGATGTCTCGCCGAGAGCCGTTAGAATTCTAACAATCCAGCCGGCACCTTTCACTTTTCTTCGCCCCTTTTCATCCTTGCTTTAGAATTGGATACTGGCCCGAAGAATACGGGCGAAGAGACGACTGCTTTTGTCGTGGCCTCCTTCAATCAGATGTTTTCACAAAGCACGCCCCAACTTATTTCCAATCGTTACGTGGTTTTTTATGCGTTTAGCTACTTACACTCCACACGCCTCTGCTTAGTGTAGACTCCATGCCACCATGAAACGTTAGCGCGTAGATGCAACTCGGGTGCACCATCCCCTCCTTTTCACCTTCTTCTCGCCTAGTGGGGTTGCTATTTTGCTGTTGACGTTCATCACATCGGGATCCTTTTCAGGCAGCTGTGTAATTCAACTTTCGTCATGGACGCACGATAGAATAAAAATTGTGCCCAGTCGAGCATTGGTGCCTTTTTGAAAATGACACAAAAACAATACTTGGCAGAGCTAGTTGTAAACTGCATCGTTGATTCGTCAGAAATAAAAGTATATATGTATGCCAGAAAAAAAGGTGGGTAGCAATTGAGGCAGCTACGACTGAACTGAATGAAGCGTCAAGCGGCCATCTACCATCCGCGCATAATTTTTGTTCCTACTTTTTGTTCTGGTAAATACCAGACACAAAAACAGCATACACCCAATTAGATATTCCCGCTTTCTTCAGCCCACGTTATACGGACGTTTTCCACAGCAGAGTTTCTCAGAAATATGTTAACTATAAGATCTAAAAATTTCGATCACGAAATAAGAGTTATCTAAATCCGCAAGGCGCTGTCGCATTGCTGTGACTGATTTTGATCTCAGTTACACAAAACTAAACAATCGACAGAAAAAAAAAAGATAGTGCACCATCTCCAATACCTTTTTTGTCGTTGCTGGTAGCGCATTTCATAGCTACCCCAAATGCACGTGTCTATGGCACAGTATCCATTCAACGAAAACGGGAGCAGGCCTAACTGGATTGCACATTTTCACCTCAAAGATCCGCGAATTTTTCCTCTGCTGGCTGAGTGCATCTACAGTTTACTTGGCCGAACTTTCGTTGATGAAGCACGGTTCCTATACTACGACACGTGTTTGCGTGTGTGCCGTTGCTCTCACGTCTCATACCGGAATCCGAAATCAGTTTACAATCACTGCTTGACGTTCGCGAATCACGTTTGAGTCAATCATCCACTTTCTCTCTTCTGCACGGCTGCCCGTTCTCATGCACTGCACTCCGCACGCTACGGCTGCCACTCGGCTTCAAGCCACCTTGACACTCGCCGATCGTTCGCTTTTTTTCTCTTTTTTGCCCCCACGCTGCTCTTCTTTTCTTGGAGCTGTTTACGAGAATCACGGACGCCATGCCGATTGCAGGACCAGAATGCAAGAGGGTGTATTCTGAGAAGGATACCGGCCCCGTCCAAGCACGCAACCTTTCATCTTGTTCAGTTAGATGCATAGAGCCTGAAGCGCACAGTTGATCATTGAGTCCCAATACCGGACGCACGCTGAACACGTTGATTTTGAAGCTTGGCAGCACTTCGGAAGTTTCTACAGGAAATTGCGTTCAAAAAGACCTGGAATCTGTTATCTCCTTTTACGCACCTCTCGATGAACAATTCTATCGAACTTTTTATTCGTTCATTTATTTTTTTTATTTTTTCTGTACACTGAGTGAACATTTCTCATTGAATCTCCAGTGAGAATACAAACATAAAAGTTGCTGTTTTTTTAACATTCTTGTTTAACGCCAACCTATGCGACCCAAATAAAACCATGCTCAGACTTTTCAAAATATTAAACTAATGCAAAATTGGCAAAACAGAATATAAATCTTATTGTTCTGGCACAAGTCGCACAACAAAACTTGGTATCACTGTTTCTTGTTATGGATCTATCTATTTATCTATCTATCTACATGAGTGATTGGATATCAAATTAATTCATTTTAAAACTTTGAAAGACAGAATGTACACAAAGAAAGTACTTAATTTTTTCTACGTTTAAGCTGGACATTTTGATGAAGGCAAAATGCTATAGTCCCTCTCGTGAGCTTTGATGTAAGGGCTTGTTTCTTGATCCCGGCTGGTCGACTATTCCGGAGCCCTGCACAATAACGTGCCTCATATTCATACGGTGGTTTCGGCCCATAAAACTTCACATATTATGTGTATTGAGTTTTAGTCGGTGTACGGGAGACAGAGATTGAATGCGAGGGGGGGGGGCCTTGGACTTTTTCCGGGGCATATACTTTAGCGGCTGTATTTTCTTGAATAAATGTACAGTGTTTCCCAAATACTTCTCGTTAACTTCGAAATTGGGATCATAGCAATAATACATACATTATTTCGTCTTGTCCTCTCGGTGCATTGTCAGTTCGGTCAGTTTGGTAGACAGAAATACAATTTGTCAAACCACAATACAATATCCCAAATGACAAGTAAACGCAATATTGGAGCCTCTCCGGAAAGCTAAAGAGGGGATGAGAATCTATATTGCAAATAGTTCCAGGATAACAATTTTATGTGAACCACCACGCTGACTTTGCTGCTAACTTTGCGCCAATTTCATTCAAGCTGCACTGCGAGGAGTTTAAAGAACGAGGTCCTGGATGTTTGCCAAGAATGTCAGAAAAATTTTGCATAGGGCCATGAAGGAGGCCAGGCGTGGCACGAGTGGCTGAGTAGCACACCCATTACTCTGCTGCTCCGGACTACGATACTTTTGTCGTAAAAGCAGACGCGCATTTCTTTCAGTATAGGCGCATTTGCTATTACACCAACAAATCGTAGATCCCACTACTACACTGGTTGCTGCGATGGCACAGACATCGTTTTTCTCTTTGCTTTTATTCCTCACGGTGCTTCCCTTATGGAACGACTTGCTCGGCGGCTTGCTCCTTGTGCTTGGAATACACGAAATAGCAGAAGTGGTTAAAAAAAAACTTGATGCTACCATCATCGCCATTCACAGTTTTAGTTCTTTCATTGAGTGGTGGTGTTCTGCTGTATTTTCTCTGCGACAGCAATTTACGGGTGGGGCTCTCTGAAGCCGCCAGCGTTGTAACGCTGTTCGCCTCCCACAAGTGGAACAAACTGTAATGACGAAGAGAAGTGAAAAGAAGACGTGTTTTCTGGAAATGGTTGGCGCTCTCGCAAGACACTGCCGTGTGTCACCGAGCTCGCTCACTGCGAGGACCAACTGGGGAAGCCATCTACTTACAAACGCATCAGCACCAAAAGCCGCCGGCAGTGTTCCGCGGAAGCGAAAAAAAGAGCGAAGATATCTTTCCGTCGCTTTACCAACAAGACGATAGGAAAACGGGTAATGTTAGAAAGCCCGTACTGTGGCAAAAAACAGACCTGTGTTATCACCGATTACTGTTTTTTTTTTTACTTCCCTTGTCTTTTTGGCTTAAATCCCAGCGATAAAGAAAGAATGGTGATGCTCCCAAAATGTGGGGAATAGAGCTTGCGGAAACTCTTTTCCATTAGCATCTGTTTTCTAGTAGCGCCATTTTCTTATTCTCGATTTCGCTAACATGTACTATCAAGCAAAGATAAACACACACAAGTTTTTTTTTTCTCTTAGCTTGATCTTGCTTTAAATATTTTTTTCTATCTATCTATTTTTTCCATCTATCTATCTATCTATCTATCTATCTATCTATCTATCTATCTATCTATCTATCTATCTATCTATCTATCTATCTATCTATCTATCTAGCTGTTTACGACTCCCAAAACCTGGCGTCAGCCAAAATTAGTATCGGAAGGGAAGGTAGGGTATGCGAGACCATGGGAGGCAATCGGATGGCTTGACGAATAAGATGTGCTAGTCAAGACTTTAATAATGTCACAATCCTGTCGTGTACGTCGTCAAACAATTGCCACTAAACAGTGGCACATACCCGCGGGCAGGTATGTGGCACTGGTATACGGCTATGTACCACAGGTGATTGAAGCTTAGTATCTACCCAGGAACGGCGAGAACGCACATGGGTAACTTCGATGCGTTAGCGTCAAGGAAAAGCTGACATCGGCAGCGTTGAAACAATGAACGCATTGATGGTCTCAGCAGGAATCAAACGTCAGAATTCTGCGTGGCAATCAAGTGTTCTACCATAAAGCCACGCCAGGTCACCTACTACTTTTCAAGTAGACCGTAATGTTTGTGAAAAGTCAAGTTTGGTTGCAGTGCTCTGAGGGTGAGGCTATCCAATTTTAGAAAAATTACATATGTACTTCTATCACACAGTTGTCACGCCGGGTTAGGTAAATTGTCGTTAGGTGACATTTGCTGAACTTGATCTTTAGCAGTGCCCAGGGCTGCCATCTTCGCAAGCACCCACACTTCATGTGAACTTATCGCTTCTAATGTTGCTAATACTCATGTTCCTGTTGGCATTGTTGCTCAAGTGCAAACGACTGTTTATGTAAGAATATGCAACTGTTCAACATATGTCTATGCGTGCTACGTTTGTACTTATATTTAGCGTCAGTTCATGAAGTGTTGCTAAAAAAAAATATGGCATGGTCACATTTACTTGCGGAAGCTTGGTATAACGTCAGTTTCTAAATGCATAGAATCTTCCGAAATTTTAAAGGTGTGTTTCATTTTTTTAATCAATTGTGCCACACTGTTTTGCAGGCATGTGAGATGCTTTACTTTAGCTCCTGTTACAGACCACTACTTCAAATCAATACAGCACACAGTCGGACAGTACAAGAGAAAGTGTAATTTCGTTTTACTCATGTCCATTAACTTTACTTCAGAAAAGGAAACGGACCAGAAATTAGGGGATCGTTAAGCTTCACGTTTAAGAGTTGAACGTGATTGCGATATCCGGTCTCTAGTGCGTACTTCAAGCACTTAGTATATACTTTTTTGTATGATGTAAATAGATAGGTTTGAATTCTGTTATATGCAATATAATCGATAAAGCTGAAAGTGGCTTGTGTCAGGGATACTTTCTCATATGGATGCATTATGTGAAAGGGGTAGCAGGGTTTAAACTACGGGAAATAGACGCTCTTTACTGGCATTTTTTCTGATTTAACGTGTGATGTTTTCTGCGTAAAATCTGCACCATATACAGCACAGAGACATCAGGGTACTGTACAAAACAGTTGTGTCAGTATCACTACAAGAATTCAATAAAATGCTTAAAATTCGTTCTGTTGTAAACTGCACGCCAACGAAATTTTGATATGCAGGACTAACGCCACTGTTATGGTTGTGACAGGGACAGTAATGATAGTTGGCTTAATATTAAACCCAAAGAGCCGATCTAGGCTGTAGTGCACTCACCGATTTCAGTCAAACTGAACACAAGATGTCGGAAGATGCATTATATATAATAATATTCAAACTCATATAGGACCATAAAAATACAATAATGTGATTTCATATTTGAACAGTGCGTGGATGAACAAAGCTGGGAGCACCAGAGAACGTACAATGTGATATCCGTATAACAAAGCTAATGCCTAACTAAGTCAATCAAAGCCTCAAGAAAGTGAAGGCCTCAATTGTGTATGATTTTTTTGGGGGGGGACGCAGCACCTTAGGGTCTATAGGGTTTTTCATTGTCGTGCGTTGTCCGTGCTCACGGTGACAATGATAATGACGCTCATGACAATGAATAACAAGCTCGTTCCGTACTGCACTTCTCTTTCTGCCATGAATGAAAATCAATGTGTACACACTCTCGTGTGCGACAGGCAACGCTATCACAGACAACAACCTACCCCGGACATTAGAGCTCGCGAAGCTGTGCCAAATCGGCAGCGCCGACAAGCTGCTGCCGTGGAGGCAACAGCGCATCATGTGGCAGCTGAACGTTTACGCAGACAGCAAGCTACCCTGGAGGTAGATTGGGAGAGAGGGTATTTCATTGCTGATTTTGAGGACCTGGGTTTCATCTTGTGTGCATTGGGCGCCATTTTGTAAGGACGTCTGCGGTGGTGAAGCAGTGGTTAAGGTGCTTGGCTGCTGACAAAAAGGTCACGGGATCAATCCCGGCCGTGGCCGGTCGCATTTCGATGGAGTTGAAATGAATAGAGGTGTGTCTGTGTGATGTCTGTTCCGGTGAAAGAACCCCAAATGGTGGAAAGTTCTGGAGCCCTCAACTACGGCGTCTCTCATAATGATATCGTGGGTTTAAACGTAAAACCCCGAGAATTATTAATATTATTATTATTATTATTATTATTATTATTATTATTATTATTAAGTATCAATACTTTTATAAGGACGGAGGCACCAAAACTTAAAGAGGTGATCAAAATAATAACGATTTCTTTAACGCCTTATAATTACATTGTTTTTTGGCACGTGAAAACTTGCGAAAAGATTTTGTCTCATTAGTTAATTATTTATTCCGAACAGATGCTTTTTTTTTGCTCGCTGGCACTGAGTCGGAGTTCTGAATCAAGATGTAGTCGTCCTGGCCACAAGTAAGCGTAGTAAACATTGAATGTGCCAGAAGCATGGTGGGTGACTTCCATTGTGCTATTGAAACTAGCTTTTCAGCTTTCAGTTTCAATATAATAACAATACAAATTGAAACCTAGACGCGAGAGAAGAGAAGAACCAAGAGGAAACAAAAAGGTAAACCAGTCTCGAGTATGCGGTTCGCTACACGACATTTTGACAGGAAAATAAGGTTGGGAAAGAAGACGAATAGGAAGATGTAAAGGAGTGGCAAAAAGCAATACATTTAGCAAATGTGAAACATCCAATTCTTTTTTTTACAAATTGCGTGGATCACATGAAACGCAGTCACTCATGCACGGCCTTCTTATACGACCTTACATCCTTTCGGCGGTGCATGCCGCTTTCATGTCGCAAAAGCCGGGTCACCATTACACATTGTCCAAAAGAGATGATTAGAGACGAAATTTAAGAGCTTGCTCAAGTCCAGTTGAACCTAATTTGAAAATCTTTTAACGAGGTGCATGTCAAGTCGGTGCTCTATGTTCGTAGAGAAGAGCATAGAGAGTAATGGGGAAAATGACATTCATCATAAAAGGCACGCCTGGGGCACTGATTCGCTAGTATTTTCTTCTTTTCAGCGCCGTAACGTTCACTGTTTATGAAGGCGGTTACTCATTCCATCGCTGTTCTCTCCCCCCTCGCCTCCACCATCAACTTTCATTATCTTTATTCTCGCTCCAGTATTTTGCGCAGCTTAAAGCACCAGAAACGCATTGGCGAGTGCAAGGCTTGCAGCTACATTGATATAAAAGGTTTAAAAATTACAAAGTCATTTTCGCACTAGTGGCGTCAAGTCTCAAAGAAGTCAGCAGCTGGGCTACCTTGTGTATTTGTTTATTTATTTTTCTATCTTTCCTATGTTTTTTCTGTCTTCTTTCTCTGTTTATTTCTTATTATTTCTTTGTTGCTTGACTTCTGTCTTCCTTTTTTACTTTCTCACCGCTTCTCTCTCCTGCCTTTATTCTACCTTTTTTTCTGTCTTTCTCTTTCAGTTTCTTCCTTCCTAATACGCATTTGCGTTCTATGCTATATGCTAAACTCACTCACCTCCAGTTTTCTCTCTTACTCACTCTGAACACCCTTTCTTTCTCCCTTGCTATAATATAATAAACAAACCTGTGTTATTATCTTGTAGCGTGTCAGGCTAGCAGAATAGTTACGATGCTCGCATTCAGATCATGGGTACCTTAGTTTCAAACCTGCCTTGTGAATAACTTACCTTTTCACAAAGATTTTGTCTTTTTTTTATAACTCTCTTTCTGTTTCTCTCTCTGTGTGCACTTGCTCTCTGACCTATCAGCGTTATTTTATCTCGTGCCGGATAAATAGCGCAAGAGGCACATGACGTTTTTAAGAACTCGACCATAACTGTGCACGCAATCACATGGTTGCCAGTCCACCTAGGTGAAAAATTAAACTTACCAACCTCAGCGACATCGCCCACTTCAAAGCACGCGTACTAACTCTCTGTATGGGAGGAAAAGCCTTGTCACAGTTCACGATTCAAGAGTTCTAAGACACTCCATTAACAATGCATTAATTCACAAATTATGTGCACTTTTATCTGGACAAAAAAGTATTGCCTCCACCACACAAAAAGCTCACAAGACTACATGCGATGACCCTTAGGATGCTACAAACGAATTCTTATGGAAAACTCGCTTTCGTGCGCTGTCTAATCCAACGTAACTTCAACTATCAGTGCCCTCGCTGCGGCAGCACATGTGATCTAGAGCACATGCTTTTGCGGTGCCTCTTGTTGCGTGGCGATTTCTGCTCTCTGTTGCCTCACAGAACAGAAATGGAGCTTGACCCTCAATAGCTCGGATTATCGGCATCAACCTTGAGCTGGCTAGAGAGCCTGCGATGTGGCGGTTAGGCAAGGTATAACTGTCCACACGTGTGACCAGCCCGCGGTGTGACCTTAAGGGGTTCTTCCTACACTACCTTATGCCGAGAAATTCGGCAGACGTGTTCTGGGAGCGAAGTAGAAGATTAAAAGGAGGACAAGGAAGAAGACAAACATAGGGTGAGCCGATTCAATGCAACCAACGCAGTGAATAAACAGATCGGCTGTTAAAAGAACTTTTTACACGTGACCAATATTCTTGCAGTGTTGCTCAATAACACTGCGCTTGGTAAACGAATTTGCTTGGTAATGGGATTAACATTAACTTAGTAAATAAACTAAGAAGATGGTATTAAACACACCCAATCAAGCAACAACAAATGTAATCGGTGACCGCAATCGCTTCCTATAACAGAGGTAGTGTAAAGCACAAGTGAGAGAGCGCTTGGCGTCGCTTTTTTCCGTCAACGCAACATTGAAATAAAACTACTTCCCAAGCTGAACGAGTTGCGATACAGTGCACATGGATACCGCATTCATCTGGGCTCGTCCAGTCTTTTCATTTTACGCAGACCACCCGTGCGTGGGCCTCTCCAGCACGCGGAGCTATGGACGTTGCAGCTATAAAGATGTAAACTAGAGCAAATCTTTTACCCTCCAACTTCTAGTTCTACTCCGCAAGATCTAGTCTACCCTCTCATTTTACTGTGCATGCGGGAAGATCGAGTGCCATTAAAACAGCATCCTTTTCGACTCGTACTAGAGAGTGCTATCCGCTTTCATAAACAGCGTGCCGTGGGCAGAAGGCATCATGGCAAATTACCTTACATAACCGTAATATGTAACCTACAAGGGACACTAAATTTCATATCGCGATAATTTTGAAAAAAAAAAGTGGCCCCTTTTTGTATTCACTCGCGATGTGCAAAGGAAAAGTGGCGAAGCATGTATGGAAGTTCATTTCATCTGTACTAACTTAAACCTGGGGCAGGAGCGAAGAATGAAGTCCACTTTTAGTCAATGCGCATGCTGCAACTCTTTATATCTTCAACGACACACAAGAGAAATCTCCCACAGGCTCTACAATGCAGCTCAACACCCAGGGCTTATAAATACGTGGTGGCCGGTAAACGGAAGTGCGGCGCAAGCAGCCTCCCATTTTTAACTCACTATAGCAGACGCTGCCTGGGTCGGCGTTGTATTTAACAGGTGAGGGTTCGATTTTGTTCTTGCTATATGGTAGCTCAGCGTTCATCGCAGAAATTCAATCCACGCCGATGGTCACAAAGGCAGGCGATGCACACCAACACGCCGATCCCCTAAGGTGCTTCGCCCCGACAAAACCAATAGAAAGTGATCCTTATAGATTTATAGGGAAAGAGGCGAGATTTTAACTAGGTTAAGCCAATCTATATGCATAATTGAAGTTTTTGCGCACACACACAAGGACACAGAAGAAGGGAACACAAGGACCAGCGCAGACTAACAACTGATTTTTATTAAGTAAGAAAACAGAATATATACGCTTCCTTGCACCCCATGATCACCGCGCATGAGCAAAAACGGCATCGTACAATCTTAAAAAACCATAAATATCACATGTTGTTCAGCAATTCAATTTCTTTTTCACTAAGCGATATCGACGGATGGCTGATGCACATATCTTTAAGTCTAGATATGTGCCACGCTTCTACTATTTCTCTTGTTGTCTGATTTGGGTGTACATACACAACCTTAGTTTGATCAAACAACGGCTTACATGCACTAAAAGAACAACGCGCACAGTGCATTGCTAAATGTGTTTCTGGCCTGTTTGGGGGGAGAAGTCCAAGTATCACCTGCTCGTGGTTCCCCCTGCCACCTTTACCGGTGCAACGATACTGGCAACCTTGAGCGCCAAAGACTGTTCTTTGGTTGCGTATCAAACGCTTGGCTTATGGCGAACAGAAAACCTGATGAAAACGCCTGCCGAGTGACAGGCGCACCAAGCGTGGGGCCGAGAGAGGCCAGGAGAGCCGCGCGCTCCGATGAATGATTTTTTTTTTTTTTTTTTTTTTTTTTTGCCGACAGTGCGAATTGCGATGGCTGTGGCATCGAAGAAAGAAGAGCACTTACTGAGTCTTTCCACTTGATTTGTGATGGACAGCCAAAAAACATTTCAACGCTCTGTGACGAATGAACTATCACCCGTTTTCCGTCCAGGTACTGTTTTACCACTGTGCCCGTCGCTCACCTGCCCACAAGACAGTCAACGCTCTTGTGGGCTTCATCAGGGCGGCACGTTTGTGCAAACGCATCTAAATAACTATGTAGTTATATACGTGTCAGCGAACACCCCACCATTAACTTCTTTCTTCCCTCTTTGCCTCTATATCTAATTTGCATATTCCCCTTTTCCAATCTCCAGCGTAAGGTAGCTCAGTAGACTTCTTTCTGATAAACTGCCTTTCTTCCAAAGTACTATCTCTTTCCTTCCTGAGTATCTAGATTGATGCCCAGATGGTTATATCAAGAGAGCGACGTGCATATGCTCTGCTGTCGCTTCAAAGAACAACTATGTTAGCCATATATTGTGCTGAATCTTCGCTTAGAACCTATGAATGGAAATGACATTGCTTAGCATCTACGCGAACAATATAAATGCAGAAGGATCTCAACGTATGGTGTGATTGTATGAAAAAATGGAAAAAAAATTTTGAGAAGTTTCTTTCTTCGTTAAACGCAACCAAATTATTCTAACAGACTATTTGGCAAGAGAAAACGTATGGGACCCTAATTGTAGCCTTCAACTGAGGTGTAGTAATCAAGACTTGTATTATATTGAAAAAATGTGGGCAAGAAGCCAGCCTTTCAGTCGGAAAGGGTGAATTCGATCTCTGTATACCCCACGATCAGATTTACTAGACACGTATTCTCTTTTATGCTCCTCTCTATTTCATAGTCAGCTCTATATACAAAAAACAACTCCAGCTTGTTACAAAGCTGAGGCATCTTACAATTATTGTTCATAATTGGTGGTTCGTCTAGGCCTCCTCGATTGAGATAGCTGTAAAGTGATGGTGTAAATAGGCAGTCTCACCTCTTCAGCTCACCATGACCTTAACAGCTCTTCATTAAGCTTAATTATGGAGTCAAATTAATCCGTGCTGCCGCGATTTCGCCGATAAACATCTCGTACATGGAGCTCTCTCCGCCGCCTCGATGAAAACGCATGACTCTGGGAAATCTTAGCTCGTGCTCTGTGTATTCAAGTACGCAACAAACGTGGGGGACATCTCGTTAAGCAGTTGATGAAACCAATTATATTATTGCATTTATTTCTTATAGACAAAAAAAATTAAAAAAATAAAAAAATCGCGAATTGCCCCGCCGCGGTGGTCTAGTGGCTAAGGTACTCGGCTGCTGACCCGCAGGCCGCGGGTTCGAATCCCGGCTGCGGCGGCTGCATTTCCGATGGAGGCGGAAATGTTGTAGGCCCGTGTGCTCAGATTTGGGTGCACGTTAAAGAACCCCAGGTGGTCTAAATTTCCGGAGCCCTCCACTACGGCGTCTCTCATAATCATATAGTGGTTTTGGGACGTTAAACCCCACATATCAATCAATCAATCAATCAAAAAAATCGCGAAGACAGCTTGGGCCCACCCCTCACCACTTCTTAAATTGCTTACAAGAGAAGAAAGAACTCAAGAAGCCACGAAAAAAAGAAAAAGAATGTTCACATCGCAATAACGAAACAAATTGTGTGTCATTGTTTTTTTTTAATAGCGTCATTTGGAACACTATAAAAAACCAGCATTTTTCAAGAAGACAATCACTGTTTTACGTGAACGCGGTGCATGTCGAACCATGTTTTGTTCTGAATCCGAAGAACTGCTTCACTCATAAGCATGCAAACGCTGCGTTCGCTTGAGATGTTCAAAGGAATATTTCTGTTTTCTCGACAGTGGCTGTGAATGGAAATATAAAAGCCTACAACAATTTCTATTCCTTTCACTCTAATTTTTATCAAGATTACGCATTACGAAATACGGAACTAAAAAGCACTAGACATATACAAAAATAAGCACCACCAGTTCTAGACAGGTGCTTGAAATTTTTTGTACGCATTTATCTATATATAGACAACAACGAATGCGCATGAGGCACAGTAATTCAGTATTTGGAGATACCGATGCCGTATTTCTTCTCATGCAAAGCAATCCAATATTCGCAATTCATGATTTGTGTTTCCTTTATATGTGGTACATTTCCACCACTGCTGGTGCATTTTTTTTTCACCGAAAAACAGTTTTATGCATTATAAACGAACAGCTGGGGTGTCTTTTGTTGATATTATTACGCAAGCACCAGTATTTAAAAAGTGATATCTTATGCGTCGCACTGGTCAGTGTGTGAAGTAACATTTTGTAACAAATGTTTATGCCAATTTTGCACGTACATGACAGATAATTGCACTTGTGCACCATACAGGTGTTTCTTCAAGAAACATCACCACAAGGTGGTTGGTAGGTAGCACGGTGACTCTAGGTAACGTCGGTAGTGTGGTGAAATTTACACCAAAATAGCAGACAGGCATCGTTGCAGAAATATCATTAAAAAACATTTTATTGAGCGTTACTTCAAATTCCAGAAGAGTGGAAATCTGTCCCAGTAGGTTCATGATACTTGAAGAGAGCAAGCAAAAGCACGGGACAGGACAAAGAGGCAGGTGCAAATACCGCTGGAACTAACAATTGTGACTTTCTACCCAGCCGTAGTGGTCTAATGGCTAAGGTACTAGGCTACTGACCCGCATGTCGCGGGATCAAATGCCGGCTTTGGTGGCTGCATTTCCTATGGAAGCGGAAAAGTTGTAGGCCCGTATGATCAGATTTGGGTGCACATTTAAAAACCCAGGTGGTTGAAATTTCTGGAGCCCTCTACTACGGCGTCTGTCATAATCATATGGTGGATTTGGGACGTTAGACTCCACATATCAATGAATCATTTGTGACTTTTATGCAGAGAAGAATTCATCCAATAAACCTCACAGCACATGCGTAACACGCCAGTATCGCCTACCACTTACCCCGGTAAACGATAGAGTAGGCAATCATCTTTCTTTCCGTCGTCACAAAACTTTATTTGCCTGACAAGGAAGCAATTAAAAATGCGCTGGCACATTCGGCTCCATTTTTTGTAATGTAGTATGCATCCACAATTTCACGTTCTACTTTGCCTTTCATTCACCCCAGATAAGTGACAGTACTAAATAGTGGATGGCAGCCCCATTCATGACAGTGACGTGCAAGATAACCGCCATCATTCGAATTCCGAGAAGGCTAATGCTCATGCAGCCTTTGACCTAGGTACAGCATTCTGCTGATCTGCGATAAAGTGTATGTCAGCCAAACCAGCTCATGTATTAATAGCCTATAGGCTGCGTGAGCATCACGCTTTTTGAATTCAAATAATGACGCAAATATTGCGCGTAATTGTCGTGAATAGGGTTACCACCCACTTTTCAGTAATGTGACTTATCTGGGGAGGGGAAATGGCAAAAAAGAATGTGAAATAGTAGAGACATGCTATTTTACGGAAAAACAAAGATAGATGCAAAAGCGCAGCATCTATTGGCTTACTTGACAGGGAATTTAAAGTGTTGCGATGAAGGCAAATAAGAGGATTGCGTGCTCTATTGTTCACCGGGGTACGTGGTAGGTGATACTCTTGTGCTACACACGCGTTGGAAGGTTTCTTTAATGAATGCTTTGCTTCAACAAAAGCAAATTCGTTAGTTCTAGCGGTGCCTGCCTGAGTCTAGTGTTTGTGTCTGCCTTTTTCTTGTAATTGGTACATTTGCTGGATTTCTTTAAATACTTCGATTTTATCACCAACTGAGCATCTTAGAAAGTAAGACAAGCGTTCGCTATTGCTGAACGTGGTGATTCAAATTCGATGCAAGTATTAGCTGTGGGGAAGGTCGAGCGAGAAGGATGTATACGCTGACCAATTAATTCTGTTAGGCACCTTGCCACCAAATTTCCAATTTGTTTCAGGCCTACGCGCAAACACAACAAAACGTATCAAACAAGACTACTCAATAAAAATATGAATGCTTGATGTTTTCAGTGTCTTATGTCTCGAAAATAAAAGGCTGGATATTCACACGTGTTGCATTGACAAATACTGAAAATATATACATACCTAGCATTAGGGCATATTTAGCTGGACGGAAACAGGATTTTGCTACCCCAGTCTATATTAAAAGAAAACCACGAAGTAGCACGTGATCTACTCCGGACTCATTGTTTATGCACATATTGCTTTCAATCACATTTTGGTGTGAAGCTCGTGGGCTTTTTTGACACCACGCGTCACCACCCTTTCTTTAACCTCCTCTTCATTTTCAGCTTTGTCACCAGACAACGTGAGACGATTTGTCCAGAGTGGCGTGCAACAATTCTTATCGGTGAGGAAAGCGGTGCAGAGAGAGGTAGATAGAGAAGGAAAGAGATAGAAAGAAATGCAGATGAAACAGTAGAGAAAAGACGGCGGAAAGAGCAGGCACAAACAGAGAAAAAAGAGAGCGCAAGCATAGCCATGTATTGTATAATATTCTATAATATAGTATAGCACAGTGTGTAGTTTAGTATATATTATAGCAATGATCGAAAAAGGTAACTGAGGGTGGGGAGGAGAGAAAAGGAAGTGTAACGCCACCAGCTCTGCTACTTCCTCAGTTTTTGCACTCTACAGTGCATAGCTGCCCAATATTTTTTTTCTTCTCAGAGCGTTTTGAGATTTTCATCAAAATCACAATTATCGAAGGGCTGGCAATGACCTAAACAGGCAGCCTTAAATGTCTCCGCCTTGGCGCAGGAATTCCGCAAATAACTTTCGCGCTCTACATGTATGCCGTTAATTTTCGTGGCTGCGCTTCCGGAGGGTGAATGTGCCAACAGTCATGTCGGCATCTAGTTCTTAAGATTTTGGTTCTTTTTTTATTAACCAACTTCCCATTCAGCATGACAAAAGTTGCTCTAACTCACACGAGTCGCTAATGAAGTCCAGAATTAGAGGAAAATTAAAAGAACTACCACAAAAGCCGTCCATTTTACTGCTATATTGGCGCCCATGTTGAAACAACATTTTGTTGTCCTGAGTTAATGAACAAAGCTTGTTATTCTGGCCAATCGGAGCTTCTATTCACCTCAGCTGCACAATAACCCTCGTTTAGTTACTTCGCACAAAATGTTCGACTGTTTCGATTACAAATATCTTTGGTGCAGATACTGCAGACCATACAGGACCATCTTTGATGATTGGGTAACTCCATACAATGATGATGGGAAACTACAGTCAGATAAGATTCACTTCCATGAACTTAGATTCTTTTCATTCCGGAGAGCCATCCCGTCTTCAATAAATAGTACTTTATTTGAATCATCATTCTTTACACAACACATGCAGTGGCGGCTGAACGCCAAGAAAGCCAACCTCCCGTATATTTGGGCGGTGAACTGTTGAAGGTTCTAACTAAGAACATAGCCACCAGTTGCACTGATCTAGCGTACACGACACGTGCTGAAGGATGCGTGTTGTGAGACCCACACACGAGGAGGCTATATGGTCCTCCTGAATTAGTCAAATGATCATGCGAGTGGTAAGTCCTAAAATGACGCATGTTTTAAAATAACGTTATGCCTTAGTAAAAGTTCATATCTTTGGGCTTAGTGGGGCATTTTTTCTTCCTGGCAAGCTTTTTTGTCAGCATCAACGCTCACTTACATTTGCTCGTCCTATATATGCTAGGAGTAGTCTTAGTGCGACAAATCTCAGTCATTTTTGGCATGGTAATTAGTGCCAAAATACATATTGCTACGTTTGTAAAGGGTTACGCATCACCATATTCGTAATGCAGGTGCCTTGGCCGGCCTGCATCAACAACAAGAACTACATAATTATAAATCACATTATAGATTGTCAATTTCCATTCTGATAGTGAAGCTCACCCTATGTGTCTTTTACTTTTTTACCTTTTGCATCCGTATTCTTGCACTATAGTAAACAGTATTTAGAAAATTAAGTAATTTACGCTCTGAAATTTCTTCGAAAGCGATTATACATATGCTATTGAGAAAGTAATTGAAATCACTCATCTGTGCCCATTGACAATATATTTTAATTGTTACAATTGCAGTTTGAGTATGTGCACCCGTGTCTTGTTCCTCGTTATGAAGCATAGTGAAAGTCATGAGTGAGGGACCGGCAAGACGACGGCTCCAGTAAAGTTCTAATGGTGGTGGCTCCGTGGTACGTTGACGTCGTGTAGCTAGCACTTCCACAACACTGTCACGTCCACGAACGGACTTTATTGAGACGCGACGCAGTGGTGGCTTCAGCGGCCTTGAGTCCGAACCAAGCCTGTCGTAATCACAAGGAGGCACGTCCTCTTCCTCTTAACCTCTCCCTCTCTTAACACGAGACCCACTACTTGCAGGTGCACATACTCAAACTATATATATATATATATATATATATATATATATATATATATATATATATATATATATATATATCTATATATATATATATATATATATATATATATATATTGTCACGGGGTCGTGACGTGGCCGAAGACGGGAGACTTCGTGTTGGGATTTAACTGTTTATTTGGGCGAACCTGTGCCCGGTAAACGGAAAGTCCAAATACAGCAGCAGTCTCGCACAGATAGCAGTCTCGGACTGATAGCGGCGAATGGAGCGTCGGCCTTCGATCAACAACTGACAAGCGGCGAAGCACGTCGGCATTTATACTCTTGCCGTCGAATGTTCTAGCGTTATCGCTGGCGGTGGCGTAGGTTCCAGAACAATCTGTACCGTTCGCACAGTGGGCGTGATCTTATCAAAATGATCTACTACAGTCCGGAACCTTCTCGAAAACTGCAGGCGCGGTTTGCGCTGAGAATCGTGTGTTGTTTTGGGATGATAACAAAAACTTGGGAAATGGAACGTGGCATTGCCCCCCTCTGAAAAAAGGCATCGTCCCGATGCTTTAACTAAAGATGAAAGTACAATAATAATGCAAGAAAGTACCATGAATAAATTACAAAACAACAATAATACAAAAAAACACTGGTTCAGTTTGTTAACGCGCATGAAACGGCTTGAGGCGCGCGACATGGACGACTTCAGGTCGCGATCGGCGTCGTTGAGAGTTCGTGATGCCGTCGAGGACAACCTCGTAATTAAGTGGGCCGAAACGTCAAACCACCCTGTACGGTCCGAAGTACCGTCGCAGAAGCTTTTCACTTAGTCCACGTCGGCGTATCGGCGTCCAAACCCAAACACGTTCGCCGGGCTGGTATTCCACGAAGCGTCGTCGAAGGTTTTAACAGTGGCTGTCGGTCGTCTATTGATTCTTGATACGGAGACGTGCAAGTTGTCGGGCTTCTTCGGTGCGTTGAAGGTACTCGCTCACATCGAGAGTTTTTTCGTCGGTTACGTTGGGTAACATGGCATCGAGCGTCGTTGCCGGGCTCCTTCCGTAGACCAATTTGTATGGAGATATCTGCGTCGTCTTCTGCACCGCCGTGTTGTATGCGAAGGTCACATACGGAAGAATGGCGTCCCACGTCTTGTGTTCGACATCGACGTACATTGACAGCATGTCGGCGATCGTCTTGTTAAGCCGCTCGGTGAGGCCGTTGGTCTGTGGGTGGTACGCTGTCGTCCGGCGGTGGTTTGTTTGGCTGTATGAAAGATCGCTTGAGTTAAGTCGGCAGTGAATGCCGTTCCTCTGTCGGTGATAAGGACCTCCGGCGCGCCGTGACGTAGGACGGTATTTTCGACGAAGAACTTAGCTACCTCGGATGCACTGCCTTTTGGCAGGGCTTTGGTCTCGGCGTAGCGGGTGAGGTAGTCGGTAGCTACCACGATCCACTTATTTCCGAAAGCCGACGTCGGGAACGGCCCCAGTAGGTCCATACCAATCTGCTGGAAAGGTCGGCAAGGTGGATCAATTGGCTGCAGAAGTCCCGCTGGCCTTGTCGGCGGTGTCTTGAGTCGCTGACAGTCCCGGCATGTTCTCACAAAACGAGTGACGTCAGTGGTAAGACGTGGCCAGTAGTACCTTTCTTGTATCCTCGCGAGCGTGCGAGAAACACCGAGGTGCCCTGCGGTCGGATCGTCGTGCAGGGCCTGCAGGAGTTCTGGTCGCAGAGCTGAAGGCACCACAAGGAGGTACTTAGCTCAAAGCGGTGAAAAGATTTTCTTTTGTAGAAGACCGTTTTGTAGAAAGAATGACGCAAGTGCGCGCTTGAATACCTTCGGGACTTCGGCGGTCCTGCCTTCGAGGTATTCTATTAGGGCCTTAGGTTCCGGGTAGGCCCGCTGTCGTTCAGCGAAGTCGTCGGTAGTTATCGTTCCTAAGAAGTAGTCGTCATCCTGGTCGTCGGGTAGCGGTTGGTCGACAGGCGCACGAGAGAGACAGTCGGCGTCGGAGTGTTTTTTTGCCGGACTTGTAAATGACAGTAATGTCATATTCTTGAAGTCTCAGGCTCCATCGTGCGAGGTGACCTGAAGGGTCCTTCAAGGTGGCTAGCCAACACAATGCGTGGTGGTCGCTCACAACATTGAAGGGCCTGCCGTAGAGGTAGGGGCGAAATTTCGACGTAGCCCAGATGATGGCAAGGCACTCCTTTTCTGTTGTGGAATAATTTGCTTCTGCTTTGGATAGCGATCGGCTGGCGTAACTAATAACCCTTTCAAGTCCGTCAACCCTCTGCACAAGAACGGCGCCAAGACCTACGCTGCTTGTGTCAGTATGTATTTCTGTCTCGGCGAATTCGTCGAAATGGGCAAGTAACGGAGGCGTCTGGAGGCGATGTTTAAGCTCCTGGAAAGCGTGTTCCTGCGGCGTTTCCCACTTAAACTCCACGTCGGCCTTGGTAAGGTTAGTGAGAGGATCGGCGATGCGGGCGAAGTTTTTCACGAACCGCTATAATAGGCACACAGGCCCAGAAATCGGCGCACGGCTTTTTTGCCAGTGGGCGGCGGGAAGTCGGTGATGGCGGCTGTTTTTCGTGGATCGTGACGAACTCCAGACTTGCTGATAACGTGCCCCAGAAACAAAAGCTCCTCATACGCAAATCTGCACTTTTCTGGCTTCAGTGTGAGTCCGGAAGTCTTGATGGCTTGAAGTACAGCTTCAAGGCGCCGAAGATGCTCGTCGAAACTCGAGGAAAGCACGACGACGTCGTCCAAGTACACAAGGCAAGTCTGCCACTTCAATCCTGCCAGTACTGTATCCATAACGCATTGAAAAGTTGCAGGCGCTGAGCAAAGGCCGAAGGGCATCACCTTAAACTCGAAGAGGCCGTCCGGTGTTATAAACGCCGTCTTCTCTCGGTCTCTCGTCGACTTCGATTTGCCAATAGCCAGTCTTGAGGTCCATTGACGAAAAGTACTTGGCGTTATGGAGTCGATCAAGTGCGTCGTCTATTCGTGGGAGAGGATACACGTCCTTTCTTGTTAATTTTTTCAGGCGGGGATAATCGACGCAGAAACGTAGGGTGCCATCCTTATTCTTCACTAACACCACGGGGGATGCCCATGGACTCTTGGACGGCTGGATAATGTCATCCCGCAGCATTTCATCAACTTGTCTCTTCATGGCCTCACGTTCTCACGTCGAAACCCTGTACGGACTCTGACAGAGTGGTCTGGCATTTTCTTCGGTTATGATGTGATGTTTCGTGATTGGGGTCTGCCGAATTTTCGATGACGACGAAAAGCAATCTTCGTATTGAAGGAGCAGGGCCTTGAGCTGTTCTTGCTTATCGTTCGGAAGTCTGGGATTGGCGTCGAAAGCTATGAGAGGGGCTTGGTTCCTCTGAGCAGGTTCCGCAGAATCGGCGAGGGCGAAAGCACTGGTGCCTTCGACAATTTCTTCGATGTATGCGACCGTTGTTCCTTTGTTCACATGTTTGTACTCATTGCTGAAGTTCGTGAGCATAACCGTTGCTTTGCCTCCCCGCAGCTCTGCAATTCCTCTTGCGACGCAAATATTTCGGGTGACCAACAGATGCTGACTGCCTTCAACGACGCCTTCCAAGTCAGGTGATTTAGGAGCGCCGACTGAAATAATGACGCTTGAGCGAGGCGGAATGGTGACTTGTTCTTCCAGCACATTCAAGGCATGGTGTTCTGATGGCGTGCGCGGCGGTAGTGCTTCTTCTGTGGATAACGTTATCGACTTTGTTTTTAGGTTGATGACAGCACCATGGAGGCATAAGAAGTCCATGCCAAGGATGACATATCTCGAGCAACGCTGTAGAACTACGAAGTCTGTAGGATAAATACGGCCGTTAATGGTGACTCTCGCTGTGCAGATTCCTGCAGGCGTTACGAGATGACCACCGGCTGTGCGGATTTTAGGGCTTTTCCAAGCTGTCCTAACTTTCTTTAACTTCGCGGCGAACGGCCCACTGATGACAGAATAGTCGGCTCCAGTATCAAGGAGAGCAGTCACACTGTGGCCGTCGATAAGAACGTCGAGGTCGCTAGTTCGCCGTCTCGCATTACAGTTAGGGCGTGGCGTCGGGTCACTGCTGCGTCGGCTTGTTCCGCTGCTACCATGTTGCGTCGTCCGGCCACCTTCGCTAAGTGAGCTTTCGCCATCAAAGCTTTGCCTGTTTGGCGTTGTGTTCGGAAAGCTCCGTCGCGGCGTCGTCGTCGTCGGAGGATCTTCGGTAGTTCGCCGCACAACAACCGCACCTCCACCGGTTGCTGCCCTTAGTTTCCCGGATACGGACTAGGTGACCGGCCCCGCGTTGGGCCAGAGTACTGCCGGTGGTACGGTGACGTGCGGCGGCTGGGCGACGGCGAACGCGAAGGGCTTCGTGGTGTCCACCGAGTTCCTGTCAGATAGTCGGCGATGTCACGTGGTCGTTCTCCTGGCTGTGAACGCGGTGCAATGACGGCGAAGCCACGCAGTCCCATCTGTCGGTACTGGCAACGGCGGTAGGTGTGTCCGGCCTCGCCGCAGTGGTAGCAGAGCGGGCGATGGTCAGGGGTGCGTCAGACGTCAGTCTTCCTCGGTGCACTGCGCTGGGCCGCTGGCGAACGGTATGACGTCGGTGGGGGTGGTGGCGGCGGTGGCGTCTGTCGACGGAAGTGCGATGGGGCGGCGTTTTGGCGTGGACGGGGAGGAGCGTTGTGGCGCAGTGCAGCGGCGTAGCTCATAGCTTCCGGCTCGGGCAGCGGTGCGTGGGGAATTTGAAGTGATTGCCGAACTTCTTCTCGCCCAATGTCGCCGATTGAATCCACTTGAGGCTGTGCCGAAGGCAACAGCTTGCGCAGCTCTTCCCGCACGATCGCTTGGATTGTTTCACGTAGGTCTCCGGAGTTACTGGCTTGAGCAGCAGCGCAGTCTGAAGTCAGGTGACGATTATACTGTCTGGTGCGCATGTCCAGGGTCTTTTCGCTAGTGGTCGCTTCGGCTACAAATTCTTGGACGGTTTTCGGTGGGTCTCTCATCAGTCCCGCGAAGAGCTCCTGTTTGACCCTTCGCATGAGGAAACGAACTTTTTTCTCCTCAGGCATGTCTGGGTCAGCGTGACGGAATAGTCGGGTCATTTCTTCTGTGAAAATGGCGACATTTTCATTTGGTAGCTCAACCCGGGTCTCTAATAAAGCAGCGGCCCTCTCTTTGCGAGCGACGCTCGCGAACGTTTGCAGGAATGCGCCGTAAAAAACATCCCACGTTCGGAGCGTGGACTCTCGATTTTCGAGCCAGGTCCTTGCGGAGTCTTCCAAATAGAAAAACACACGACGCAGCTTTTCGTCATGGTCCCAGTGGTTGAGGACGGCCACAAGGTCGTATGTTTCTAGCCAAGACTCCGGGTCTTCGAACGATGACCCATGGAAAATTGGTAGTTCCCTGGGTTGGTGCATGACCATCGTGGGCTGGGACGCTGCGGTTGTCATTGTCGCTGCAGTCGCGGTCATGGCCTTGGTCTTCCGCGCCTTGTCTTGTAGAAGCCCGTACTCCGGTGGTAGCCCTTGCTGTCGGCGGCTTGTTCGCTGCTCCTGGTTGGCGTCGGTGTCTTCTCCGCGACTTGGGCTGGGTTCACGGCTTGACGGGGACGTCCGGTACATGAACGAAGCAGCACCTCCACCAGATGTCACGGGGTCGTGACGTGGCCGAAGACAGGAGACCTGCCCCGCCGCGGTGGTCTAGTGGCTAAGGTACTCGGCTGCTGACCCGCAGGGCGCGGGTTCGAATCCCGGCTGCGGCGGCTGCATTTCCGATGGAGGCGGAAATGTTGTAGGCCCGTATGCTCAGATTTGGGTGCACGTTAAAGAACCCCTGGTGGTCTAAATTTCCGGAGCCCTCCACTACGGCGTCTCTCATAATCATATAGTGGTTTTGGGACGTTAAACCCCACATATCTATCTATAGAAGACAGGAGACTTCGTGCTGGAATTTACCTGTTTATTTGGGCGAACCTGTGCCCGGTAAACGGAAAGTCCAAATACAGCAGCAGTCTTGCAAAGATAGCAGTCTCGGACTGATAGCGGCGAACGGAGCGTCGGCCTTCGATCAACAACTGACAAGCGGCGAAGCGCGTCGGCATTTATACTCTTGCCGTCGAATGTTCTAGCGTTATCGCTGGTGGTGGCGTAGGTTCCAGAACAATCTGTACCGTTCGCACAGTGGGCGTGATCTTATCGAAATGATCTACTACAGTCCGAAACCTTCTCGAAAACTGCAGGCGCGGTTTGCGCTGAGAATTGTGTGGTGTTTTGGGACGATAACAAAAGCTTGGGAAATGGAACGTGGCAATAAATAAATATATATATATATATATATATATATATATATATATATATATATATATATATATATATATACACTCATAGACCGAAAAGTCTATGAGTTTGCTTGTTTGCTTGCTGCATCACATGCACCCCATACTTCGTAGATGTGCTTGGCGATAAGCACCAAAGTACCGTGTGAACGTGAGGTCTTTTCCCCGTCTATAAGAAACATGTATTGTGGTCGCTTCAAAAGAATAGCGCTCCCAATTCATTTTTATGAGGCACCAAAACAAGCGGATGAAGGTCGGGTGGAACCGAATATTTTTATTGGGGTCTGGGTCAACAACGCGAAAATGCACTGTTTGCTAACCTACAGGGCATTTCCAACAATTGTGGAACAACTAATAAAACACAAATGAATGGCGCCAGTTGCATGAGAAACGAGGAAAAACAATACAATTTGTTACAACATTCTTGTAGCTTTGTTTTATATGGACATGTCTATTATCTCTGCTTCCAAAAAAACAACCTATGTAAGGCTATGAACACACACACGCTATTATCAAATGAGAATCGCAAGCAAGCGTGCAGGCAAACGTGCTTTCTATATTATGTGCGGGAGAGGGCGATTGAATGCACCAATTTGCTTCGCGTATCTCGTGGCCGGCAAACATCTTGGACGTGCTTCGTTGCCCTTGGGTTCTTGGGGAAACGAAACAGAATCTAAGCTCGCAAAGTCTCTGTCCTTGTTCTAAAAGCGAGCTCTCCAGCATGAATGCATACAAAAGGGCTTGTTTCCACAGAAAATGTCCGGCTGGCAAGTAGAGTATAGTCGACTACCGCCGCCGGTCCTGTTCCTTATCATCGAAGGTCTGCTTGCACGCACAGTGGCACCCGCTTGTTTCGCTACTTTATTTATTTTCCCCTCCCTCGACTTGTCCCCAGCAATGCTGCCAAAAGTATTCGCGCTCCAACAAATGCGAACATAGCATGAGGATCACACTGTCGTTAGCTCACTATTTTTTTTTGCAAACGTGGCGATGTTTGTGAATACTTCTCGGCTGAGCACCCTTCAGAAGGCTTTCTAGAAAATTGACACTCTTAAAGGCGTGAGACAGAGCAGATGTCTTAAAGGGTGCGCACTTATCGCGTGGGCATCCGTGCAGTCAGGGAAGTGTTGCCACAATCGTAAAAGTGTACGCATCATCGGCAGCATATTTCCCTTCTCTCGTCTCGGCTGTGGGTGGGGTTCGACATTGCTGCATCCAAGTGAACCTCACACAAGAATATACAGAATAATTCAATATAGCTGCCTAATTTGGTACTGTCGAGACATCTGGTCCTCACTATCCTGCTGAAAAGGTGTGCATGTTTGTAGTAACGTATTTTCAAATTGTACGAAGCCGCTTCTACCAGTACGGCATCCTGTCTGAAGGTGCTTTACCACACTACATCATTTATTCATCAATTACCACACTGCCTCATTCTTAATTCATAAGAAAGAAGATGACAAGGGCTTGGAGAATTACAGGCCGATAAGCTTGCTCTCTGTAGTATACAAGCTATTTACAAAGGTAATTGTTAACAGAGTAAAGAAAACATTAGAATTTAATCAACCAAAGGAACAAGCAGGATTTCGAACAGGCTACTCAACAATCGACCAAATTCATACTATCAATCAGGTAATAGAGAAATTCTCAGATTATAACCAACCACTATACATAGCCTTCATAGATTACGAGAAGGCGTTTGATTCAGTAGAAATATCAGCCGTCATGCAGACAATACGGAATCAGGGCGTCGATGAAGTAAATTTAAACATTCTGGAAGAAATCTACAGGGGATCAACTGCTACCTTAGTGCTTCATAAAGAAAGTAACAGAATACCAATCAAGAAAGGTGTAAGGCAGCGGGCACAATCTCCCCAATGCTATTTACCGCGTGCTTACGGGAGGTTTTCAGAAGCCTAGATTGGGAACAGTTAGGGATAGGAGTTAATAGAGAGTACCTTAGTAACCAGCGCTTCGCCGATGACATCGCATCGCTGAGTAAGTCAGGGGATGAATTGCAACTCATGATTGCGGAGTTATACAAGGAGAGCAGAAAGGTGGGTCTTAAAATTAATCTGCTGAAAACAAAAGTAATGTACAACAACCTCGGAAAATAGCAGTGCTCCGAGTTAAGTAATAGTGCACTTCAAGTTGTAAAAGACTATGTATACTTAGGGCAGTTAATAATCGCGGAGCCGAACCATGAGATTGAAGTAACTAGAAGAATAAGAATGGGGTGGAGCACATTTGGCAAGAACTCTCTAATTATGACAGGTAGACTGCCGCTATCCATCAAGAGGAGAGAGATAGAGAGAGAGATAAATAGAGAGGAAAGGCAGGGAGGTTAACCAAGCTTGGCTCGGTTGGCTACCCTACACTTTGGGTGGGGGAAAAGGAGAATAATAGAACGGAAAGAGATAGAAAAGAAGAGGAGTAAGAAAGAGAAGCATGGATAGTCAGCTCGAGACTACACAGCACGGTCTCGCACAGCTCTTTCACAAGCGGTCGTGAAGTCTGGTGGTCCTTAAAAAGTACAAGAGGGCTTTCGTGGCTTTGCGCGTATGGGAAGCCGTCGGCCAAGGTCCCAGGATCTTCTCTTCAGTAAGCGGCCACAGATCCAGCTGACAGAGCTTGGCTTCCATAATACGTCGTTCGGCCTCAAGAGGAAGGTATATAACAACTGTATCTTGCCGGTACTTAGCTATGGAGCAGAAACCTGGAGACTTACAAAGAGGGTTCAGCTTAATTTGAGGACGATGCAGCGAGCAATGGAAAGAAAAATGGTAGGTGTAACCTTAAGAGACAAGAAGAGAGCAGAGTGGATTAGAGAACAAACGGGGGTTAAGCATGTCATAGCTGAAATCAAGAAGAGCAAACGGACATGGATTAGGCATGTAGCGTGTAGACAGGATAATCGCTTGTCATTAAGGGTAACTAACTGGATTCCCAGAGAAGGCAAGCGGTTTAGGGGGAGAGAGAAGGTTAGGTGGACAGATGAGATTAAGAAGTTCATGGGTTTAAATTGGCAGCAGCAAGCACAGGACCGGGTTAACTGCCGAAACATGGAAGAGACCTTTGTCCTGCAGTGGACGTAGTCAGGCTGATTATTATTATTATTATTATTATTATTATTATTATTATTATTTATTTGGCAGCAGTGGTTGACGTAGTTCATACTCTGATAGCGTACATGTATCTGTATTTATTAAAAGTGCAGGCTGACCACTCTAAGTTTCAAAATATTTTACCCACCCTACAGCCGTATTTGGAACGCTATGTGATCTTAAGGTGCCTATAGAGCGATGCAAAATTGCAGAAATGGTCAAATAACATTGCAATAAAGTCGAAAGCGTGCGGGAGTCTGAACAATTATAACGAGCAGAGTTAGTTTATCAAGATTTAAAAAGAAAAGATGAGTTGAAAACATCGCTTTAGAAAATAAAATATATTCCTTATGAGTGCCTGTCAGCCCTGAGCAACATTCACGCTAGGATAACATATAAATAAAGAGTGTACTTCCCTGTGATGGATAAAGTTCTTTTGGCCAGCCTGTCTGTGACCAGATTGCCGCATGCTTCATCAGCACCACTAACACAGTGCACAGAGTTTTTTATAAACACGAAATAAACGTAATTCTGTGCTCTTACTCCAGGTCAAAGAAGGTGTATTTTTTACATCAGATGAAAAAGGATTATTATTATCGGAGAGTATGCCTATTCGATGTTTGCCGATAATAGAGTGACACTTTCTGGAAACGACCTTTTTCTGAGGTACTTGCCTTGACGAGAAAAAGAAAAGCTGGAAATTCCACTTGAACGACAACAAAACTAACAAAATCAAATGATTCTCGTGTTTTTTGGTTCTGTGGCCTGAACGAGTGGTCAATTTCCACACATCCTCCTCCTTCCAGCATGTCGCACATTGTGGTTTCTGTTGCGTTTTTTGTCATTTTCAAAAGTCTAGACCTTCACATTGTGAGAGGGAATCGCAGTCGTTGATGGACTTTACATAAACAGTCTGCAAGCATCGTGATAACCTAGGTGACTTTGCATATTATCTACTTTATGTTGATGAAGCTATAAGACAACTGATTCGCTAATACCAGTACAGACTTGCTATATATAAACTTTTACAATACATTTCAGAGTACGCTTTATTTTCGCATCTACGACAAGAATTTTGTAACCACATCATCTCGTTAAATTATTGTCGGATATAGTGCTTTCTGGCAATGTATAGGAAGTATAGCACAAAAAATTTGAGTAATTTTGCGAGTTTTGTTGAATATGATTTGGCCTGCCCAGTATAATGACGATATTTTTGTATATTATGCTGTTATAGTGATTGTGTTTAGAAGTATGTATCTGTTACTCAGCGCACTGGTTTAATACACGAAGTCATTGAATTCCTAAAGTGCTGTTAAGCTTCCTCTGAGATAAAATTGCCCAAACAAGGGTTGGTGATGGGGCGGCTTCTCGCTTAGCTACGCCTCTAGCTCAAAATAGTATCAGGCGGCCTAAACAGAGCACATGTGTGCGAGACTAAAGTTTTTTTTTTGGGGGGGGGGGGCGAAGCTCCTCATGAAATGGCTTGTGTGTCTCCCGTTGTCGTTGTGCGTAACCGCCAGTGACAGATACTCGAGAGAGCGGGCATGTGCCACAGGGGAAGATGGGAGACGATCGCGGGAGTACGATGGCGATGAAAAAATGCGAGATGGCGGTACTTGTAGTGTTTATTAGATGGACGGACGGACGAATGAATGAATGGACAGACAGACAAGCAGGCGGAAGGATGACTGGACGCGTGGATGAATGGACGGACGTACAACCGGACGCACGGACAGACGCACGGACGAACACGGCGACAAGCGCACGGATGGACGGACGGATACACAGACGGATGAACGGATGCACGGATGGACACATGGACGGACGGACGGACGCACGGATAGACGCACGGTTGGGCGGACTGATGGACGCTTCGCCCCACTCCTCATCATGCACTCCGTGGATATGCTGTGATTTTTTTTTTGTTAGCGTACAGCTTTTAGGAGCCCATTCCTGCGCTGAGCGTCGTCGTATTTGGCAACGCAAACGGCGACCAAATGGAGCGAACGTGGAGTGCAGTAGAGGGCGAATGATGGCGATAGCGACGAAAGTGCGAGGAAAAGTAAGTGACAGTGACGAGACGACAGGTTGCAAATGGTCACCCCAACGCTGCAGTTGTGCCCGCCGTCGTGCAGTTGCCGATGACGTCTTCCCCGACGTGTGCGGCTCGGGTGTCACTGATACCATATATGAGGGATAAAGTGCTGCATGAACGGAGGTATGCCTGCTTCAATCAGTTTTTTTATTCACTGAATCAACATAACGTTTTTATCTAGAGTCACAGCAACAGCTTATCATCGTGTTACGTCTAAAAGTGTAGTGGTCTTCTTACTGCAAGTCTTCTGGTGATTCACCTAATGATATCACACACCTGACACCCTTCAGTAATTCTGAATTGCTGTTATAGAATATAAAGAAAACTACCAAGCATATATTTACTTACTCTCTCCTGGATAATTGTTTGAGTGTTTTCTTTTTGAATGAGTTGCCTTGTGAAAACCTATGAAGCTTAATTTTTTCTAATCTGGACAAGTGTACCAAAATACCTGTGTACTGCACAGTGTCGTGATACAACCAATACATCGCAAAAGTATTTCACTACTGAGATACAAATGCATTTTTCAAATGTATCACGATACAGAATCACAAAAGTATCGGTGAGATATCACCGCGATACAGCTTAGCCTTGGATCTCAAACGTGGTTAGCTGAGTTTGTCTACCTGTTATTGTCTTATGCCACTGCCGTAGCCGTTAGGCGCCCTTGCATCTGGTAGAAAACAAGCATACAACTTTGTTTACCACCAGCCCCGCATCGTTGGGATTCGTTCTTGTTCCCTTTGTTCCAGTGTCGCTATATACAGCTTTGTTTCACAGTCGCTCAGCTTTTGTGTATTGTAGTTTTTGTGCGTCAAACATAGGCTCCGATGGTCGTGGTATTTATGCTTGTATATCTCTATTTTATCAATGCCAACCAAATGGGTCCAATATAGCCGTTCACCATCCTCCTCTTCTGTAGCCCTTTCATGCTCTCGCCAATCGCCTAGCCTTCGTGTGTGCTTTGTAGGAATGGGGGAGGGAATCCATCATGTAGTGCCTCACGACGAAAATCATATGAGGTAATTTTTTATTCAGTTGTATACAGATTCGTGGGGTGGCGTCTTGCATTCCTCGGGTTCACAATGTTTGTAGTTTTGTTGGCTCTGTAAGAGACGGGGTTCAAATCCCGGCTGCGGCGGCTGCATTTCCGATAGAGGCGGAAATGTCGTAGGCCCGTGTGCTCAGATTTGGGTGCACGTTAAAGAACCCCTGGTGGTCAAAATTTTCGGAGTCCTCCACTACGGCGTCTCTCATAATCATATGGTGGTTTTGGGATGTTAAACCCCACAAATCAATCAATCTGTAAGAGACGCGGTGTTTTGAGATAAGCGCGTCTCCGTTCGTGGTGTTATGCGGACAGCTAACGGGGAGGCGTTGCATTGACGCTGCTGCATCACGAGCGCTGTGAGCCACAAAAGAAAGAACACGAAGGAGGAAATATGAAAGTTGAATGATTTTTTAAAGGGAAACGTGTCTATCGCACCACCGTGGGAAAACGCTTGTATGCACGTGTTACGCAAGCAGCCCACACATCATGTAGCGTCACATCACGACCACTTCCTGAACTACGGTGGACCGACGGCTCCCGTTGATGAGTGCGTGTTGCATTGACATTGATCGAAAGAAAATAGGCGTTGTCCAAGTCAACATCAAGCAATGCTGCATCAGGCTATAGTGGTAGTGTGCGCCTCGTTGAGTAATTGTTCCTGAGAAAGACATGCGTGGTATTACATACTTCGATCACAGCAAATGGAACCAGAGTCAATAAATAATCGTTTAAATTTTGAATTAAAAATCCGTCCTAAGCTTTGACAACTTATGATCTGGCTATTCTGAAACTCGGAAAAGCAGAGAAATAAACATTTGTTCTAAGCATCTTTTTTTACTGCGTATATTTTGTGCCTAAATTAGAATACTCGAGCGTTTGTAGACTTCAAGAGCTTGTTGATGTGTCCTCCTCGACATGAATAGAACCCAAGAGCACGTTATTAGCGGAAAACCGAACTTTATTTAGCCTGGTGGACGCTTCACTTCATTGTTTTAGTCTGCAGGCTGTATGGGCCCAAAAATTGTCGAATTTGGTGGTCTGAGGAAACATGAGCCCGTAGGAATGAACAATTGACGAAAACATTAACAGACGCCGAGTAAAGTGAAATTTTGTGTCCCTGAGACACAGACCACTTGCTATTGGAGAAATTTCCTGGTGTTATTCTTACTCTGTCCCGTGCGCCATGTGTGTGCAAGTAGATATATGTGAAAGCGGGAATTTTGGAAGACTCAAGGAGTGCTGATACGACGTAAGCAAGTACCACGTTGCCATCAGTGCCCTTGACGAGCATACTGGTAGCACAAGTCGCCAGATAGACTGTACTATTGTCTGCATCACTAGAAGAGAAATAGGTTTGAATCACTTCATATCCGGACAATGCCACTGTCTTTGAAGAGCAATGATTGAAATGTTATTCTGACCTCTGGATACGCCCTACTCTCAACCGCTTATAGCCCCGTTATCTTCCTGCTTCGCCCTTCATTCCAATTCAGTTCGAACAAGGATTGTATTTGAGAACCGAAATACCGATTTTAGGGGCTAAGCTCTTTATAGCGGCACCCGTTCATCTCTCGTAGCCGTTGTAGTGTGTAACAAGTATAACATTTTGACCTCCAAGGTGGTGCTGGTGAGAGATTTCTTCTGTGCGTTGTTGAACAATAAAGGATAGTGCTCAATGTACATGCCAATGGCTGCAAAGAGGGAATCATAGACAGGAGCATTTTGCTTTTAGATAACGCGCACGCTGCGATCACCATTAGCAGCCATTGGCATGTACATTGAGCATTATCCGACAAGAAAGGGTTGCTACGTTATACTCGCTGGATGTAACCTCCTTGGTTTAAGAAAGGTTTAGCGAGCGTTGAGCCGCAGTGCCATGAATACAGTGAACTAGTATATACCATGAACTCGAGGTGGTTAAAGGTGGGAAGTAGACCCGAAGCGCAAGCCGCACGAAAGTGTGCGTGTACCACCTCTCGTTTAGTCCTTGGAATGTGCGCTGGATGGCGGTGCTTCTATATGGGGAATATATGAAGAAAAAATGCGAGATGGTGGTACTTGGACTGTTGAATAGATGGACGAACGGACACACAGACAGATGCATGGATGGACGCATGAACGGACGCAGGGGCGGATGCAAGGATGAGCGCAAGAACAGACGCACGCACGGACGGGCGAATAGACGCATGGACGGTCACACAGACGGACGCATGGGTGGACGGAAGCAAGAACGAATGGACGGACGAATGCTGCGCCTCACTCTCCATCAGTCACTCCGTGGATATGCTGCCATTTTTTTTTAGAGTTTAGCCCCGTCGCGGTGGTCCAGTGGCTAAGGTACTCGGCTGCTGACCCACAGGTCGCGGGGGCGAATCCCGGCTGTGGTGGCTGCATTTTCGATGGAGGCGGAAATGTTCTAGGCCCATGTGCTCAGATTTGGATGCACGTAAAGAACCCCAGGCGGTCGACATTCCCGGAACCCTCCACTACGGCGTCTCCCATAATCATATGGTGGTTTTGGGACGTTAAACCCCACATATCAATCAATCAATTTTTAGAGTTTGAAAAGCATATAAAGCTTCAGTGCGTGTCTGTTCACGCAGACCAACTATCAATTTGGCGTGGCGTTCATTGTGCACGGATGTTCAAAGGTAACCTTGCTTCACTTGAATTATTCGTACAAAATTGTATTTTTATAACCATATGCTGCGTGCTTGCCTGACTTAGTGCAATCGCGACCCACGTGCACGCTAAGCAGCAGGTGTATGAGTCCAACCCATTGTTTTCGAATAATGTATATGGTAATCACGACTCGCGTTCATTCAAGTATTTCACGATCATTACATTTTTTTTCAAGTTATATTCAATATAGTCTGTGTCGGTCTGTTTTGAATTACAGTCAAGTATGTTTGTGCGTGTACTGAACATTGTGTTTCTATAATTAGTCCCTTCTTAGCCGAAGCAGCCACACACAGATTACGAAGAACGCTGGGGTAAACAGTATTCAGTAATTCAAACCTTTATGCAATTTCATTTCTTATCGCTGTTTAATTTCGTCTCATTGGATTTCTGTATTGATAAATTACAAAAAAACACGCACAGATGCTAGCACGTAGTGATGACAGTGTACCCACGCGATTCCAGGTGCATACACGCACAGAGAGGGTCACCGCGCGCACAGTTGGCCATCTGAACTGGCCCTCCGGGAGCCGTTCTTTATGGCCCCTCAGTCCGACCCAATTGTTCATGTTCACACTGTCTCACGAATAAAGAATGCAAGGAGTGAAAAAGTGTCGGCACTGTTTGTTTTGCGACCTCGGACACTTTTTATCGATTGCGTCCAAGTAGGAGAATCACAGAACATATCACTGTGCTCACTTGTCTCGAAAAAGAGAAAACCTTGTTGAAGGGAACTCAGCGAACTGTGTCGAAAGATGGGAGAGTTGATTGTAAGGAACGAGAAGAAGGAAACGAGGTGAGGGTGGTACGGCTACATTCTCTCTAGGATCATGTCTCCGGGACAGCTCCACTTCTTCGCATCACCCGGGGAATGTGCTCGACACTAAGCGGCGGCGTGGTTTTCTGTCACGAGGACCACGAGATCGTCGAGGTCGATGGTTGCGCAAGCAGTCTCATCCTATGACCGTGTAACAGAAGCCACCAACGCGAACAAGCCGAGGAGGGTCGCCACGTGCATGGCCGCATCCAGCTGCACGATCTTCCTGCGCACTGCTGCCAGCCCCGCTGCGCCCGGTGGGGTCGGCGAGGCTCCCGTGGGCGTGAAACGCTGGCTGTCTAATTAAAGGCTGCCTATTATGTCCACTCCGTCGCGCGGACGGGTGACTGGTGTCGCGCATGCGTACCTCCCAAACGGCCACCCCGCGTTCTAGGCAAGCTCGACTTTCAGCGGGCCCTCGCGGATCAGTGCCTTCCGACGCCCATTAAAACAGAGCAAACGTTAACGAGTTTTCCAAGGCAGTCTGGCCGCGTTCACCACGCATGCGCAGAAAATACGCACATTTTCAGACACAATGCCGATGCCGTGCAGTAATTTGCAGATGCAATTCTCGCTGTATATAAAGCTATGTACCACCCTACCCTAGAAGCGCGCGGGCAGGGAGGGGGGGGGGGCATTCTGTAAATTACACTCCCTCGTTTTTCTACAACACGGCGTCCTGCGAACACATTGACTATAAAAAGGAACACTTTGAGGTTAATAACTGTTAGTGTACAGTGCAAGCTTATTCTCTTCTTATCTGTATTGATTCTCGTTAATTACAGACGCCATTATTTATGTGTGATGAAGCCCTCCACACGCGAGAGATGCCTTGTCAACGTCATCTATTTTGTGAGTGTGTTTTAGTTTGTTATGCCACAGAATACCATCGATGAGCGTTGGAGATGTCGAACTGCGTGCTTGTAAGAGCATGCACCACTAATTGCAGCGGCTCGTCATTGCAAATGTGCTGCTTGGCTGTTTCACAACCATTGCGAAAATCGAGGTGAACTAGATTGTCATTCATTTGGTGAAAGACAAAAGTAGCCTCCCTCTTTTCCTCTTCCTGTGTTCCATCCACATTTATGCTACCTGCATTTACCTTCTTGAGTCCTAGCCCTCAAGCATTTGTAGCGTATCTTGTAGTCCATATCAAGCCACTCCTCTTCGCTCGGCTTTTACAAGAGCAGTAAGCTAGATTTTGAACACCACTTAGTGTCACTGTGAAAGAAGCTGAGAGGCGCGGAAGGGTCGCGCCTATGTAAAGGCATGATACTAAATTTTACGGTGTAATTAAGGATAGCGGATTTTATTTCGACGACTACATGCACCACCATGACCAAATAACAGCTAGGGTGCTTAGCAGGTAATGCTGCAGTAGCCCTTCGTTTAACACTTATTAATCACTCTTTTTTTTATTTCTAACAACACTCACGAAGCCTGACAAAGAAATGAGTGGAACAAGAAAAACTTAGCCAACGGTAGTTTTACCCTACTTCTTTTTTTTTGTAATGCTAAGGAAAATCAAGTTCACGCATGAGCCTCCCCATATTCCTTTCGTTTACAGGAGACGCACACCATCTAGGCGTTTGGACGCTTGAAATTCGGGACAAATTACCTACTTACAATTAAAATTTTATGACCGAGATAACTCAAGGAATTCAAAACTTCTTTCGCACAATTCATATATATGCGACAGAGCGGAGAGAGAGCACACGAATGATAGCGAACGAGGACAAAAGCTTGGAAACAAAGACTGTTTCTCTATGATCTTCGGGGCATTTATTTGCGTCATTCTGAAGATTGCACCGTAATAATAATGTTCAGCCATCCTTCGTTTCGGCATCTTTCGTCACAGTAGGCTTTTATTTCACCCCATTACGTACAATCAAGAAGTCACTACCAATGCTTTGCGTGTTATCCGCCAGTGCATAATATATTCGTTCGTGTCATGGCTATTCCAGATTTAAAAACACACTTTGTTAGTTGTTCAATTTATAGGCACCTTTGAGATCTGTTTTATGTTCGTTTTGAATTTATTTCATTTGGTAATAATGAAACAGCGCTTTTGTCGTGATAGTAAGTTCATTTTTATCTGTCTAAATATATATAGGACTGTGACGTTTTTTTCCACTTTTGAATGACTATGCTTATCCCCTTACGGTGTTGAGTAAGGCGCTAGTGGTACTGGTTAGGAAAATGGCTTTATGTATCCTCATACCTATTTTCCAACCTCATTACTAAAAACGTGAATGCGAAAAAATGAGGATTTGTCTTAGGCGTTATCATGTTCGATTTCGCTCTCTCAATCTAATATATCTTCAGTTAGGAAGACTTTCTGACTTTCATTGATCGATTCATGATAACTTTCCTCGTCTCCTATCCGATACCTTGCATGAAGTATACCACGCACCACCGCTTATAAATAATTTAGGTGGACAATTAAATTGTAACATCTCATTAACGCAATTCAAATATCCCATAAAACTTCTCCTCAATAATTGAGTATAGTAAACATCATGTTTCCAATAAACTTCTGGCTAGGTTCCACATATACTCTCACCTTTACGTACAAAACGCGTGTATATACAGTAGCATGTACGTACATATGGGCATGTGTATGTATGAATATATGGGTGTATTATATGAATATATCAATATGTATGTGTTTTTGTTGGATATGTAATGAAAAGAGCATTGATGTCAGATTCTGTGTGTCTATTCAGCCTATTTTTTGTACTTATATGTCACCTATTTTTGCTTTTATGCTATTTCTGTGTTTCTGTTATTATGCTGCTCCTTGTATTATGATAATTATTATTCAATGTAGCACTGTTTGCTGAACTTTTTTCGCGTAGCGAAGCCACGTCAGGCCGAATGGCCTTTAGCTTCGCTTCAATTTCCTGTATTCTCTCCAGAAATAAATCTTTTCATTTAAAAAAAAGTACTATTCTTGCATCAAGTAAACCTAGAAGACCAACACACATTTGTTGCATTGTCCATAGCTTCACTCCGCCTCGCCGCGGTGGTCTAGTGGCTAAGGTACTCGGCTGTTGACCCGCACGTTGCGTGATCCCGGCTTCGGTGGCTGCATTTTCGATGGAGGCAAAAACGATGTAGGCCTGTGTGCTCGGATTTGGGTGCACGTAATCAAACCCAGATAGTATAAATTTCAGGAGCCCCTCCACTTCGGCATCTCTTATAATCATATCGTAAAACAGACGCCTGGCGCACTGTAGATAGGCGTCCACTTTGTTTTACCTGCGGAGGTGTGGGCCACAATTCCCGTCATTGCTCACACCGCGTCGATACGTCTTGACCTCTTCGGCAATGGTCTGACGATCGACGCGCCAACGATGACTACGCACTACGCCGGGATGCTCATTCTCAAGGACCCCCCTTGTCTCAGTCCCGTTTTGACAACCGCCATGCCAACAATGACGAGAGTGTGCTGATTACCAGCCAGGTTTGGGACGTCGACCACGCTCTCCGTCTATGGCATATTCGCCTTCGTCGTGCCACCGCACTACAGCCGACGTCGGTGGAAGGAGGTCATCAAGTCAACGCCAGGGAAACTGAAGGCGGCGACCTCCGGAGGTGAGGTTGCAGGCCGTCAACACGACCAAAAAACGCCCCCGTTACTCTTACCACAGGACGCTGTAAAGCCGAGTACTTGTAACACCGACGAAACTTTGACCACAGATCTTACCGTTTCTGTAGACGGACAGCAAGTAACATACCTTAGTTGACACCGGTGACGACTTTTCTATCATAAGTGAAAACCTTGCCGTACGCTTAAAAAAAGTGGAGACTACGCGGACGGGACCTCACCTGAGGACAGCAGGCGGCCAGCTGTTGATGCCTGTCGGAAGGTGTACCGCAAGACTCGACATTAGTGACTCTTCTTTCATGGTTATGTTCGTCATCCTCACCTCATGTTGCAGACTTGATCATAGGGATGGACTTCTTAAGAGAATATGGTGCCGTCATCAACATCCCGGACCGTTCAATTACGTTCCCCAACATCCCTGGTTTAGTTGACTGTTCAGACGCAATACGTAACACTTTACGTATAATTGATGATAATGTCATCGTCCCGCTACGGTGATGCAGTCTTGTTTCGGTGGAAGGGCATGAAGCGTTTCATGGTGAAGGCATTGCCGACCAAATTGGCTCGCTGCTATTTAGCCATGGCATTTCGGTCGCACGAGGTATCGTCCGTCTCACTGGTGGACGCACGAATTTACTTCTGACCAACTTTAGTACTGAGTGCCCACACCTTCCGAAGGGCACAGCTATCGCTTCGTACGACAATAACGTAGAAATGCGAGGCAGTTTATGTTTGTCGGTATTGGACGAAGCGCCTAATCAAGAACCAGAACCCTTTCTCGACGTTGGCACTACTTTGTCAAAGGACGAGCGACAGAGTTTTCTTCAGCTGCTAGCCGAATTCCGCGACTGCATGCTTTCAATCGACATCACGAGTTGGTCGAACACCTTTGACAAAGCATTGAATAATCAACGAGGGCATGGTGAGACCTATCCACCAGAACCCTTATCGTGTAGCTTTAAAGGAACGCGACGCCATACAACAACAAGTCGCGAAAATGCTTGAAGATGACGTCCTTCAACCGTCACAGAGCCCCTGGGCATCGCCTGTAGTGCTTGTAAAGAAAAAGGACGGCACGCTGCGTTTTTGCGTGGACTACAGGAAGCTGAATCCGGTGACCAAAAAAGATGTGTACCCACTCCCACGTATTGATGACTCCCTTGACAGACTTCAGCACGCTCACTACTTTTCTTCCATGGACTTGAGGATTGGATACTGGCAGATCGAGGTAGATCCAAGGACCGAGAGAAAACCACTTTTGTGACGCCAGATGGTTTATACTAAGTTAAAGTCTTGCCTTTCGGTTTATGCTCCGCGCCCGCGACTTTTCAAAGACTTGTGGACAAGGTACTTTCGGGATTGAAGTGGAAGACGTGCCTAGTCTATCTGGGCGACCTTATAGTGTCTTCGACCACTTTTGACGAGCATCTCAAAAGGCTGGAAGTTGTTTTACGTGCCATATGGTCCGCGGGCATAACATTCAAACCAGAAAAGTGTCATTTTTGTTTTCATGAACTTCAGTTTCTCGGTCACGTCGTGAGCAACGCAGGCGTCCGGCCCGATCCTGGAAAAATTGCCGCCATCGCACAGTTTCCAGTACCCTCCAATAAGAAGGCTGTCAGACGCTTCCTGGGCCTTTTTGTCTATTATCGCTGGTTTGTCGCAGACTTCGCCCACATCGCGTCGCCACTAACTCGTCTCACAAGAGACGACGTTCTCTTGGAGTGAAAAGAACAGGAGGCTACCTTTAAGGACCTACGCCAACGTCTTCAAACGCCCCCGGTGGCCTCCCACTTCGACAAAGAAGCCCCGACGATGCTTCACACAGACCCTAGCATTGTAGGTCTTGGGGCTGTGTTTGTAAAACGGCAAGATGACACAGAAAGAGTGATCACCTACGCAAACCGAACGCTAACACGCGCAGAGGCTAACTAGTCATTTACAGAGAAAGAATGCCTCGCCGTAGTATGAGCAGTGATGAAATTTCGCCCATAGTTGCATGACCACCACTTCAAAGTTATTTGTGACCATCGCTCCTTTTGCTGGTTAACTAATCTAAAAGATCCCACCAGCCGATTAGCGCGTTGGGGCCTAAGACTGCAAGAGTTTGACATGACAGTCGTACACAAGTCAGGCAAGCGACATATGGACGCTGACTGTCTGTCGCATTCACCCATTGAGTCGGCAACCCTACCTGAGGAGGAGAAAACAACATTTCTCGGTGTCCTCGACACGACCGCCATTGCGCAGCAACAACGTGACGACACTCAATTGCTTGGTTTAATTAACTACTTGGATGGCAGATCTCAGAAGGCGCCAAGAATTTTCGCAAGAGTGTTTCCATCGTTTCGTTTACGGGGCGGAGTACTCTACAACAAAAGCTTTTCGTCGACAGGATCCACCTATCTGCTCGTCATCCCAGCGGCCCTTCTTAGCGAAGTACTCAAAGCATGCCACAACAAGGTGACCTCTGGCCATTTGGGTTACACTAGAACGTTGGCCAGAGTACAGCAAAGGTATTACTGGCCGAGACTAACCACAGCTGTGAAGCACCACGTTTGTACCTGTCTCGACTGCCAGCGACGCAACTCACCACCGACTAAACCAGCTGGCCTCCTGCAACCCGTGCAGGTTCCAACACCTCTATTCTTCCAGATCGGCATGGACATTTTGGGTATAAGGTAGTTTTGGGACGTTAAACACCACATATCATTATAGCTTCAATCTGTCAAAGGTGAGGGAAAAACAACAGAAGCTATAATGTCATTTCAACTGCAGTTCTGTCCAGCTCTGCAGATCACTGGTTAGGGCTCTCAGCTGCTCACCTGAAAACTGTGGGTTTAATCCCGGTCGCGGGAGCCGCATTTCGATGAAGGCGAAACAGATAGAGGTCCGCGTATTGTGCGAAGTCAGTGCACATTGAAAAACAGCAGATGGTCAAAATTTCCGGATTTCTTACTACGGTGTCTTATATTCACATGGTGGTTTTGGCACATAAAACCCCATATAATACTTTTAATTATTAATATTGTTATTACTAAATCGCAATTCTTCAAGCCAAGTTTTCTGGGCTGCTTTTAACCACTTTGCAAAAGTTGCATGCATGTCCTACACAACTTCGGGCCACCGGGCACATGCAACTAGGAATGTGACATCATACGGATTGTCCGCCTTAAAAATAGTGAAGATTAACTAAATAAGGAATACCTTATGCCGTGTGACGTCTGAGTAATAAATTGTTTGCTGTCCTAATGCACTACCAACGTAATGTTTATGATCTAATTCAACAGCTCTTGTGACAAAATTACCCTTCAAAAACTCTCTTGAAGTTGCATATTGCGTATCCTATTTATATGTGGCCAGTTTTGGCATATGTGAAAGAGAGCATTAGACAGAAACTAATTACTAAGTAGACAAGCAAAAAAAGTACAGAGCATTAAACTGTTGGTTCCCTCAATTCATTTTTGGCATTTAACTTATAGCGCTATATTTGCACTACATTTGCTTTAGTGTTAAAACGAGCGTTGAAATGATTCGACTAGAGCAGGTACCTGCGTAAGCTTGAGATTATTTATTAATCTTTTTTCACTCCTCACGATGTGAAACAAAGCTTTATCATATTCGCAACAATGCTACACCGGCACATTCAAAAATAAAGTCCACCTTATTTAATATATTTTGATGTATAATCTTTATTTTCAATTGGCAGAGCAATAGCCGCGCATCGGCGTGATGCCCCAAATTGCAAATTTACGCGTTATTACCATTCCGCGCCTAATTTAAGAGCCTTTTTTCGATATGTCATTGCATGAAAGTGACATAGCAAAATGATTACACTACATGTATTTTGTGTAACCACAGGTTTTTTTCATATACCATTATTTAGGGAGCATTAGTGATTACAAAGGTATAGAGCGTATGCTTATACCTCACGACTTATGCGTTGACAATTTTATTTTGTATGGAACTTCTTTGCTTCTTGTATTGTGTATATACGTTCGTAGAGTGAAATGAAAATCATGGAAGGAAGAGGGTGCACGTTTAGCAGCTTCTGTCATTTTTTTTTAAATTTTTGTTCCAAGAATAGGAACACTCGGTGAACGGGGACCAGCGCAGTGACGTTCTATATAAATCATCCAGTGTGTAAATATACTATCACCCCAATGCGTGGTACACTGTAGATACGAGGGCACACATATACTATAGCCTACACAATTCCCTCGATAGTGGTGGTATTGATGCGTGCCCTCCTACTGTGCACTCAGTAAAAGCAGGATGGGGGGTATTGTTGTGGCAAACACTCGAGCACGCATCTCTACTCTATATCGCACGGCTTAGCCCACACTCCACCGAAGTGGATATATCTGAAGCAATAAGCGGTGAATGCAAAGACACTGTTTAAGTGGAAATGACTGGGGCTTCGCGTGCATTGTCTTTCCGCGCGCATAAGTTTAAATATCACGTTATCCTACAAGCTTTCATAATCTGCTGAAGCGAGATGCATAACAAAGCATTCACTCAGTTCTACAAACGCTGCTAGCCATGCCAGCAGCGTGACAATGTGGGTCCTCCATCAGTGAGCGAGGTTCTTTCATGTTTGTCTCTGCACGCTAATACCATACGTGCTATATAATTTAATATATCACTGAACAGTTACTGTAAGATGGAACAAGTAAAACGGCGCAGCTCACATCATGTGTTTATTGCGCAAATTGTATGATGATCGGTCTCCCTTCTTTAGGATTACAACCAGGCGTGTACACTGAGCTAAGTCGTTTATCTCGCTGGTGCCGCGTGGTAAGCAACGGATTTTCCTCCACGCTAACAAAGCGATCTATTCGCTCCTCTCGCTTCCGTGGAGAAAGAACATGCTTCACTGCGACACCGTAACCAGCCTCGCTCTTCTAAAGGCTTCAATCTATATACGAGCAGTCTTGGAGAAAACATAAAAGGAAGCTGCTGCCACGCTTTCACATGCGTGGCTGCTATAGCGTTTCTCAAAAGGTCGTCTGTCACTTTGGCATCTTCATAATTATTAAAACCCGTGAGAAGCGGAATGAAATTGGCGCTTATATACTGTAGGCAGCTATTGGAAAACGTGTGCGCCAAATTCGAACACATATTCTGTTGACAATTACTTTGCACGCCAACTCTTGACAGTACAGGGCCCTCCTTCAAGCACAGTTCTCTAAAATCTTTGAGTAGTATATATACGCAACTCAAGCACCTACAGTCTGCCTTCTAGACTATTGTGCATTGATGTCTCCAAGAGTGGCAGCTTGCGTTTGTTTGTGAATATTTGGCTCCAAACAGTAGTAGGCGGTGAAACAATGGAAGCCTCGTTAATATGGATGTTATAATAGAACCCAAAGAAAAAGAGAAAAGGCTCAGGTATCCGGATAACATCTTGGTAGAATCGGAGTTTTGAGCTGTGCATGCGACAATTTCCAGTCTTGTCTGTTTTTCTTTATTATACCGTTGAAATTCCAAGAGCACGAAGACATTCCGTCAATTCATTCAATCTTGTAACGCTATACGCGATTCTACGCTACATAGATTGTCCTGGTTGACGGCATAAAAGACGGCTGAGAACAGGTTTCTTATCTGCGACTTATTAGGACCTGCGTGCAGCGTATATTCGACTCCTGGATAGCGACAAAGTGAAATGGCACATAGGCTGCGTACTCGTAATTAGTATGCATAGAAAATGGACCTAGAAATTGAAAGGCTAGTGGTAGTTCTCTAGCAGTCCATAAATTTTCACCCATGTGAAAATACCATGAATGTAAAACATGATGTAGGAAACCTTATGGGTCTCTTGAAAAAGATGTTTCGCACCCGCATTCACCAAATGATCTCGATGTAAAATTATTCATAGCAGAACTACCCGACAAAATAAGAATGTATTCCGGTCATTGATGAAACGAGGAGCACAATGGCAAACAACACTATGACAAATAATCTTGTGAATGCCACAGATTCACAATAGTACAATGGTTTCCGAAATGAATATATCTGAATATTGAGGCATATCTTTCTTCTGTGAAGTTTTTTCTGGAGATTTCAAATGAGCATCCGTATTATAGCTCACCAGTAAGATTCCGTGCTGCTTAGCTTAAGGATGCCTATTCGATTCCGGGTCATCGCGGCCACGTGTAAATGGGAAGGAAATATAAGTACACCCTCATTGTTAAACTCAGGTGCCCGTTACATAACATAAGACGGTCTAGTTAGGCCTGAGGGCATCAAATGTGTCGCTAGAGGCATGTGATACCTCAGAATTTTATATAACTTCTCTAAAATTTTGCGAGTCTGTTGGGGTGAATGATATTTTCTCTCGTGTGCATAGCGCATGCACAAAGCTAGGAATCGCTGGTTTAGTTCGTTGAAGGTTTTTCATTCAACGAACTAGTTTTCAGCAGTTTACAGCAGCCGAGTACCTTAGCCACTAGACCACCACGGCGGGGCAACAGCAGCATTTTAATTGGTAGCAAAAGGGTATATGTAGCAGCACTGAGCACACGCAAACACGCACGCACAGGCTCACACACACAAACACAGTCGCGTGTGTGTGCGCGTGCAGACACTCACACGCGCGCACAAAACGAACACAATAGCAGACATTGTCACTCATCAATTGGGTCCAAACCTTTTTTTTGTCATGACACCCGGGGAAGTACTGGTGTACCATTCGCTTAAAGCGAGCGAAATATTCTTACCGGTGCTCCTTGCAACAATGATTTGGCTACATATGTCACGAATAGGAGAAATGTCCATCAGGAGGAATATGACCTCCTGATGGAAATTGGTATGCACTTAAATTAGTGTTGTCCCTCCGTGAAACGTCCAATTTTTAACGACAGCAGGCATTATTGGGGGCACCATTGCCCCCCTAAAATATCGACTCTTGCTGTGGTGCCTTATGCTGACGTTCCAGAGAAGGCACTTGAGTATAGCTTGCATTGATTACTGCTCAGATTAAGGTCGTACTGTATGAATCGGGAAGTGACTCGCTGACAATAAGTCGCGGTAAAAGTACCTGCATAGACGATCTGTACATACTTTATTCACAGTGTTACCACCCTGCATGTTGCCATTTCTAACTCTTTATACGCTACATAGCGTGTTTGGAGTTAGTGCTTAGTGCTTCGGATGTATTTTTATATTTCCCATTCTTGTATCCGCTGCAGTTAATCTTGCTTTTGTGTTTTCTGCAATGTGACTATCACGTAGTTGGGATAGCCGGCTATAACGTAGACATTCTCCCCGTGTTGCTTTCTTCGTATACAATTAACAAAAAATAATACCACAATGAGCCACTATGCTTGGGGCGGCTGCATTTCCGATTGAGGCGGAAATGTTGTAGGCCCTTGTGCTCAGATTTAGGTGCAGGTTCAAGAACTCCAGGTGGTATAAATTTCCGGAGCCCTCCACTGCGGCGTCTTTTATAATCATATGGTGGTTTTGGGATGTTAAACCCCACATATCAATCATTGAGCCACTATGCGTGAAGTGGCTCCGTCAGCGTCTCCACTAGTACTATTCATGAAGGCTGCGGGGTGATATGCCGGTCACCCTGGCAAGAATAGCCGCCACAGTTTTACTGGTCGACCATTTTTGCTCATGCATGCATGACAACATCCTGTTGTAGCTCGCGTGAGACACTATGTCCAACGATGCTTGGTATTATATCACCCATCTCGATGTAGCTTTAGCGACAACTGCATTTTTTGCGTACCGTCTGTCTGTGGCAACAATTGCACTCTTTATCAAGACTGATTGTTGGTCTTGTTGGATTTTGCTTAATGACATTCTTTAGCCACGAAATATCAGAAACACACAATAAAGAAACACACGACAAGGACAGGTGGCACTTCTAACTAAAGTAGACTGAGCGCAAACCTAATATAAAAATACAACACGCAGACATGCACAGTCTTCATACAACCTGACGCTATTCAGCTATCGGACAATCTTTTTTCACATAAGTACGTCACCGACGTGTCGCTGATGCACCGTTCTTCTTCCTTTTTAATGTAGTAAGCTTCCCCCAACTCACGCACAGTTGTATACCTTCTTATTCCTAGAATATTCATCTCTGTAAAATGTGGTTCACACTTGCACGATTTGCAATGCATAGGCGAATGCGCCAAGCCATCCTTCATAAGATTTAATTAATGGTATGAGGTACCCATTGCATTTCCTGCGCCCGTAATACTGGCTAAGATGTGCCCGAGAACTGCTCGGGGGGAGGCGAGCCATCAGGCATGCGGTAAAAGAACATGGCGCGACGTAAGAAAATGTACCAAAAGCGTGGTTTATGAGATTACCCTTTCTTGTGGCAACTCGTGCATTCATAAGAATGGGCAATGTATTAATGAACGAGTTAGGAAGCATAATTTAATCTTACGAAAAATGGCTTGGTGCATTTGAATTCCAGTGCAAAGCCTGCAAATGTGAACTGTGTTTTAAAGAGATCAAGATTCTCGGTAGAAGTAGGTATTAAAGTGCACGTGAGTTGATGAAAGCCTATTAATTGAAAGGAAATGGGAATGGTGTATCAGTGACAAGTCGGTGACGTTGTATGTAGCGGAAAAGAGATTGTTCGTTAGCTGGATAGCGTAATGCTATGTAAAAACAGCGCGTGTCTGTATGTTGCATATTGAATCTTGGTTTGCACTCGGTCTACTTTAGTTGGAAGTGCTGCTTGTACTTGTCATTTTGTTTTTTTTGTTTACTCGGTGTTTGTTATATTCTGCGGCTAAAGGATGCTATATTTGCATTGTGCGTCCGATGAATACTGGCATGTCTTGTCAACGACATGATGGTTATGTGCACAAGGCTGAACACCAGTTACTCTATGCAATACCTATATCTGATAGCTTTTGACCTTGATTCACTCAATCTTCTTTACCAGAACTGCGGCAAAATAGTTGCGTGTTTTATACTTTTACTTCGAAGCTTCTCTCCATGTCGCCATTTTTTTCCAAGAATATCATCATCGGATGAGCAATCAGGTTAATGTTTATCATCATCATAAGCCAGGGGTTCGAGAATCAGGAGGGTTCAAACATTTTGTTGTTTACAAGACAGAATCTCCGCAAGGATGTAAATGCTTAAAGGCAATTCCTATGAATAAAAAAAAATGTGCTCTGCTTTTTTGTTATCGCTTGGGTGTTCATGCTGGAAACTTGGCAACGAAAACATGCTGTAGCGTACAAACCAAGGAGTAAAAAAATCTGCAAGTATGATTCTGGATAGTTCTTTTTAAAAAATTTCTCCTTGGGCTTGGTCAAATATTTCAAATACAATTTCTTTTAAGCTAGATAGTTCGATAGCTAGAGGCAAAGCCTGGAGTCTGCATTATTGAAAGTTGAACGGGGGCTGGAGAGAGAAAAAAGAAAATTTGGAAAGGTTAACCATGACCAGAGCGAGGGTTTAATATATATATATATATGTATATATAACGGTAGAAAATAAAGAAAAAAATGGTGAATGATGTGTTTTAGGCTGTTAGTGCTTGTTGACATGTCTAGGTGTGCATTCTTTGTGACATATTAGGTTAACCAAAAGTCAAAAGAGAGAGAGATGCCGGACCTAAGGGAATATGTATGCCGCCATCTTGGGCGACAAACTGTATTTAGCGCTAGATAATGCGCGGATGTGTGACTCACTCTTGGGGTTTATAAGGAGTGATGAGAATGTTAGTATTAGATTATTGTATGGTGTTCTCTGTTGCGAAACTTTGACATTGTTCTGACGAAGCACGTGTCGAAAATTCAGCCACAGATATCTGTTCCGCTACAGCAGCAGGAATGACGCCCTATCGCGTTCTGCGCTGCCCCGTAGCAAGCTCCCCACTTGTGCAATCATACTGAAGTGTAGCTTCAATTTCGTTGCTGCATAATACCAATAAAACACAGTGCCATGGTACAGTATTTATCTCAGTGGCAGCCCAGTACGAATTTTTGGTAAGGCAACCTTTGACGTTTTCAAAAGTCATCCTATAGAAAACGAACATTACCAAGGGTGAAAAATAACGGCATTTGGGAAGCCTCTTGAGGCCCCGACCTATATTCAGCCGAGATCAGGGAGAGATTTTGAGTTGGCGGAGTGCTCGTTGTCACTCGAAAAAAAGAATAACCTCTATCGGAGACATATTGACATTTCTATCTTGCCTCAAACCACAGTTTGTTTTGTGGCGTGCGCCATCAGCGGAGAACACAAGGAACTCTTTCCGCGATACTTACGCCACAGCTGCAAAAGCGGGTGAAGAAGCGCAAAAAGACGCGTCACGTGCTGTGTCTTCTCGCAGACGCTGTATACTTGGGGCACGTCTCAGCGCCTCAGCACGTGGCTCTATACGAGGCCACAAGTTTCCACTTATAACTTGTAAGAACTAGTTCTCGTGCGATGTTGTTTTGGATCCCCGATGACGCTCCTCGTGCTATCCAGGGAAACTTAGCTCTTTCATAACCTTGCGGGAGTATCAATGAAAAACAAGCATCCTTTTTTTTACACATATGAGAATGTAGTTTTGTTGGACCTAGTGGTGGCGACTGCCTACAGCGCTCAGATTGCTGGCAATCATTTATCTTCAAAATGTTGGGGCAGCTCAGAGTCGATAACACGATAGCGTATCTTGGCCCGCATATGCTATGACTTCAGCGACACCCAGTGTTCCGAGGATCTTCATCGCTCAGCTTCCAGTTACACACATTACACCCATTACCTACATTACACTCATAATCGAGTCATCCCCTGCTGAAGTAAGTGCCACTCGTATAAATTTCCAGATCATAAGTCCAAATCATAAGTCCAAATCATAACCATTCACCTAATAAATATAAGATTAAGTTTGATGGGCTTATCGTCGTCGACAGCTTTATCAAGCCACCAGTGTACTGAAAGTGTCGATTCATTTCATAGCCATACCATTAAGTTTGACGGGTCTGTTGTCGTTGAGAACTTCGTCAAACCACCAGCGTACGTAAAGTGGCAGAAAACAAATCTTTTTATGTTGTTTAGGTGCTGAGTTCTTCATGCAAGACACCGAGCACAGGTCACACAAACACTTTCAGGGGTCTATCGTCAAATGGAGACAAGCAGGAGCACATACATTGCTGCGACTTTCATATTGCATTGCTACACGACATCGAGAACGAGGAACCTTGCATCGATTAATACCCCTATCACACGGGCCCTCGCTCACACCGTTTAGCTCCCTAGTCCTTACGACGAAAAAGATGCGGTTCATGTCACAAGGCCACCCTTACGCAAACGAAGGTTAACAGAGCATTTTCTAAGGAAGTCTGACAATGTCCCTTTGCAGCGGGACGAGCTACTCTCGTCGTCACTATCTACTTGTCAGAAAACAAATTTCGAGCACTAAATTGCCATAGTGAGAAAAATAAAACGTTTTGGCAATATTAAACCTTCCTTTATTTCAGTACTGATGATTCATAACATGTTTCTTTATATATATATATATATATATATATATATATATATATATATATATATATATACTATACTTATTTACAAACCTGACGAAGACTGGTCCACCGGCCGAAACCGTTGGAAATAAAACTAAGACAACCGCTAAGTTGAGTCTCTTCTGTTCTCAAGTACGTTTGGCGCATTGGAAAATCTTTTTCAAATATATATATATATATATATATATATATATATATATATATATATGCATGCGCGTGTGTGTGTGTGTGTGTGTGTGTTTACTGTGTACAAGTAAAAGTTAAATTTTTGAAAACCAGACGCACCACTGCCTACTTACACTTTTAACACCTAATAATAAAATTACGCCTATAATACGAAACATTGTCACATATGCTGGCTTGAGATGGCGTTGTGCCAATAGAATATTTGGAAAGCAACACAATTTAAGCTGTCGATACAAAACGCGAAACGGTTACAATTATCTTACTCAGATTAACAGACGGGCTATATATATCATTTGTACTTGGTAAATTTTTTTGTGTTCTTCTTAATATGTTTTATATTTAATAAGCCTTTCAGAAAGCAGTAATTATTATCTTCCGCAAAACTGCCATGATAAAGTTAAGTCGTCACCTATATAAATGTTCTGACAACATTACCTAAACTCAATTTTCTCGTGAAACAATCGAGCGCATGTAGACTCATATGAGGAACACTGTGCTGTGCATATCGTGGAGACTGTCAACCAAATGAGCGTATGATTTAATCATGGTTTCGATACTTCTGCTCTCTTTGTAGTTCGCCAGTAGCCACTTGTGATGTAGCGGAGCTCAAAGTGCTTCTTGAGTGAGAAGCTAGGCAGATCCCAGCAAAGTCCGATTGACTTTTCTTTTTGTGAGTTGGCAGGCTCTTGAAACAGTAAATGTCTCGACACCATTTTGGCGTGCCTACATATTCACTCGTGTACCGTGGCGCTTAGCAGGTGTGCATACACTGATAAAGGCTCAGCAACGCAATAAACGCGCTAAAAACGAGCAATTAAACGCTTTCGCAGGCTACGGCGCCCGCGCTCTCAATGCAGACACTCCTGAGATCTTCAGTATCATGACACTACACTGCCGCAGCTACTGTCACCCGCCGGAGAATCAGCCGAGATGCGGCGCGGCCACCGCGTTCATTTTACTGCCCTCTTCTAGTACACTGTAACCGTGCTTCGCGAGTAGGGTCGGGCGCCGGCATTTAAAAATATTTCGTCCCTGCGTGCAGTTGTTTTCGTAGCCGTGTTTGCGTTTTCCCGTGTTAGGAATGACTGGCAGTACGGCATGATCGTCGCCTGCTTCGACAGCTGTAGGAATGGGTAATGGAACCCGCACTAATTGAAGTGTAACTTACGGGCTTCAAAAAGAACTACTCGTAGCGCACGACGCAACTGTAAACAAACATAGAGTCAGGCACAAGGTGGGCAGCCTCACTGCCAGCATCGCTAAAGTTAGCAAATGTGTTCTCATTTTTAACTATTTTTAATGCTGTGTTCGGTTCAGCACTACTTAATATCGTGTTTTTTCAACAACCGCATAACGAAGATACACAAAAAAGCAGCTGGAGGTGAAATCAGAGTACTCCTGCAAAAATCACACAGCGCTGGCTGTGCCCCCAAACGGCAACTATAACAACCTTGTCATTGCCGTGTGACACCACCACCACTTTATCTTCGTGGAATTCCCCGGAGGGCATTTTCGTTGACGAAGTTTAGCCGAATTTGTTGGTGGCCATGTACCAGGGGCATAAGACGACGAATGCAATCGCGCTGGTGTTGTTGTTCAACCATCTTGGCTTCAGCTGCCTCCCTCTGATTCTCTCTGTATATTTTGTAAACATATATCTTACATTCATAATCTCACCCATGGGGTGGTGAGTACAGCACAATATCTCACCGTGGTAGTGCCGGGTACAACAAGATATAACGGAGCTCCGCAGCGGCTGACGTATGGTTTTTTTTTCCACCATGACAAACCAGGGACCCGCTTTCGCCGAGGTTACGACAACAACTGCTGTCTTCACTGAGGTAAAAGATCTTGACACGTTCTACGGAACTGATAATGTGGACATTGATGAAGGGTCGTCGTTGTGTGAACGTACGAGTGAGAATCACCACTGGGATGAAACTCTTATGTTGGCTAACATCTTGTTTTACTGCAAAAGAAACTGCAAAAGTGTGGTTCGAGAACCACGAAGAAGAAATTGGAAGCTGGGATGCGTGCAAGTAAAACATGTGTGCTATTTTCGACTAGTCTGTGCGTAGAAAGGCAGTGGTCAAGAAAGAGTTGGCATCTCGTGCACAAACGTCAACAGAATCCTACCTGATTAACATATAGTACGTGCTATAGCCCTTCGCCGAAAAGCAGACAATCCCATGGAAGAAACTGAGAAAGTGGTACACATATAAAAGGCCTATCAGATGATGCGTTCAACCTTCTGATATGCCAAGACTGTGACATGATGGATGCCGTCATCAGGAGGGCCAGCGTTTTGAAGCTGCAAAATAGTCGATGTATTGCCCACCATTTCGTTCAAATTTACAACACAGCAGCAACATGGTGGCGCGAAGACGGGTCTGCGCTACAGGCACCGCTGACCGAGATCAAGATCATCAGACAGCTTGAAGCTCTGTCTCCTGCGTCTACGTGCTTCCATGCTTGTTACTCTAGCCCTCAAATGGTGCTACTGGTACATGACGCTGTGCGACAAGAGCTTTCCAATGCTCGACTAGCCTCCGAGTGCACCACAACTCCGTCTAAACAGATCGACCGTCGTCGTCCCTCTTTTTTGTATGCTCTAAGTCAGAACCTTCCTGTGCGCCCTCGCAATCCAGCTGAGTGGAGGACTGCTTACGATCATCCGATTTGCTTCAATTGCTGCCGTAACGGACAGGTAGCCCGCCATTGCAACACCCGGTGGTATTGGCATCAGGCATCTTATGGGCACAACCATTCATGCCGTATCATTGTAGTTCACCATCTCCGCATGCTCACCAATCCCGTTCACCACTCCCCCATCACCCAACGTCTTGCTCGCCCCTACTTTGCCGTCCAACGTCACCCACTGATCACCTGCCGTGAAAAAAATTAGCTATTGCCACCTACTTCTCGTATATTCAGCAGACACTTGTAATAAAATAAAAGTTCAATGAGAAAATTGGGAGAGCTGTTAAATGATTCCCAAGACTCATCGCACAACGTACAACAAAGAGACTGTTGTTATGAAACAGACAAAGAAAGCCACCTGTACTTCATGGCAGAACGTATATTTCGCTTTCGCAAAGGTGAAAATGATCTACTGTCGCATTGAGGTGACCTACTTAGTTCCTTTGAAAGGGGTTCATAACGACGGTCACCAAACCCTACAAGTATAAGCGCAACACTGTCGCTTACGCCACTTTATTATGAGCAAACAAAAAAGGAAAGAAAAACTGAACGAATATACGTGTATACTTTAGCATTGTCATTATTTGGGTGCGTTGGTAAAATCGATTCAAAAATATATTTAGTGCCAGCACACAAGGACATGACAGAAATGACACCGCAATGCGTTATATACGAGGCAGGCATGTTCAAAATATAAATTAGAGTGCACCAGTATGCACCAGGGTGTCGTAGGTAGACCATAAATAGGGGTTAAACATGTACCTTTTTTTAAAGGTGGCTTCTACTATCGAACATGGAGAGCGATAGAGGTAAGGCAAAAAAAAAAACAGAAAGGCTGACTAAGCGCAGGGATATTATTACAAATACCAGCATTGCGCAAAGGTTTCGTACGCGTTGCACTCAGTGCCTCTGCTAAAGGTGAAAAGACAAGCACATAAAGAAGCTTGAAACTATACCAGGCACGTCAACGCAGAATTGAGACAAGCTGTGGGGCCAGGGGAGATTCTTGGTCATTTGCACAGCCGAGAAGCTGATCCATACAAAACGGAATAAGCATTTTTCATCATAAAGATACACACGTTTTTGTAAATACATGTTCTTTCTCTATGTTCGCTGAACGCGTAAGTTCTCGAGTGCGGCCAAGTTGTAAATTTAGGAACGCATGTGCCAACCAATATAACAACACGTTCTCGTGAGTTTAGTAGATTTTAATAAAGGAAAGAAGGTCAACAGTAACATACAATTATTATATCCCAAACTGTCAAAAGCGAAAATATGTGAAATATGGCTTTAAATTTTGACTCTCCTGGTGTTTCTAGTACACCAGATTAGATTTCAATAAATGTATATCCTAATATTTTAATAAAAATATAGGGAGAGCCTCAAATATGTCAAAGATCATCGTTAGCGTTAGTGTTCCTGCTAGACACGCTGGGGGCTTCGGACTGCTTCATTTTGATTTTTTATTTGGCTGCTGTATAATTTTAATTTAAAAACAGAATACTCTAGACGTTTTACAACACAGAGACGAAAATAACATAAATAAGTAATCAAACAGATGCTCAAAGGCAGTATAAAGCGTTATAAATCACCACAAAATCCTCCCCACGTCCAAGTAAGTGCAAAAGGTGAAGGTTTAACTCACTAGTTAGGTAACTAGCTCATAAACATTCACCTCCTTCTGCTATAATAAAAGAAAATAGCACAAAACAGTAAAACATGCACCCAGAAATTAGAACTTTCATCTTGCACAAAAAGGCTTACAATCATTGTGAAAGCACTACATGCTGGGCGTTTACCATAAACTTACAGTGTTCTCACTTTATAGCATTCATGGCAAGAAAGCAACCTTTTGTAATAACAAGAATCAACACTGTTATCAAACATACTACTCGGCACTGTATAAAATTTGCAGGCGTGCTATATCACCGCAATGATAAACTGCAAGCCCACCCTCTAAAGAGAAGAATTGTGCTTCTATCAACGATTACAGGTAATATCTTGAACCTCAGGCTGTGGCAGCAACAGCGTTGTTTATATGCCGACACTTGCCGTATGGAAACGAACGTTAACTATGTATGTCGAATTCCGAACCCCTTTGGAAGTCCCAGCTCTGGTCTAAACCCAACGTTTCATTCTTGTATGTCAGCAGCGAAGGGTCTCATTGTCGTAGGAACCGATATAAATGCTGCAAACGCAACAAGGTGACGTATAGGAGAGCGTCGTGTGCAATCCACATTGGTACGTGCCAATGCTTGATAAAATACGAAAAAGGAGATGTGGTAAGGAATTTCCGGGATGCTGACAATATTTCCGAGTGGCAGTCACACGTAAACTAGCGGGTTTGCATCCATACTCTTATGGCATCAAGTGCAAAAGGAAAAATAAATTGGATGCCCGAGGATATAGCAAAAAAGACTTTAAGGGCAATACGAAGAGCCCATATGAACGCTTTCCTTTTCGCTTGAGAAAACAGGTAGCTCTGTTACGATAAGGGCTGTGCCAGTCGTAACTTGTTAGAGCTCTCGAAATCGAATTTCGGAAGTTAAAAAGCCTCTTGCACACAAAACGAAAAAAAAGATGGGGCAGAGCTTTTTTGGCACGCTCTCAAAAAGGGCGCTTCATGTATTTATTTTATAGTATGTGTGTGATTGGTAAAGTTTGCATCGTTCATGCATTCTTTCTTGTCTTTTTCTGTACCAAGCTTGCATTTCGGCGCATGAAAACGTCTCGCACTTAGATCATGGTTTGTGAAACATGATAACCAGCTGCTGCTGCTCACCTTCTGTGCTTGGCGAATCGCCGTTTAGCGAGCTTAACGTCAATTCCCCAGAAGTTCATCCTGTCGTGACGCCCGGTATACGTAGATAAAGTGTGCTTTATCTGCGTCTACCTGACGAGTTCTCGACGCTGCGTGGCTTCATTCGCGCGCTGGTACCGCTCTTGTCAATCACTCAAACATCAGTCCCATGCTTTCCGAGTCCGCATCTACGAAGTGTAAATCTAAATGAGTTTCACTAAGCTAACCTAACAAAAAAGTGTAGATAAGCTTGGAGACTCACCCCCGTATTCTAGAACATCCCTTCACTAAATGATTCACCTTCACTTGAGAAAGGCGATAAAATCGCCGTCTATGGGCACGGCAAGCCACAACATATCAGCGATAATCTGCTGGCATTATTGAGTAGGGCAGCGTCATTTTCAGCTGAGCAGCGGCGCAGTGCTCCACTTTGTCAAGTGAAGGGTGAAAGTCGAGTCGAGGAGCGTTTGTGAATACAGGGGTCAGCCCTGCTTGCACTGAGTCACGTTTTGTAGGGTCGGAGCAGAGTTATTCGGCTCTCGCCCGGGCTGAGTAGGCACACGAGCACCGCACACCGGATTGATTGATTTGTGGGGTTTAACGTCCCAAAACCACCATTTGATTATGAGAGACGCCGTAGTGGAGGGCTCCGGAAATTTCGACCACCTGGGGTTCTTTAAGACCGCACACCGGCGCAGCAAGTGTTGGACTGATCACATTGTTAATCTTGAGTATTCGCTAGGAATTGATCGGGTTCGCTTTAGTATCGCTTTGCAATAGTAACACCTATACCAGGCCTAAATAAATAAAAACTGGTCATATATATGACAACTTTTGGATCTAAGACGCACGTTTTACCTGGACCCATAGAGCTTTGCTTTAGAAAAAGTCACAAATCGTATGTGCCACAGATCTTGGCAAATTCGATTACGTTACTGCCTCTCTTGTTGAACCTTTGTTCAAAATGCTTAGGGGGTCATCAAGAATGCCGGTTCCTAATGAGAACAATTTTCCATCTACGACACTTGGCATACTTTGACTATGACATCTCTGTGGTAAAAAAAAAACTAGTTCCGAGAGGCACTGACTTCAAACCAGCTTCATATACTGCTCTAGACCCAGTTTCCTGTAATACACATCTAAGACACCAAGAAAAAGAAAACAAAACATGAACGCGCACTCTGAAAGTGTTATACGTACCAATAAATAAAACGAAGGTAACAATTAGAAAAGAACACAACGACATCTATAAAATCAACCAAACCCGTTGCATCATATTCTCACTAGGTGTTAAGTATTGACATTTATTTCTCAAAGACGTGCACCGAAGGTTGCCTCACTAATACGGCGCCATGATTCCAGATATGAAAAAAAAAAAATCCGCAAACATCCTGGATAGTTGATTTTTAGGACGCCGAAGAACGATTGTACCATCCAATATATGTTTGCAACGGCATTGTTAACAGTTAGGTACCAAGTTGGTGAAGGAAGCCCCTTTAACGAGCTACTATGTTCGCATAGTCGAATATTTCAACACCTGCATATGTACCTTAAATGAAGGTTTTATCGCAATTGTTCAGATTTAAACATCAATTGGCTTATTCAGTCTTAAATAGTGGTTTAAAGTGATGCCTGTCATACCTACTGTAGTTTATTTTTTATGTATTGTGGCGGGGCAAGGTCTAGGCTTATAGGACAGCGTCCACCGAGATTCGGCAGCCGAACAAGATGTCTGAGTTGCCTCTCGCGCAAGCGCCTAACGCACAGGCGTCTTCATCTTCGCAGTGCCACGCTTGCTCCTGTAGATCATGCACCGTAACAGTATTTTAGCGCTGTCTAATGCCACCTCGCATCTGAATCCTATGCAGCTTCTTAGTATTATTAATAATTCTTGGGGTTTTGTGATCCATAGTCATGGCATAATTATGAGCCATATTGTTGTGGAAACACTCGCATATTTTCCACTGCTTGGGGAAATCGCTAGCACTGACATTGTACAGTACATGGACCTCTAGGATTCCTCCTCTATCGCAATGAAGCAGCCGCGAGTGAAATGAAACCCCAGTTCTTTTTTTTTGTATTTGCACCGCGACCACTGCGCCATGGTGGCCCCATCTATGCAAGTTCTCGTCTTCAGTAACGTACGTTACAGCACAGCGATTATGTGAGTTCACAGCAAAGTAATAAAAACAGAGAGCTTCCACCACTTTCTGCAAGAGTGATACATGCGACAGAGTAAATTAACCTGTCTCAGAGATCAATGGACCGCTCATAACGCCATCTGCACACACAGACAAGTTAGTTTTACCCTATCTTTAAAACTGGCACACTTGTAAAAAAGCTGACTGGGCATGTGCGCCAAATAAACATAAAGTAGGCAGACACAGTTTCGATTTAAAAAGTTGCCTTATTGTGTATTATGTAAGGCGTAAACGTTTTGTGCTGAGGTAAACGCAAGAACGTTGGTTTTGTCGCTGTGTTCGAACGTATATAGGCAATGGTGCCACAACCAATCACTAGCACATCGGTAAAAATATTATGCAGATGTGTTAGATACTGACCTTTAGCTCAAGCTGGCTTGCGTTTCGCTTAGCTCGAAGTACACAGCGAAGCGTCGCGCAAGAGTTCTAGGCCAATTTCAAGCTACGCCTGCTCAAACAATTGGAGTATAATGATTAAGTTATTATAAAACAAGCGTGCCCTTCACTCACAATAATAGGACTAATTATTAAAGGTGTATTTTATGTTCTGAATTTATTATTTGTTGTAATAGTAGTTCTGCAGTCAAACTCAAGACAGCGTCGTTCACGTGTCAGCGTCCAGGCCCATAGCTGCTGAGCTGCTATGTTGATTTCACGAAAATGCCCACCTTTCACCTCTTCCCACCCGAATGGAGTTTTCACCTCGGTGCGCCGAGTACGCATGAGTTCCCCTCCGTAAACACGCTCATCACCTCAGTCTCCTGCGCATGCGTACTGGTGTCTCCACTTAGCGCAGCGACCCGTAAACAAGCTCAGCTAAAGGTTGCTATGAGACGGTTTCTTATGATTGCTCTTTCTGGGGGAACTGATTTGGGAATGATGTGGTGGCGGCGATTGCAGAAGCAGCAAGCAGAATCAGCCACAGAGGTAAGGGCACGCATTCGTTCTATTGCAGGATATGTCCTAAAAATATAAGTTCGGGTAAATGGAACTCCTCGAAACTTGTTGGTTGCTTTCTGGTATCTTAATGAGAGCGGCGAGTATTGAGCCTTACGCGCAAAATTTTTTCTTCGCAAGCAATAATTGTAACTGGTGAGCCCCCCTTCTTTATGGTTACGGCCAACATTTATGAGTGTCTCGCAATGGCTCTTAAGAACAATACCTTTATATGTTTTTGTGCAATGCGAAAGACGAAGAGACAGGAGCAAAATGCCACATAAAAAGAACTGACTAGTTCGTTCACATATCATAGTGTTCCTTTGCCTGCCTCTTTCTTTCTGAAATAAACACGTAAATATACCACATAGTCCGTCTAACTTTAGACCTGAAGGCCACACTTCGGGAAGAGCACCTTTTTAAACCCAGGCCTTGGGCTTGTGATTAAAAATAAATTGATGTGCAGAAGTTCATAAGAGTTAATTTCTATAATGCGAAAACTGAACATAGAGAGATCACTTAAAGGGGCCCTGCAACATTTATTGAGCATTGTCAGAAAATGCTGCCGATCGGTAGTAAAAGTTCTCGACCACAAATACGCCAATTTATAGCGCAGCACACGGCCTAGAATTCCCAATAAATTATGAAATTCACCTAAATTTTTTTCTCTTCTCCTCAAAAAAGGTCAAAAACGCGGAAAAAGTTTTAGACAGACCATCTATCAACCATCCGCTCATTTGAACATGGCGCGTTGAGACGTTACGGAGATCGCCGCGGAATGCCGAAAATTTTGCACGCGTGAGCACGTGATCACACTAAAAAAGCTGCGCATTTTGAAGAAAAAAAAAGAAAACAGGGCTCAAAGTCATGAGGCACGCCTGACGTATTTTTTGTAGCCCCTGCCATCCCTCCTTGTTTAGCTTCCAGCGCTTTCGTCGAGACGAGAGAAGACAGAATGCAATTGCAGCGTGTGCTCGCTTGGATTTTTAAAATGTTTGTGGTGTTAAATTGGTGAAGCAATAATCTCTTCCAGTGAATTCATTCTATGGCTACTTGAAAAAGTGTTTCGGGGCCTTTTAAGAAAAAATCGGGCATGTATCGGCGTGTTTACCAGCAAAGCACGTCTAGAAATGATAGTCTTCTTCCTGGAGAGAGGGAATAAAACGTTAATTTGACGTTCTGCGCGACAAGATTGGTGAGTAGTGCATGATATATGGCAATATCTGGCAGTAATGTAAAGAAACAAAAGTATTTTTGGAACATAGAGCTACTGGTAAGTACTGGTAGGTGGCAGAACTATGTCAGTTTAGCAAAGCGTGGGAAACACCCGCTTTTTTCTTCATAGCGTCACATTGTCAGCACAGCCTAGTACGTATCTTTACATTCTCTAAATTAAGAAAAACACTATCTAAACTTAAGTACTGATGGTATAACAATGGTTTTAAGGCACGAAGAAGCTCCAAGAAACATAGAAACACAGGTGTTTCTTCGTGCGCTAAAACTATAGTGATACCATGCACAACCAAAAGGCCCAAGTTTTGCTTTCATTACGTAATGATGTAGCGCATCAAACATGCGTATTATTTGCGTTTTGATTGAGAATGCTCACCAGTATGAATGAAGCTACCAGATCAAGATGGGTGGGCGTTGAGCAAGGGCTTAAGTTTTTGCCAGATGGCTGAATCGTGGGACATTTGTACCAAGAGACAAACAGACAGACAGACCAAAATTTCGGCGGTGAAGTATCCCAAGAAATACTATCGTCTTTAAGAAGATAGTTTTGGATGCGGTTCTTGTAGTGTTCTGTTCTGACTAGTGAAACCTTGTAAGGTATATATGAACGCTGGACATCTGTCAGGTTCGAGTGTGCAATGACTGCGAAGTCGTTACAAAGGGCCAAATTTTTAAAAGTTTGCTCTTACCCGAATTGGATGCATAGCTTTTCATGGAAATTTTTCAGCTGGATACCTCGTCTTTGGCTAATGAAAAAAGTTGGGTGATTTTTATAAATTCAAAAACAAGCGAGTGAGTTGCACTCTCGCAAAACAGACCTCGTTGAGCGTTGTTAACGAGCCCTCCTGGTTACAAATTTCGAGGAGGTGTTGAAGGAATTAAGAATTTATTCAGACAGCAAACTGAGGTTTTTGTGAGTACAGCCATCATTACAAGGCCTCAATGGCTCAAGCCACTCGCTTGGTCTAGCCTAATGTTGCCTGCGGGCTCCCCTGGTACTGCTATGGGTGCGTTGTACTGCCCACGACCTTTCGAATTCGTTGCCTGTGATGAGGAGCGAGTTCCCCTCTTCTGCTACTTGTCTGCTATGCTAAGTTACGTGTGACGCATTTATATTTGTCTATTATTCAACGACCACGTTGATGCACACATGATAGCGAGGCTGAGACAGCATGCCCAATGCATAGACTTGACCACACCTTTGGTGTAACTAGCGCGCCTATATAGCGTCAACCTCGACGCAGCGACCTCCGCAGAGTTCAATGGTGAGGACGGAAGTCATGTGGCAAAATTTTTTCACTTGAACAAGTAGACAGAATGATACGTTATTTAAAGTTAGCACTATAGCGCGTGCCAAAATCTGGAAGGAACCTCGCAGCGGCTCGTTTCTACAGCATCCGATATACCGACAATGTAAGACTTCGGTAACCGCGCAGTAACGTACTTGGAACAACTCTAACTATAGCCCGTATTTCTGCTCTTGCAAATACCAACCCTTTTTCAAGTCCGCCAATTATGAGAAGAACATGCAGGGCTTAGTTATAATTGGCTGCTCCTAATCTTGTCATGTACGGTTACGCTCGGAGTAGGTATCTCAAGACTATTAATTATAACTTCAACAAGGCTCAAAATGCAGACGAGGGACGTATAGCAGAATGAATATACCTCCGCCAGCGTTCTTTTTGTGTTAATTATTCGGGTTCATGTTTTTAGCAGTAGTTTTCTAGGCTGACTTATTTATTGAGTTCACGTTTGAATTCTTTACACTCAAACATAATTAGATAGTAGTATATTTTAGCTTGCTTCTCTATAGAAAATAGCCGGCAATTGAACATGGACTTTCTCTTCATGTATTTCATTTTGCTTATAGAGCACAGATTACCCAGAGCCCAACAAATATTACTGAAACATGCATTAAATTACTCGGGAAGAAGATATACTGTGTGGTTATGCTTATTTTTTGCTCCGCACACTACACACCTGAGGCAAAAAGATATACCCGAAAGAACCAAAGGCGCCATGTTTACCTAGAACTACTTTTTTTAACGAATATCAATGCTTTCCTTTATGACACACAGAAAAAAAACCAAAAGAACTTTTTGTAAATCCGCGTATCCACAGACTATTGTGGTGGATTCAATCATCACCAAACCCTACTTTTTTTCTTGTTCAATTTATGAAAAGCATGCAGCAGACTATGCGGAAGGCATAAGAGATTACTTCTTGCGGACTGGCACTTTTGCAGACCACTTTGCAACAAAATGGCATTTCCACACAAGCGCACTACCTCACAGAAAACTCCACCATTTCTTGCTTTCTTGCTACTTCATATTGAAGTGTGCGCAAGTCATTTGTTTGACAATCGCGGCACACGTGGGCTCATGATACATCCTGTAAGCATATATACTACATTTTTATCTAGTGGCGTTATCCACGTTTCATGGTTGGTATTAAGGATTTTTTATGGATTACACTACGTGCAACGCATCACCGAGGTGCTAGCACTGCTATAGGCACATCATTTTCCTGTCTCTCTGTACTATCCTAGCGAGTTTTAGGCTACGCCGCTGGGCCACCATTCTGTACTATAAAAACTTTCTAGTCCAACGTTTCAAAGGGTACTTCGCGTGGAATTCTATATTTACGCAGCTCAAGCAATACTGCACTCTACGGGCTTTTATATTCAGCGACTATTCTCCATCCTCTGTTCCACCGAAATCATGCCTTGTTAACCCCTTTGTCTTTCTCCCGCCGTAATGCAAGTTTACTGCACTACCTTCAGTGTTGCTGGGCTTCTGAGAAGGCCTCCTAAGCGTCATACACACCCAACTGTTTCTCTAGCAACTCTGAGCAGGTGACCGAACATGTTCCAAGTTTTTATTTGTTGTGACGTCAACTTCGACGTTCTTCTGGGTGTGCTAAACTGTCAGTTGGTCATACAATTTTAAACATATATCCTTGTGTTATAACCCACGTGTTGGAGGTTTGGAAGGGATGAGTACATTGCTAAAGTTTATGGAATCAACTGGCTTCAGTGTCCACTGATAGGTCGCCGATGGTGGTGATGAATAGTCACGCATATGTTCATTTTAAATGCCTTTCTCTCTCTCTCTCTTTTCCTTTATTTGACTTTTTTTTCTTTTTTGCCTTAATTACCCATTTTCTACTTGCCTTTGGTTGCAAACCATAAAAGCCACGTCGGATTGATCTTACTTTCAACCACACCCTCCTACTGCATTCAGTTATAAAACCTGACGAGAAGTAATTTGCGACAAATTTTAGCGCCAATTTTCTTCACAGTAATTGGAACAAAAAAGAACTTTACTTTGATGTGGGTTGAAAGAGAAAGAAGCAGTAAAGCTTGAGAAACATCAGATAACGAACTGTAACGTCCGGTGGCTTTGAATGATTTGGCACCCATGTGGTTGTGATTTATGCTTCGTTATGTAAAATTGAACTCGACTTCAATCTTCTCGCGCTTTCAGTAAACCTCCGTATGCGCTACGGAAAGGATAACGCACTCGTTTTGGAAAATGCGCAGTGCTTTTTCGGTGCTCATTCTTGCAGCGAATGAACCAAAGCGCAATTTACACGGGGGTAAGTCGATAAGCTTATGTATTTGTTCTTTGTTGGCTAGGGTTCTGAGTATCACATCTCGGTTTTCTACCTTACAATCACCAGTCCCTCGCTTTTTTTCATCAAATGAGTGCTTATTTGGTTATACCTTTGCTTGAAGAATATGGTAATTCAAAACTTTCCGTGTTCTGCATGAAATTGAGAAGGCCGTCAGTAAAACACTTGAGTGTTGTTAAGCGCAATTCATCTCTTCCCAATTAGTCTTATCGAGGAGAATGTAACAGATTGTGTAACTTTTTCACCAATGCAAAATAAAAAAATTCGCATGAAGTGCTGTCTGTTTACGAACTATAGTTTAACGTTGGCTGCTGAGGAGCCTGCGCTGTACCAAAATTGTATCTGAACACAAGTGTCTGCACGTAAAAATAACACAAAGATTTTATACAGCTCCTGTCACAGTGACTGCAGCAACATCGCAGCACAACGTATTCTCAACACCTCGTTATAGCCCCTAAAATATACCAGTAGGCACGTATAGAGCAGAATAATAGTCGCTCGTGAAAGGCCACCATCTTTCACCGGATACTGTGGGTCCGGTGAAAGGGACATCTCTGATAGCTTAGCTCTTCTAGCTGCTCTTTCCGCCTGACTCACAGCTACAAAGTAAATGTTTGTATTATTCCATCTCAGTGAATATAGGAATTACGATGCTTATTCTCCCTTTCTCTCTACGTAATAAAGTATTTTTTGTGCATAGCAGAATAGTTTGTTCATTCTTTGAAGTTTATGCCTTCGATGAATGGTGTTTGAGTACCAGAAATGCAATTCTGGTGTAGGATTCAGTGAATGTCATTTCGTTCACTTCAATGAAATTATACGCTGCAGAAGCTACTCTTTCCTTGCATTCTTTTCACGCTATCCCAACGCAAGCATGTAAAGCCGAAAAAAAACGCGTTGCATTAGAATAGCTTCATTAAATAGGGGTCTTGAATCAAAGAGGAGATTAGGAGCAAACCCGAGCATGATATCGGTGTTTTTTCGTGTTTTTGGTAGTTGTCACATCAGTACGGCAACCACATCAGCAGGGGCGACAATGACCCTAGAGTCTTTTGGAACGTCCAGAGCAAGAAAGAGGCTTACAGCTCTGAAAGCGTGCCTTATACCGAGGGCTGTTGACGTAACTGCGAACGTTATACTAATATACTAAGTGCGCTCGGCAAGACTGCCCATTGTTTCCCCTCCTACTCACACGCTTGGCTCTCACTCACTTCGCTATGCTGTGAATGACATCGCTGCACGAGTGTTTAACTCGGCTCTAAAAGCTGCGCAATAAAACAGAATAGCACACTAAACAAGCTTTAATTGGGGGAAATGTTGCTTTCCATCATTCCGTTTTTATATACCAATCCAAACACACACAAACGTAGTTGTGTCGGAAATGCGGTCACACCTAGCCGTGGCTTTCACTGTGGACAAATCATATATGGCAAGAGCCATCGAATAGTATAGCATTTAAAGTGATCTGAATTCAGATGTCGGATAGATGGCGTTTGTTTATTTCTTCTCACCGTCATCGTCTTCGTTTTTCTTGTTGTTGTTGTTGTTGTTCAAACATAATGGGACCACGTTGCTGCAACACATATACTCCAGTAATTTCATGTTCATGTGACTGAGTTTCGAGTTCTTCAGCTGGCTCGGCGCATGAGTACGCAAAACAACTTCCATTTGTCCTGCCTTGCCCAGTGCTTTCGGGATCATGCATAGCGCCCTGATACTCTGATTAACACGGCGTGTCCAATTTCACATATTGTGCCCATTCTTGTGCACACGACACGGGAAGTGTGCACCATGTTCACTAGTGTCACTTTCTTTATACGGAGCTAGCAGATCAGCGCTGTGTGATGCAGCACGATCGCTGCAGGAAGCCAGGGTCTACGATGGGTACCGAAGTACACCGGAAAGTAGCCGTCGTTTCCTCTCCTGGCGGATGTGCAACTGATCCCTGTAATGCCTCTCGCTTACATCTTCTGCTTCATGATCTTTTTACCTCAGCCCGTACCGAGCTCTTTCGGCACATGTAGCTACATTTGGACTTTCCCTAGATTTTCTTTGTGCTGCTTAGATTACCGTTTTGCTATTTGTGAAGGTTGGCTTAAGCTTATTCTAGCTAATTGTTGCTTAGTGGGTTTACAGATACTCTAGCTTTGCGACTTGTAATCTGGTAAAGCCAGAAGGAACTACCAGTATACTTAGCATGTTTCGTTGTCTTTTTGTTGAAGCAAGACTGTGAGAGATTAAATATTAGTTGTAGTCTTTAGTAGCAAAACAGACTAGGTAAAAACTAGCTTGTACCATTTTATTTTTCGGTGAAAGCCGAAGCTTCTGTGGAGAATAATTAAAAAAAAGCGTGCATATTTTACTAAAAGTGAAACAAGGAACAGCGCACTTGAATTGTCTTCTCATAAACATATTTCTATATAATTACGTGCCACCGTATCATACATCTTTTTAATGCTGTGATTACTGAGCAGCAGATTTCGTACATGGCCTAGTTAGTGTGCTTCTGTCAAAAGTGAGAATTCGCAACTTTTATTAATAAATTTAGCATTTATATTCAATGTGACCGTATAGAACAATTCAATCAAATATAAACGTGCTAAGGTATGTGAATATTCATTGCAAGTTCGAAAGACTGAAAAAGCGAGGAAAAAAAGCCATTCCGGACTTTCTGGGAACAGTTTAATCATTATGTCGCCTCAAGCTGAAACGAAGCCATCAAGAAGGAGTGCACGTTTTTTAAACCATGGGTCATGAATTTCACTACAGTCTCGTTTCTAGTCACGTCCGGCAACAATAACCCACCAGAAATATTTCATCACTTCAAGGCAAAAACTAAAAAAAGAAAGACGGGGAAGAAGCGAGAATATTACAGACGATAGTCTGACGAGGGCTACTACCATAGTTGAAGCGCAATTCCTGTTTGCCCTAACGAACTAATCGTCCTTCTTCAGTGTTTTACGCCTGGCTTCATGATTTCAGGTACCACTGTTTTCTTAACACACCTCTATAAAGCATGCCTCCAGCTTAGTTTTGCTGCATTTCCCGTTGAAATATTTCTTTCCCATGCGGCAACTGTACCATTTTTGTACACGAGCCAGGTGCCGTGTACACTTCATCGGCGAAGTGTTTTATTGTTTTTTTTGGACACTGTCTATGCCAGCCCTTCAGAGTAATATAAACACGAAGTTTCTATTCACTTTTCCTTGGACACGTCTACTATGTCGCCTTCATGAACGTTTTTTTTCTATATACAAGTGTTTCTACCTTAATTCTTCTCACTTGTTTTTACGCCTCCCGCCATATTTTGTGTCCTGTGGTTCGTGTGAAGAAAAAAGTAACCGTCGCAACTACGAATGATTCATGAAGTGTTTCGACCAAATTTGCGTTACATTCGTACGCATTTAATTAGGTGCATCCAGTAGCGCTGAGTTACGCTTCAAATTTTTTCAGATTACGGCACTCGCCTCGGATGCCAATTTTAACCCTCGTCAAATTTTATGTTCTGATCTAGAGCAAGGTACACCGACTGGCCTTTTGGTGCGTGATACTTCGGGATATCTCACACAATCCTGCGTCCTGAATATACAGAAATTATTTTCTACTGGAACTAGTAATCAGGCAGACATATAACTAATGCAGATATTGAAGACTTTAAGATTGAAGCCGGCTAATCAGAGCGTCAAATACGTTGATCACTTACATTGTGGAAATTTTTGTTCAATCGGCGAATGAATTGTAGCTTTATTTTATTTTTAACTCATACGAGAAAGCTTGTTTATTTTATTGTTAACGTTAATACAACTTTAGGAGTATTTAGAGGTATCTAGTTAATGTTCATGTGAATTGTTCTTTCAAAACAACATTCTGCAAAAAAAAGGCGTAGTCCTTTTGAAGTCAGTAACACAAAATTGTTTCGTCCTGTGACTATAGGCCCCATGTCTGGAATAATGTATGAGTTCTTTTTGGAAGTATTTGTGCATGAAAATGGTCCTCTGTGTCTCTTTCGCTCTGCATTCTTTTCCTATTTGCCACGTGCTATAAAGAAAAGTCATTCAAGTTAGGCTGCAGGAAAGCATTGAACTGAGGGAAATCGCGGCTGCATAGCGAAGTAGAACAGACAGTGCAATGGCAGAGTGTAGCAAAGACGACAGACAGAGAGCTGCACTAAATGCTGATTCATGTGAGTATTTCTATTACCATTTTTCCCTATAACAATGCAACAAATTCATCTCGTTCATTTTGCTTGTGGTCTCTATTGACTAAATCATCACTACAGTAAGGGTCGCTAACCTAACTGCCACAAAATCCGCAGATATTACGTCGAAAAAAGTCCGATGGGGGCCACCTACATGAAAAATACCCAACTTTGTATTATTTCTGAATAGGAAAATGTGGACTGTGTGAGTAACGAAATGTGCTTTCTGTATAACGCCATTGTTATATAGCTTCGAAAGTTCGAAAGTGTATTTATTTGTACAGGTTGGTTAAGCTTGTATCATAGGATTCAATAGCCGATCTCGCGCCAATATCGCGACCACACAAACAAAACAATAACGCATAGAAAGGAAGGGCGCTTGTCTTGTCTATGTGTTTTCTTCGTTTGAGTGGCCGTGATTTTGGCCCGCGATTGACTATTGAATTCACACGTGCACCAACTAGCCCAACAGCGAGTTATATTAGAGTTTTTTTTCGTTTGTGTGGTCGTGATTTTGGTGCGAGATTGGCTATTGAATTCGGACATGCACCAGCCAGACCAACAGCGAGTTTCACAAGTGCATTATAGGACTTCAGCGTAAATATTTTATAAAAGTTTCGCTACTATTTCAGCGAAAACTTCAAACTTTATGCTTTGTTTTTTTAAGTCTTGGTCAAAATACATTGCTATCAACTATTATCAGCAATGAACAACCGACTGACCAAGAAAATTACAAAATGTTTTACAAATTTCATGACTGGGGCCAAATAAATGAGATAGAGAAAGAGGTGGAGAACAACAAGATACAAGGCCGGGAGGTTAACTTGACACATGCACGATTTGCTACCCTATGCTGGGATTATGAAAAGGAAGTATAAAGATAAAAAGAGAGAGGAAATAGAAGAATGGGCTGACGCGTATGCAGTTGTGGTACTATGCAAAATTCAGAGGCGTTCAACTTGACCCGTACTCCTCAGAAAGCGCAAGAGGGTTTTGGTGGCCTTGTGAGCCGACAAAAGACGAGGGTGGTGCTCCAGCAGCATCTGCACAGGGAGTTGGCGGATCGTCCAGTTGCCGCAACGTGTCAAAAAGTTTTGTCTCTCAGAAACAAATCGAGGGCAGCGGTATAGCATGGGGTCTATGTCTTTATCGATGACCTCGCATTCCGAACTGTCGGTAACTTCAATGAGGCTTTTATATGCTTTTGTAAAGGCAACCTCAAAACAAATTCTACAAAGATACTAAGCTTCACGTCACCGAAGTTCGGATGGAGGTCGAAATTCCAGTTGAGGGTTCACGTGGTGGAGTCATGTATGTGTTGTGCTTACGCTGTTCCACTCCAGCAGACACAGACTACATCACAGGTGACAAAGTTCCCTTCCAGCGTCTGTCCTTGACAGAGAAATCAGAAGGGTGTGCTCTTGGTGGGATGTGCGAGCAGCGTTGTTTGCGGAATCATTGCCACTGATCCTCCAATGATTAGGCAGCCACTGAATATTGACCTCGTGGCCTGTTTCTGTGACATGGTGATGAAGCTTGACAATCTCGCAAGTGAGCTATTTCTAGCAAGCTCGTCGTAGAACTGACTGCATGCACTATAAATCTGGTTTCAAGTCGGAAAACACGGACCATTCGCTTGGTCTCTGGGATATGCAATGTTCTCAAGGATTCCGCGCTGAGCCGCGAGCTCTACATCCGTAGATTTAGCGACGTGTGACAGCTTGATTCACAGGCTTACTCCACGAGCTCGTATCCCCACCGCAGCGCCAGAATTAGACGCTGTGGTTGAACCATCGGTCATACTATAGAATCATCGGCCATACTATGACGAGTGTCATACTGTAGTTTTGTTGCACACAAAAAATTTTCACCTGCTATGTGTTTTTCGTGTGCTAGAAAACGACAGTCGGGCTTAACACAGCCCCTTGTGGGACTTCCTATCTACCCGAATACTCAGGAGTCGGGCCATGAATAGATCATAATATGATCTATTCTGTAAGTAGCTGTGAACCCACATGTAGATATTACCACCGAGTCCTATGGCTTCTAAAGCGCTGATGATCGCTTCCTGGGTGACATTGTCGCAAGCCCCTTGAAATTCAAGAAACAGAGCAGCAGATAATCGTTTACAGGCATTCAGATGTAATACATATGTCTGCTAGTGAACTACATTGTCGATTGATGAGCGGCCTCGTCTGAAGCCAGACATGGCATCGGTATATATCTTTTAGTTAAGATGACCAAACAGTGAGGTAGAAGAACCTCATTGTCTTTGCAATTATACTGAGCCTCTAATTTGGGTTGAAATTCTCAAAAGTGGTGCCGTAGCAAACTGCAGCCTATACCAAGATTTACATTCTATCCTAGTTGTTAAACAGAAGCACGCTTGCTACAATTTATTTGAATAAGACATACAGAAACTGCCTCAATGAAGGGAGCACCTGCTATGTCTCAGCTGTGTGTTTTTTGTTCAGATGCGAAGAAGCATTTTGATTAGCGTGTGTAACGATGTTCGTTTACGACTCTGTGCCAACATGCTGCACCACGCTCTCCTTCCCGCAGGTTCTGGGCCGGTGGCAAGTAGGGCATGCCTTCCGTCACAGTGCTAGGTCACGTCACTCTTTCCCTCACCTGCCGTGCGCTCACCGCATGTCACCTCTTTCTCGCTTCATCCTCTCCACTACTCGCAACGTTCGAGAGCACATCGAGTGAACACATTTTTCGCCTCATTCATCTGCGATGGAGAGGACGCCGAAAAGAGAACCGAAGCCCGCCGAAACATGCGCCGAAGGTACTCAGCCTAACCCGGCCGTCACCGGTGTTTTCAGGGTTAGCAGAGCCGATCACGTTCATGAATGGTGACGTCACGCCTATACAACACCGACGAGGTGCAATCGATCGATATGTGAGGTTTAACGTCCCAAAACCACTATATGATTTTGAGAGACGCCGTAGTGGAGGGCTCCGGAAATTTCGACCACCTGGGGCTCTTTAACGTGCACCCAAATCTGAGCACACGGGCCTACAACATTTCCACCTCCATCGGAAATGCAGCTGCCGCAGCCGGGATTTGAACCCGCGACCTGCGGGTCAGCAGCCGAGTACCTTAGCCACTAGACCACCACGGCGGGGCCCGACGAGGTGCGAGCCAGGGAAGTCGAATGCAAGCGTCGGCAGCAAAAGACCAACGATACCGACGAGGCGTGAGTCAGAAACGCCAATCACGTGCGTGTGCACGGCCTCTTCTTCGCATCCTACGAAGGGTTATTTGGGAAGATGTTAATTTATCACATGCAAAGCATTTCTTAGCGAACTTCGGTGAGTTTGACCATATCTATCTATCTATCTATCTATCTATCTATCTATCTATCTATCTATCTATCTATCTATCTATCTATCTATCTATCTATCTATCTATCTATCTATCTATCTATCTATCTGTCTGTCTATCTATCTATCTATCTATCTATCTATCTATCTATCTATCTATCTATCTATCTGTCTGTCTGTCTATCTATCTATCTATCTATCTATCTATCTATCTATCTATCTATCTATCTATCTATATATCTATCTAATCTACCCAGCTACGACTTTTAGCTTTCCTGGCCGTTTCGATAATGCAATCTGTAATAAATATTTATGGCATTACAAGACTGTATGACGAGCATAAGTGACTGCTCATAACTTAAAAAGTATAACGTGTGTGTCATTCATGTCATGATTTACATGTCATAGTCTCGCTACTCTTTAGGCGGTTTCGTTCACGCAACCTATTGCAAAGCTGGTAGGGTATGAGGCGATCGCATTGCGAATATAAGTGACAGGCCCTAACGTGGAAATCTTTCATAACTTGCGTACCACGTAGAAACATGACTGCATACTACGCTCATTGTGCGCTCCCGGCCATTTCGCTAGCTTCACATGTACTAATTTTCGTGTACGTGGCGTGAATGAACCGCGAAGATATATGACTGTTGGAAACATGATAATCATGGCATGCGTGTCATGTAAGAACATGACTATATACCACGCTCATGATGCGCTCGCCTTCGTTTTTTTAGCTTCACATTTACAAAATTTGGTATTTTGTGAGGTGAATGGGCCATGATGGTAAATTACACATCCAAACATGATAATCATATGCGTATCATGTAAAACATGACTACGTGTTACGCTCATAGCACGCTCACGGCCGTTTCACTAGCTTTAACAAATTCGAAAGTACGTGCGTGAATTGACGACAAAGACAATTACGGCATGGAAGTTATGCACAGCCTAATTTACATACCTACCACTGCTGGTGCTGGTAATGCAAACGTTTGTGGTGCCATAGTTACGCCACTATAAACAATATACTTTTATCTTATCTTAGATATGTCAGTGCGCATAATATTTGCACTTGTGCCTATTTTGCAATACGTCCGTCCGCCTCGTAACGTTGTGCTGATTTTCAAGTGACATATCAACCTTCTTTATTCGTCCTTCGCATATCATCAATTCCCACGTGGGATCTGCCTTTTTTTTTAATTCAGCTAGAATGAACCACTTCATCAGGGAAAGCGAAAATGGGGCAAGCAGCAGTTGAATGTATTCAAATAAAACACCACGCGATTAGGGCTAAACGAAAAAAAATGACTGCTGGCAAGCTTTTCAACTCTGAAGCTGTCGCTCAGAAAGACGCAAACATGCGTATGAAAGAAAACTGCCTCGTTATGGAACGTTCGTTTGAAGAGGATAAGGTTGAGATAGCTCGAACAATGTCCCGTTGCGCATGATTTCGTCCACTCCTTCCTTAGGTACTCACTTGTGCGACGGAGCAGAATACAACAATGCTGACTCCAAGCCTCCGTCAGATGCAAAATGATGTCTCTGTCAATGCGATGACAAATGATGTAACACGAAGACAAATCGAGGCACCAAGCTCTTTGAAGCATTATGTTTGCTCAAGTCGAGGCCTCACGTGTGTCGTGTTCAGATCGTATAACCTGCGACTGGTCATGCTGAGAAATGTCACCAAAGGAGAAAAAAATTGATTCAAGGAACTTGGAATTGCTCTACCAAATCACGTCCTGTCATCTTAAAATGGGTCGCAAGTAACAACTCTCTAATATATACTTTTTATTAGGAGATATTCAAGGATGGTATTACCAAGTAGCTGAGTAAAAAGTGGTATTTTATTCATAATCAGGTATCATTATTCTATAATATTACTATTAATATTATTTTATTTACGGGGCAAGTTTTACAGAATCCCTCATGAAAACTACCAGGCTTGCACGAAAAGCGCACCACAATCCCAGCGAAAGCTAGAAGGGCAGCCTTTCCAGAGCCTTTTAAACACTCTTTGGGTAACTGCTAAGCACACCTGCAGGGTGCCCACTATGCCATAAATTATCATGCCATCCTTCGTATTTTTCGCAGAAGTGGGGTACCCGCTACACACTTGCAAAACATTTTTTGCAGTTATTTTTATGCTGGGGTTGACGAAGATAGAGAATGATGCCTGAAGCTTTTGTAATGGGTTGGAACTTTCGGTGACCCACTCCTTGCGCAAATCACACTGTGTGACGCCTAGCTGTTCTTTTGGCTTTCTAAAATGCTTTAATAATTATAATAACGACATTTTGTTCCTGAAATGAAGACTGCCTGAGTTTGCGATGGAGTGTCAAGCACCGGCGGGGCTCAGTGCTAGAATACTGAGCAGGCACTCAGGGAACCTGGGTATCTTGCGAAGGAAGAACGTGGTTGAGATTTGATCTGGTATCTTACAGATCGAATCTCATCCACGTGCTTCCTTAAACGTGTGCCCGGAAGCGCGTGAAAAACAAAACTCACCTAAGAAATCCATCAAGGCACAAGAATGCCGAAAACTTATATAAAAGGTATGAAGGGCCTTAAGCTAAAGGATGTATGCATTATAGTGGATATTACGACAAGTGTTAACGTGAAAAAAATGTTAAAGGACCGCGAACATCTGGCGCGCTGCCTTCACATCGTCACTCCCACACGTCATCTGTCCCGTTGCACCAGCTTCGCGCCGGAGAACACAGCATTCGCCTTACGTAGAGGAACAGCGCTTGTGTAAGGTATACTTGTTCCCGCGCTCAATAAGTGTCGTGCGCCTCACCGTTACAGTCCGCGCACTTGAGTGCTCGTCAGCATACGTCACTAGTTACTCTTTTGTGTCGGTCGTTGCAGTTTTAGCGTGACATAAAAAGGGGTATAAAAGCCCACTACAGTCCAGCGCATGACGACACCGATGTCTCCTTTGGTGCACAAACTGGGGTCACACACACTACTTTTTTTCTACCGTTTTGACGCGTGCTGCGCAGCACTCTAAGCGCCTTCACCTCCCCAGTTTCTCCTGTTGCTCGGAGAGTCCATTTATACCCCTGCTCTAATTCAAAGTAGCCTTGGAAAGCACCTCCATGCATGCGCTGCTCCTACTTGTGCGACTGTCCTTGTTTGTCTGCTTAAATTTCTTGTGGTTGTGCCGTGGCACACTGAACTAGATGAAGAGCAATGGGCTCACTGTTATTCATTGCGTTACGCCACTGATACCTCCCTAGGTATCGAAAATAGAAATGGTTAGTTTCCGGAAATTCGCTCAGTAACAGTAACTTGATATAAACAGTAACTCGATGGTTACGGTTTATATGGAAAATTTGTGGGGCGATAATATTTTTGTATCCGATTTGTTTCAGACGTTTAAAATCATACATGGCATTGCAGATATTGTTAATCAAGTCTCAAGACCACAATCCTGGCGATATGAAAACAGTGCGCTTGACACACCGGAAAGTTGCTGCTGTGTTAGATTAGTGCAGAACTTGCGTCAATACGAACGTCAAAGAAAGGCTTATTGCAGCATAATTCGGTCAGGAAAAACGATGAGTTTGTCGAAGTACAGACGCCAACCACCTATTCTGCGCCTATAATGTATCTTTATTTTTTGTTTCTTTCGCGCTGTATACTTAAGAAAACCTGAATAACCACCGTCTTCTTCCACTGAATAGCGTAAACGTTGGGGGCTGGAAATGTGGCGCTTCTTGTGACAGAGAAGCGGAAGTGTTCATCCCACCTACTTTGACTTCGAAAAAGGAACTGATAAGCAATATACGATAAAATGATCTAGATATGTTGCCTGTGTTGTTGGTATGTGTCACAAGAGTTTTGTCAATTGCTGTTTTTTGACAACACCCATTTGCCATGGTAATGCATGCGTCATCCTCATGAGAAAACTTCCACATTTATTGCCTGTAAATAGAAAGTAAAAGGGGTTGTGACACGGTCGCTTTACAACGACAATGTCGCGCCATCGGCAGCCACATGCGCTAACTGTATCATTAGCTCGAGTGGACCTGCATAGATGCTTTGCCTATCGAGGAACGTGGAACTCTATGGCATATCGCGCACGCGCAAGAGGCGCTCATCGGCGTCTCTCATACGCTATCCGCGTGCCACAAGAACGCTGCTTAATATGACGTCAAAGTTCAAGTTAGCGCCGACAGCATGTGACAAAGACACATGATGAGTGTCCCAGTTGCACGCATTCGCAAGTACCGATGAGTTCCGCGTTCCTCGATAGGCAAAGCATTACTTATGATGACGTCACCTAGTTACTGCGTGTGGATACCGGTGGCTTCGCATTGTCGCTTTAGAGCGAGCGTTTCACGACCCCTTTACCGTTGTATCATGCATAACGGTAGTCCAAAAATACATGCAGCGTTTTCGTATAAAGAACAACCGAAATATCAAGAAGTTCTTCGTTCCGCAGATGGTTGTGCATTTAGATTGATGGATTTATGCACATTGTAATGGTGACAATGTTATTTGTCATGTATTTGCAATTAAAAAGGTTATTACGAATTATACGTATTCACACGTTCTTAAAATGTATTGTGTATTTACATTGGCAAACATAACTTGTTTCAGTAAAACATCCTAACGGCGCACTTTCAATTCCATGTCTCTATAAGCAAACTACTGTAAACACAAGCACGGACATTAACATGATATTGACGTTTTTCTTCAAAAAATATTCAGCATTTATTGTTTTAAAATGATAAGTCTTTAGGAAAAATGTAACAGTGTGCCAGGTGTCACCTAGGAAACTTGATATGTATCGTAAACTCTCGGTGTTGCATCATAAAATTTCATTGCTAAGTGGCGATAAATAATAGTTTTAGGCTGGTATAACGACCCAGAATATAATATCATTGCAAATATAAGATCTGTATTATTTTCACATCCCTATCACAAATATTACAATTTTATCTTCTATCATTAGCTTTATTAAAAAAGAGGTGTACGTCGAGAAAGGTTCAGACACAGCTTGGCAAAATGTGCTTTATCAGGCAGGTCTGGCTAATGGCGAGCGGCGTGTGCGAGCTACTACTACAGCCACCGATCATCATCGTCTTCTTCATTACCAGCAGAGCGTCCGTTATTTAGATTCATTACAATTACTGTCCGCGAAATAAGGAGCCATCCTGGGGACCTATGGACAAGTAAACACGGGAGGGTCGTAGCAGGGCTTAAGTCTCGAGACGTGGACAATTTCCTGGCCACGACGACGTTGGTCAGAAGATGGTTTCAGTGGCTCAATAAGGTAATTCACTGGTGAAGTTTTTTGTAGCACACGATATGGGCCGTGATACTTGGGGACCAACTTGGTAGAAAGCCAGGTGTAGCAGAAGGGACATGCAGTCAGACGAGTGAACCTGGATCGTAGGAAGTAGTGTTATTTGATGCGTCATGGTGGTGCTTTTGGCGTCCTTGGTCTTGGGTTGTGAATGATCTTGCCAGTTGGCGGCATTCTTCAGCGTATGTAGCGGCTTGAGACAAAGTCGTGGACTCTGAGGAGTCAGGTTTGTACGAAAGAATAGTGTCCATAGTGCAAAAAGGTTCGCGTCCGTAAAGGAGGAAAAAAGGAGACATCCCAGTAGTGCTTTGAATGGCGGTGTTATAGGCGAACGTGATAAACGGGAGCACTCTGTCCCAGTTGAAGTGGTGTGACGAGATATACATAGACAGCATGTCACCAAAGGTGAGGTTGAAGCGCTCTGTCATTCCATTGGTGTGGGGATGATAGGCGCTTGTAGTGCGGTGAATGACGTGGCACTCACGCAGCAATGCTGGGATGACGTCTGACAAGAATACGCGGCCACGATCGCTCAGTAACTCCCGAGGGGCTCCATGACGTATTGATATGTGGGGTTTTAACGTCCCAAAACGGCTGTATGATTATGAGAGAAGCCGTAGTGGAGGGCTCCGGAAATTCAGACCACCTGGGGTTCTTTAACGTGCACCCAAATCTGAGCACACGGGCCTACAACATTTCCGCCTCCATCGGAAGGGCTCCATGACGTAATATGATGTTATGAAGAACGAAAGTCGCAACGTCTTTTGCTGTCGACGAGGGAAGGGATGAAGTTTCGGCATACCGCGTGAGATGGTCGACGGCAACTATATATGATCCAGCGGTTACCATCAGCTGTGTTGGGAAGAGGACCATAGATATCGATGCCGACGTAATCGAATGGTCGGGATGGGCATGGTAAGGGTAACAAGGTACCGCTGGCGTGATATGGGCGGCGCAAGATTTTTAAAATTTGGCGAAAGATTCGGCGCAAGAAATTTTAAAAAGAAGCACGCTTCTGCGCGTTTTTCCAGCGCCGCGACTGCCTTATCACGTTGTACGGATCGGGGACCGCCATTGGCCGCTGGGCGCCTGTAAGTGCTGTGAAACCTATTTGTGGGGTCCATGTCTTGTTGAGCAGCGCAGCTGAACATTGCTTTTCTCGTGTAATTATCTCCGTTATGAAGGAAAAAGCATTGCTCACGAGTGAAAGCCGTTGTGCGACTTTCCCTTGCGACCAATTCATCAAAATCAAAACCAATGCATCAAAAGTCATTCACACCCGTCAGCCGTAAAGTTCGTGATGCGGCAATAGATCACGTCAGCACCAATCTTGCGAGGTTGAAAGTGGTCGCAGTGAGAGAACTTAGCAGGGACGATATTGACATTATGTACGATGGTATGTGGCACAAACATGGCCACAAAATGGCATGACACTGGACTTAGTTTAGATTTTGCAGTCCTGTCGAACTTCTTCCTAGCTTGAAGTTGGCACAAGGCTCTGCCAGATGGAGCGGAAGTTTGGCAAGCGTTTCATGGCCCTGTCTGTGAGCGAAATGTCTGTGAGTGAAATGTCTGTGAACAAAATATCTGTAAGCAAAATATCTGTAAATATTTTGTATGTGCTTCCTAACTAGTTATTTGATTGATTGATATGTGGGGTTTAACGTCCCAAAACCACTATATGATTATGAGAGACGCCGTAGTGGAGGGCTCCGGAAATTTAGACCACCTGGGGTTCTTTAACGTGCACCCAAATCTGAGCACACGGGCCTACAACATTTCCGCCTCCATCGGAAATGCAGCCGCCGCAGCCGGGATTCGAACCCGCGCCCTGCGGGTCAGCAGCCGAGTACCTTAGCCACTAGACCACCGCGGTGGGGCAACTAGTTATTTCAATTCTACACTTTATTTCAAAGATTATGAACTATGAATGCTAAAAATACGGAAGTTAAGAAATAAAAAGAGGGGGGACAAAAGGGTTAAGGTTCTCACTTTGTCATTTCGCAGAGCTAAAAGTAAGCAACTTGCAGGAAAACTAATTATATACTTCAAATCACCATAAAACGTTCCATAAACAGCTCAAGTTTCATTGTTCTAGAGTGAATATTAAAAAAAGTATCTTTGAGTAGTATCTCCCCTTAACAAAGGATACACCGCCATCTGCCAGTACTCAGTAAGGCAGTACACTAGACTGCATAACTAAAATGATTGCCTCTGATGTCCCGTCCGAGCATGTGTCTGCGCTTCGTGGCCTTCTTGCGTCGTATCAAGACGTCTTTGATCTCCACGACCAGTCAAAAAACAGTCCTAAAGCATCGGATCAACACCAGTGATGCAAATCTAGTACACCGGTGACCCTATCGGGTTTCCTCCACCGAGCGCCATGTCATCCAGCAAGAAGTCAGAAAAATGCTTGCCCGAGACATCATTGAACCTTCTTCAAGTCCTTGGACTTCACCCGTTGTGCTCGTGAGAAAGAAGGATAACAGCTGGCGCTTCTGTGTCGACTACAGGAATCTTAACAAAGTTACAAAAAAAGACGTGTATCCTCTGCCACGGATAGATGACGCTCTTGACTGCCTTAGTGGAGCAAATTATTTCGCTTCCGTCGGCCTTCGTTCCGGGTACTGGCAGATATCAGTTGATGATCTGGACCGTGAAAAGATAGCATTTTTAACTTCCGACGGGCTATATCAGTTAAAATTAATGCCGTTCGGGTTATGCAATGCCCCGGCTACATTCGAGCGAATGATGGACGCTCTTCTTCACGGTTTCAAGTGGTCAATCTGCTTATGCTACCTTGATGGCATCATTGTTTTTTCACCAACTTTCGAAACTCACCTCGAGCGTCTCTCAACAATCCCTTCAGTTTTCCGCGAAGCAGGGCTCACGCCAAACTCGTTGAAATGTCACTTCGGCCAACGGCAGCTCACTGTTTTGGACACCTTGTCGATTCTTCTAGTGTTCGTCCCGATCCCGAGAAAGTCGTGCCGTCAAGGATTTCCCTGTGCCGACCTCTGCAAACGACGTTCGAAGCTTTGTGAGCCTCTGTTCTTACTTTCGTAGATTTGTGCGGAATTTCGCTGACGTCGCCCGCCCGCTCATGAAACTACTGAAAAAATGTGACTTCTGTATGGGGACCTGAACAAGCCAGAGCGTTTGTTGAACTGAAGACTAGACTTACGACGCCACAGATTTTCGGTCACTTTGATATACCCTATGTGCTCCAACGTAAGTGCGTACCGACGCCAGTGGCCATGGAATCGGAGCTGTTTTGGCACAACAACAGCATGGCAGCGAGTGCGTTATTGCATACGCGAGCCACCTTTTATCGCCAGCAGAGCGAAATTACTCCATCACAGAACGCGAATGCCTCGCGCTCGTCTGGGCAGTGACTAAATTTTGGCCGTATTTGTATATGGACGCCCGTTCACAGTTGTCACTGATCACTGCGCCTTATGCTGGTTGTCGTACTTCAAAGATACTAGTGGACGTCTTGGCAGGTGGGCTTTACGGCTACAAAAATATTCCTACACGGTTGTCTACAAGTCAGGCCGTCACCATGAGGATGTTGATTGCTTGCCGCATCATCCAGTAGATCCAGCAGACCTTCCGAAGAGCGATGAGTCTACTTTCGTTTTGGCACTTTCCGTGTTCAGCAACATCGCAGATCAGCAATGCCGTGTTCCTTCCCTCAGAGATATAATCCTCCGGCTCGGTGGTCCCACAACTCCTCCGTCTCTCCGTATGTTCCTGCTCAAAGATGGCGTATTATATCGCTACAGCATGCATCCTGACGGACCTGAGCTGCTGTTCGTAATACCACAACATATGCGTCATACTGTCTTCGCACAGTTGCATGATATTTCGATAGCTGGTCACCTGGGAGTTTCAAGAACTTATGACCGCGTTCGACGTCGCTTCTTTTGACCCAGTATTTACCAATCTATCTGCCGTTACGTCGCCTCCTGCAAATCCTGTCAACACCGCAAGAAACCAACCACCCTTTCAGCGGGACGCCTTCAGCCCATTCAGATCCCATCCGTACCATTTTATAGGGTAGATGATGATCTTACTAGGACCGTTCCTTTTATCGGCCAACAGAAACAAGTGGATAGCAGTCGCCACGGATTACACCGCTTGGTATGCCATCACGCGGGCCCTTCCTACCAGTTGTGCAACCAACGTTGCTGACTTTCTCCCAGAAGACGTCATACTACACTGTGGCGCTCCTCGGCAACTGCTTACCGTTCGGGGTCGCTAGTTTTTATCATAAGTTATCCAAGACATATTACATTACTGCGCTTCAAAGCACAAGTTCACAACGGCGTATCATCCTCAAACCAATGGGCTCACGGAGCGGCTAAATAGAACCATCAAAGACATGCTCCCCATGTACGTTTTTTCCGACCATCGTGACTGGGACTCCACCCTCCCATTTGTGATGTTTGCCTATAATACGTCCCGGCACGATACTGCAAATTTCTCGTCATTTTTCCTCCTGTTCGGACGAGAACCTATGTTGCCTTTTGATACGCTCCTTCCTGCCGTTAGCCACACATCAGAATATGCCCGCGAAGTGATCTCTAGAGCTCTATAGGCACGTGAGATTGCTCGCGTGCGTCTGAGTGATTCGCAGGAACGACAACGACGGGTCTACAACGCGTGCCATCGTGATGTCCACTTCAGTAAAGGTGACACAGTCGTTCTCTGGACGCCGTCATGGTGAGTTGCCCTGTGTGAAAAGCTCACTTCGCCGTACTCTGTTCCGTACTATGTGATGCGTCAAGTCACCAACGTGACATATGAAATTGAACCTAATAATGCCTCCAGCGCGCGATCGTGTTCTGACGTTATTCACGTCACTAGGCTGAAGCGTTATTACTCGGACCAACCAAGCACCGAGACGGTGCCTTCGCCACCGGTAGTGATGCTACGGGGTGCCACAAATAAACAATATAGGAAAGAGGACGATATTTAGGGCGAACTCGTGCAGACTGGGCTCCATATTGTATGCCTGCCTGTTTGCCTAAAGTAGAGGTGTTTTTCATACGCCTTCTCCCCGTAACAATATGGTGGTTTTGGGATGTTGAACACCACATACAAATCAATCAAATGTCATGGCACGCACGCACGCACACACGCACACACACAGAGAGCAAAAGCAAGATGCCACGAATGCGCTTGCCAAGTGATGTGGTTCAGCTATTGGCATAATAGAATCATATTCAGTGACGAAGGATGATTGTCTGTCAATGTCCGATTTCATGCAATATATGTACCACAAGAGTTAGGGTCGTTTACCGCCACAGCTTCATACTTGTACTGCCCTTTAATGATTATGAAGGGAGTGTTCTTCTTACGTTTGTTTATGATTAGATTGTGCAAATTCTAAGTTTCTTGTTGTTTATTTTAATATACGGTGTAGTAGCGCAAATTCGATAGAAACACAGAGGACAAGAAAACATCACACTGCACTTGCTACCCATCTCCGTCGAATTCGCGCTACTACAACATATGTTAAATTGATATCTCCCCAACTAGCCCAGCTCTTAACCCTACTGTTCTTGTTGTTCAATACGTGCTTTAATGTAAACTCTTTTCCCGCTTTCTCACCAGCTGAGACGTCAAAGGTTAAAATTTTTTCTTGAATGACTGATAGTAACTTGATAAAAATAATAAGGGATTGAAGACACGCTCACTACAGTGGCACAGCAGTTTAAAGCAAGAAATTATTCACCCGGTGATGAGCAGAGCTTATTCCCATAATAGCTTGACCTTGGTATCACCTGATCTGCATGCATCTTGAATGCTGCTTGGACTACGTGCATCTTGGTAAATTACTAATAAAAACAACGAAAGCGATCCATCGCTCTTCCAACACGTTATTCTATTGGGGTCTCTTCATCAGTGCTGATTATTGAAAAGTTATTCAAAGAAATATTTGGTTTTTTCAGCCGTATTCGATTTCTTATTCAATAATTTTGAATATTCGCAAACCCGTAAATTTTTTAAAACTCTAATGCAATCCTATATTGGCGTGCTGTTATGGTGCCTGACATAGGCGCAATATTACTTTCGAATTGAGAACCGCACAATATGAACGCTGAAACTTGAGCAATATTGGTGGGCACTGTGCATGGGGTTGGCCATTTGGGGTATCGTTTGGGGCCGTTTGGGGTACTGTCACTGCGGACAAACAGACAAATGTACGGAAAGACAGAACGAAAGTTTTGCGTCGAAGTATGCCAAAAAGACTATCGTCTTTAAAAAAGACGCAAACTCCCTCTGCCTCAAGAGAGTGCTCCAAAGCGTTCCGAAACGGCCAGTCAGAGATGGCAATATTGACAGACGCATCGCAGCTGCGAGTCAATACTGCAAGTTACCTGGTGCCCTTGTGTTTTCAGTCCTCAGTTCGGTGTAGTGGCTTTGATGGTGGGTTATTATTCACGAGGTTGGTGAAATGCCGAATAATGGCAGCTGGATTTCGATGGGGTCAAAATTTAAAAACAATCATGGGCTTATATTTGGCTACAAGTTAAGAAGCCACAGATTTTCGTAGCGCTCCAGAGTTAAGAGTTTGTTGTTTCTTCTATTCATGTGCGAACTAATTTTGATAAAAACAACAACAAAAACAATGCTAGAGGCCATGTACTTGGATTTAGGTGTACGTGAAAGAACCCCAGGCGATCAAAGTTTTTGGAGCCCTTCCCCCTCTCACTTAGGCATCTCTCATAATCACAGTGCAGTTCTGGGAAGCAAACCCGCTTCTTCATCGCCAGTTGAATACATGTCGACATCATGTTTCTCATCGAAAAAAATATTTCAACTTCATTAACTTCGTTCAACATATCCCTTGAACGTATACTCCCGGAAGCAAAACATTGGCACAAGTGACCATCTGGGCCACTGGTCCCTTGTGCTAAACTTTCTGTACAGCGATCAATGCACATGTGTGCACATGATCACACATGTGCACATGTGATCACACATGTGCACATGTGTGATCAATGGAGGTGCCTACATCCACATCGTCCCTATAACGTCATATGTGTATTGAGTGTCATGCATTTGGTCGCATAAATGTCCTCTTATGCTGCGAACACTAAATTTGGGCGCTGTGCTCACAGGACCGAGTTTCCAAAACTCGATATCTTTTGTCACTTTACTGGAGAACATGTGAGTCCTGCAGGTTTTGAATGCTTTCAGGCAAATCATTGTGGCAGATTGGACGAGCTGCTGCGTGGTCAGCGCTTTCAATCTACCAGCGAAGTTTTCCACGTTGTGCGAATGCCTTAGAAACAGCGCATGAAAATTGTGCGTCGTATTTTATGAAACCATCTGACTAATCCGTCTTTGCGTAGATCGGAAGATTTGTTTTTCACAGGTTGTCACTCTATCTATTCGTCACTACCACAATCTGTGTTCTTTTGTGATCGCACGCTTAGGATGGTTTATGAACAAAGGGGCACAGGAAAATATGAGTGTATGACGAGTGTTGCTCATGGGTTTTCACACCAATACCATGATATAACACACGTCATAAAACCTTCTTCCACAGTACCGTGTGGCGCATACCCACATACAAAGACCCAGGAAATTCGGGCATGCGCTATACAAGTCATTTACTATATACGCATATCAGTTGGGACATTGAATATAACGAGTGCAAACATTGAAAGACATGTCGTATTCATTTGACAAGATAATCACATAGCTATTATTATAGTTTTTTACTTGTTCCCGCAATTTTGTACCAATAAAAGATGGTTACACATGATTTTCATCAAAGCGACGTCTATTCTGTAAGGTGACTACTGTCATTATTCTGACAGCTACTATTTTCCCGTCAGACACCCTCGCACACAATTTGCTTGGTAATTCATGATATGCACACTACGTTGAAGTCACACAGATGAATAGAATTCCAAACCATCTTCTGAAGAAATTTGGTTGTATTTTATCTAAATGTTTCTATACTAGTGACAACATTTATATGAAGTAACAGCCAATCATACCAAAGCAAGCGTAGGGGATGTTAATAATTGCAGTTGTGTTTATATGTGAATATTATTATGTGGTCATAAAGCTAGCTTTCTGCCCGCAGGGACCGAACCTGAAACGTTTGAATAGCGCGCCTGACGCTCTACCAGTCGAGCCACAGTGGCGGTTACTCTTCCATCCACCTTATCTCCCATAATTGTGCACTTAAACCTGGCAGCACTAAGCAGTGCATCTCGTCTAGACCCTCGGCTGCTGACCCGCAGGGCACGGGTTTGAATCCCGGCTGCGGCGGCTGCATTTTCGATGGAGGCGGAAATGTTGTAGGCCCGTGTGCTCAGATTTGGGTGCACGTTAAAGAACCCCAGGTGGTCTAAATTTCCGAAGCCCTCCACTACGGCGTCTCTCATAATCATGTAGTGGTTTTGGGACGTTAAACCCCACATATCAATCAATCAATCGTCTAGACCCAATGGCGGATGTGGAACACTTTTTTCGGTCCGGGAAATTTTGACCAGAAAAAGAATAAAAAGTGTAAGACTCCAATTCTCTCTCTTTATCTTCTATAACCAAACTAGCATTGTTAGCCTCACACACCTGACACAACCATCCTATGTCTCGACTTGGCGCGACCACTCAAATAACGTGCGCAAATAGAGGTGCAGTCATAACAGTGTTTTTCTGAATCCTTCTTCTCGCACATTGTACGAAGCTGGTACTTGTTACTGGAAGATTGCATTCCTATATCGGGTAATACCAACTTTTATTTGACTGTGTACATCATAGTCTATGATTGTCCTAGTTTTGTTTCTGTTTTCTGTTACCCTTGCGAATGGTAAACTAATGTCTGTTTCTTCATGTTTACCTGAACGGTGGCCTTGATTTAGGTTTTTTGTTTTCTGTTAATGTAAAAAATGTACTGCGTAGTACCCAAATTGTCTTCCCTACGATACTGCCTTCGAGGCTACGTAGGTATTCTCTAACTCAGTAAAAATTTATGGAGCTCCACACTTGCCTTTAAGACCTGCACAAATACGTGAAGTTTACAAGTGGTGCAGTGATGAAAGTATAACAAAGGGGTGGGGGGTGTTTGAGGTAATTACGTGCAGTAATTAGGCTTTCAATTGTATTAAAATTAGAATAATATATCTATATTCCACCAATGGGAACATAAGTTCTGGCGTCAGCGTGTCTGCGAGTTATTTCACGGCTAAAACTCCTAGTGTTACAGAGATACAGAAGATTGCTAGAAAAGTGAACGTTCGTCACCGTACATGAGTGGGTAGAGCATTGCGCGTGTAGTGCAAGGCTCTGGGTATAGTGGCCACTGGCGGCAGCTTGTTTATCATCCACATTTCTTCTCTTTATCTCGTAAATACATCACTTGCATTGTAAGCTACTAATAATGCTTCCTATGCTTCTCACATGTTTTCCTAATTGTCGGCCTCATACGAGAAAATAAACACTGAGAATTATTTAACGGCTTGTTACATTAGCAATGCAACAAGTGGATGTTGAATTGTTGCATTCAAAAACACGTTATAGTTACTATGTTTCACTGAAAAAAGAAGAAAGAAAAGAAGGAAGAAGGCATACATGGAAAAGACAACAGTCAACTGGACATCAGGATATTCAGTGCTTGGAAAAACCCTACAAAGCCTTCTAACGTGCTAATCTCCTTCTTCGGGTAAGGAAATAGAAATATTTTGTTGAGATGAAGACAGCTATTCTGGTGGCGCTTTAAACAGTTTGCAGCATATTTGTGGCGTTATGTTTTTTTTAAAGTGCCCAATACAAAAATCAAATCTGGGATAGATTCCTCGTGAGCGTACAGCACTTCTAGGTGTCTTTATTTTCTAAAACAGTCGCAATCAAAATGGGGCGATTACTTATTGTATCAGGCACTAAAAATGCCGTTTATAATAAAAAATGCCACCAAACGCTGAACCTGCCTAAATCCACCTGAGCCAAATCTACTGAAACAGTGCTGCGTCAACATTCATGACCAGCACCAACGGCATGGGTGAATTCAATGTTTCACTTTTGTCTTAGTTGCTTTACTATCGTGCTTTCGCTCCACACTTGATTTTTCTTTGGCCAGCTGGTACACAAATTAAGCGCCGCACGATGTATTAGTAAATATGTGCTAAAAGAAGGACATGGAGCGGTAGGTAGGCAAAACTCAATTAAAAGGAGTAAGAGGCCGGCTTTCTCAATTCTGTCTGTCTCTTAGTGTTTCTCTTTGAGTTTAGTGCTGCTTCAATATGGTGCCCTTTTTTTTGCTGAAAGACGGTATATTTGAAGCAGAAGACAAGTGAAAAAACGATACTGGGCAGCGATATATCTCATTACTAAGACGGAGTGATCTGAAACTTCGCAGCATGAAACGAGCTACAAGTAACGACAATAGTTGAGTTTTTTAAAGCCTTCATTATATACTCAGGTCAAAAAACCTGCTGGCAGTCTAGAATAGCGCCCTATTTGCCTGGAAAGATCCCTCGCCCTGCAAGTGTACTCATCGCCACTACACCCATCTGAGGGCGGCACAGGCGGATGCAGTGGTTATAATTGTCGAATATACCGCTATGTCATTTATTCGCTGTGATTTGCACTTCTTTTACCATTTTGTTTAAACGAAATGAACTGTTATAGTCTATAAAAGCTAGATCTAAATTTTACTCTTTAATATTGAGGACAGTGAGCTATATGAATTTTTATTTTCTATATAAGTATACGTATGCATGTGGGAGGTAGTGGCCAGATACTGCACCAGGGTGGCCAATCCTTCTCTGGTGAAGGAGTGCGTTCCCGGCGGTGGTTACCGGTGAGGCCGCCCCCCCCAGGCCTCGTTCTATCACCAGTTCTATCACCACGCGGATTTTTTTTTTATCTGGTTGAAAACTGCGCGGCACCGGGATTTGAACCACGGACCTTTTGCATGCGAGGCAGATACTCTAACTACTACGCCATCGCTGCAATCCTGCCCTGTGGATTCAGGGCGTAGATTAAGTATATATACTCATCCTGGAAGAAATCTACAGGGGATCAACTGCTACCATAGTGCTTCATAAAGAAAGCAACAGAATACCAGTCAAGAAGGGTGTAAGGCAGGGGGACACAATCTCCCCATTTCTATTTACCGCGTGCTTACAGGAGGATTTCAGAAGCCTAGAATGGGAACAGTTAGGGATAAGAGTTATTGGAGAGTACCTTAGTAACCTGGGCTTCGCCGATGACATTGCATTGCTCATTAACTCAGGGGACGAATTGCAACTCATGATTACGGAGTTAGACAAGGAGAGCAGAAAGGTGGGTCTTAAAATGAATCTGCAAAAAACGAAAGTATTGCACAACAACCTCGGAAAAGAGCAGCGCTTCTAGATAGGTAATAGTGCACTTCAAGTTGTGAAAGACTATGTCTACTTAGGGCAGGTTATAACCGCGGAGCCGAACCATGAGATTGAAGTAACTAGAAGAATAAGAATGGGCTGGAGCACATTTGGCAAGCACTCTCAAATTATGACAGGTAGATTGCCACTATCCCTCAAGAGATCGGTATATAACAGCTGTATCTTGCCGGTACTTAGCTACGGAGCAGAAACCTGGTGACTTACAAAGAGGGTTCAGCTTAAATTGAGGACGACGCAGCGAGCAATGGAAAGAAAAATTGTAGGTGTAACCTTAAGAGAGAAGAAGAGAGCAGAGTGCATTAGGGAACAAACGGGGGTTAAGGATATCATAGCTGAAATCAAGAAGAAGAAATGGACATGAGCTGGGAATATAGCGCCTAGACAGGATAACCGCTGGTCATTAAGGGTAACTAACTGGATTCCCAGAGAAGGCAAGTGGGTTAGGGGGAGACAGAAGGTTAGGTGGGCAGATGAGATTAAGAAGTTTGCGGGTGTAAATTGGCAGCAGCAAGCACAGGACCGGGTTAACTGGCGGAACATGGGAGAGGTCTTTGTCCTGCAGTGGACGTAGTCAGGATGATGATGATGATGATGGTGGTGGTGGTGGTGATGATGATGATGATGGTGATGATGATGGAAAGTATACGGCTTCGTGTTTTCGAAGTTCATTTTTCTTGAAAATCAGGGACTGTTTTTGAATCTTTTTGTTTGTTTGATTGGAAATTAAACGTTTATCAAAAGTTACTTTTGAAAATTCTTTATCCTCGAAAATTGTGTATAATAATTAGGTGTCCAATACGTTCCTATATTATTTCCAATAAATATTCCGTCACTTTGTTGACCATATTCCAGCTTCTTTATCCTTTCCGTTCTTTTACTTGCTGTTCTTAAGGCTGTTCATGTGTGCTGTTGTAAACTCGCCAAAGTGCACTTTTAAAGAGCAGAAGCTTGGCCAGCTACTTCCGGTTTCTCATCTTCTCTATGAGAAAAAAAAACTACCAATTATAATTGTTGTTCTCAATACTAAAATTTTATGTGAAATCATATCGGCACATAAAAACATGCAAACACACAAAATGTATTTGAAATATCTTGAAGATTCAAGCTACCAAACGCATATTTCCACGAGCTTAACTTGACTACGTAGCACCTTGGTTTGTTGGTGTTACAAATTTATTGCTTGTAGTAAACCCAAGCATACTTTACGAGGTTGCTCCCGCTGTTGAATGTTCATTCCGTTCGATTGAATATTGTCAGCTTTAAAAATTCACTTAAGCGTAGAAAATTCCGTATTAAAATCAGCATTCATCGGATAATTCCGAATGGTTATAAAAATTTACCTTGGAGTGCGTATCAATGTTTGGAGGATTTATCCGAATACAGGGAGCCCTAAATATAAGCGTGAAGTATTTTGGAGACATGCGAACACTCACGAAAAAGATCGTTGAAGCAAGCCTTTTCTTATTGGCACTAGTGGAAAATCTCAGGTATAGATAAAGTTGGTTCTTATAGGAAAAAAAATGCCACAATCATGTTCTCTTTCATTTTTCCCGTCGACAAGGGTGCTTTATTTTGACTCCTTTCTCTCTCAGAAAAACAACACTAAGAATATTACTAAGACTATAAAGTCTGTTTGACACAATTAAAACTTGTTGCGAGAAGCTTATGATGAGTATTCATTAAAACGTGACCTGTGAACTTTAGTCAATGACTTCGCAATCACGCTACGAGGGGTGTCGTCTGAAACAGCTTTAAAGATGCATCGACTGCAAAGAGCGCCTTGCGCAACTTATAACCGCGATGAAGGTGATAGGTTCCCTCATGGTAAGCATATTATGTGCAAACAATTTTGAAGCTATTTGCCTGAGTTCACATGCCTCGCGCTGCACCGGTGTTCTAAGGTTTTCGCAGCAGTCACCAATCTCTCTTTCTTCCACAGAAATGTGCTCTGCTTCATGTATCTTCAGAGATACCGATCATTCCACTTTGGCTCTTTCGCAAGAAAATTTTGGTACGTCTGTGCCTTTCTCGTTTCCATTACTGGGGCGCCAGTGGTTGGAACGTTACATGTTATCGGTATGCACGCTTTGCGAAAACGCTGCATGATTTATATTCAGCTATTACGTTTCTAGCTGCTCATTGTCGGCTTCAGTACGGTATCAGCGGACTCCGAAAACACTATTGTGCACATTTGAGGCATTTATTCGCACGCCGTTAGCAACGAAAAAAATATGTTACAAGAGATTCGAGAGTGCGTGGGGTCCCCTTCGCCATTCTGGAGGATAATATTCTCGGTTGCACTTTCTTACTAACATTGCTGCAAGTCGCTGAATGAATTTCAGAGAACATTCGAGTTTATTTCAGTGGTTTGGATTAGAGTGGCGGCAAAAATAATGACGAGTGAAAGGCCAGCTAAAATATTTCACTCCCTCGACGCCGTCAAATAACCTGCTGCATGGTTAGCGAAAATGGCAAAAAAACTTTGCAGAAGCATAAAGTTCTCTTGATCGGCTGCGGTAACATGTTTTCTGTTTTCAAGTTGTAAGCTTCCTTTCTGGGAAGCCTGTAAAGGATTTTCTTGTTATAGCTGTATGGCTACTTTTGATTCCATAAGGATATATTAGAGTGTAAAAGGGTTGTTTGTATTATTTTAAGAAAATATCATGCACTTTTATGTAATTTATTCGCTTATCAGGGGTTGTGGGATCGGCTCGATCTTTCGAGATAATTTGGACATTTTTTGCAATATGACGTTCCTTTATCACTGTGAACTACCTGTCTCTACTGCCTATCGCTCGGTGAAGAGAGATTTTGTTGTGGCAATAATGCACCAAATAAGCGAAGAACGTTCTTGCGACTTGTAATAAACATTTTTCTGGAATTTTTGAATTTTCAGGTCTCATTTTTATTCATTATTTTGCGTGCTACTACACTCAATTTCTGTAACGTACTTTACTACTTCTTGCGTAAGTGCCAGGCCATAGTTTATATTGCATTTCCACTGAAGCTGCAACTTATGAGTAGAAAGTAGACAAGATAATATGGACCTCAACCTTTCCACACCAGTATAGTTATGACAGAACAGAACAGAACCCGCAACTGGACCCAGTTTGAGATAAGGAAGGCATTATAAGTGTAGGGCTATACATCTGCTGAGAGCCCACTAAGTTGTAGGATCTAGCGCTCCAAAGATGAAACAAGGTGATAGCGACAAATCAAATGGTGCCACGGTTCCCGCGACGCCCATTTCATGGCTCTTTGCGCACGAATCTCAGTTTCAATGGTGCTGCAAACGAGAGGTCGCAAATTGCGCTTAACGCCAATTTATATACGCGGGAAGGTCCTCTAACGAATTTTTACTAAAGCCGTTAGGCGTGACACCCATTTGAGAATGAGGAGCCCGCTTCCAAGCTGCCAGATTTCGATGAAACCGACCAACCGCGACAGGTTTACGCATGCGGTTAGCATCGCAGAATGTGCCGGCGGTTGACTGGTGTTTTCAAATTTCCTTCTTGTGTTCCATAGCAGTGCACGGTATTTTCCAGGGGTAGAACGTAAGAGCTCCTCACCCTTTCTTATGATTCCGTTTGCTCGTGCATTGGCATAGCATGCGCTGGCTCCATGTAGAATCCGCGGTTCTTTTTTCAGCGCCACTTGGCTTAGCAGCATTCTTTTAGCTCATTTCAAATGCCAAAGAAGCGCGACAGTGAAGCAATGAGTGGAGCAGAGGGCAGCGGGAACCTCTCTCGCGTCCCTGTTCCACGCACCTTTGAAGCGCTGTCTTTGTGTATGAATTCTAGATCACTGCATGCGCTAGCAAAAGTGTTCCCGGGGCCGGGCAACGGGTCGGATACTCAGGGAAGCATTCCGCAATCCAGTCACGTCTGGAGGCTGAATGTATCGCTCGTGAACAAACGATGATGTAGGGAAAGCGTATGCATTACGCAGTGGCACTCTTATACGCGCGTGCAGACTTTAGGCCACCACATGTCATTCGCGTCAAAAGTCGTCGTAGTCAGTCATGGTGACACGTATTAAAGCGCAGAATCTATCGGCGACAGGCTAACCTCTCAGGTACATTCATCATCGGCACCCCAAAGAGGCAGCGCCTGGCGTCTCCCGGGACTACCGTAGCGTTGACGGATTTGCCACTGTTTATATGCCGGTTGGGAGGTTGTTATGAAATAAACAAATAAAGTGTCCCCTACTGGGCTGTCAAAACAACTTTGTCATATAAGAGAATCCAGCAATTTTTCTTCGAAGAAGGGAATCGGAATAACTTGGGTGTAAATCCTACGTCTGCTTACATTGACTTTTTTATAGGCTGCCTGCCTTATTTGTTTGTTTGTTTTTCTTGCTCTTGTCATTTCTTTAGTAAATTCATTCGTGAATAGCGGATATGCCAAAAAGCACCTTATTTCAGAAACCGAGGGCTTTTACGAGAGGCCCCAGTGGACTCTTGGGTAGCGTGACTCGAGGCCGACAGAATGGGCAAGGAGCATCCAAGTGGTTGCAAGGCGAAAGGCCGGGAGAAAGTAACAGATGCTTATATTTATAACGTATTTACAAAACGTGGATGAGGAAGTAGCTTTGACGCTTGCTGCGGTGACCTTTTATAGTTCTTAGGAGGAAGAGGGTGCACCTGCGCATTTGAGACGCGTCAAGTATCTATATGGAACGCACCCAGTGCCTCTGATGGATGCACACAGTGCCCTTGCGAGGGACACCAGCAAGAGAGAGAGCACTGCACTGGGAGTTCTGATGCACTTTCACAGGTAGTACTGCTCCAATTTCAGCCAATGGAAGCATTTTAGTTGGTGGTTCGAAGCGCATTCATAGCAGGTCATAAGAGAAGACAAGGCAATCTTGTACTTATATCGGCACATAGGTCACTTTTAAAAACTTAGTGGGCGAAAGTGACCTTCAGACATCACTGTATATAGCTTCAGTGCGGTATTTCCCAACACGTGGACACATGTGCTGCAGAATGACATCCCAGAGCAGCTGTCTAGCGAATCTCAAGTGCTGACAGTTTCATTCATGTAACCAACCAAGAACCCCTAAACTCCCCATTGGTCGGCATTTTAATACGATGCAAACAATATGGTAGAGAGTACTGCTAGGTTTTAAAACTTATTAGTCGGTATCCGCTCAGCTGTCAGAAACTAACGCGTTTACATCTAATGGCTCATCCCTTTTTAAATTTCTTCATGTTAAAACATATGACTGAGAGCTTCGAGTCAATTAATGGAGCAAGTTTGGCAAATTGGTACGTTAGCATGTGTAGCTGAAGTGCAACGCAAGGCAGAATGGGGCCGAAGAATTTGGCTAGCGTTCATGCCGTCTAAATCCGTGTCCCTCGTCGCCGAAATGCTGCACATCTAACCAAGCAAGCTTTCATTGTGAGACAACAACGGGAAGCAGCGTCTCAGCCGTTTAAAACGGCCGCCTCAGCAGAGCGTGAGCCTAAAATGCTTCCACTACCCCACTCCCCTCCCAAACGCGCCCAACGGAACGTACATGGAAAGACTCGATTTTGTTAGAACTTGCTTCATGATGTGACCACAAACTAGGCACTACCAAAGACTACACGAGAACTGATGCCTGGTGAACGCGTAAGGAAATGAAAAATGGTTTCGCATTTTTGCAGGTTTTGTATGTGTGCAAGCAGTTGACTCAGATCAGATTATCTTGAACCCAGTCGATACAACACCCACAGCGTCCCATATGCATTCCTCTATACATGTATTTTCTTTTATATATAAAATGACCATGCATGTGCGCGAATGAAGCTCGGACAACTAAGCTATATGCTTGAGCATAAGTACACTTAGCAGAAAGCAGCAGTGAGTAAACACATTTATTAACTTTTTTGTTGCTCTGCAACCTCAGGTTCTTTGGTCTATACGTTGTTTTTCCAAGCTGCTAGCAATTTCTAATAAGGCCCCACCATGGTGGTCTAGTGGCTAACGTACTCGGCTGTTGACCGCAGGTTGAGGGATCAAATCCCAATTGTGGCGGCTGCATCTTTGATTGAGGCGAGAATACTGTAATCCCGTGTGCGCAGATTGGGCTGAACATTAAAGAACCCCAGGTGGTCAAAATTTCCCGAGTCTTCCACTACGGCGTCCATTACAATTGTATCGTGGTTTTGGGACGTTGAACCTCGCATATCATTTAATCAATTCCTAATGTGTGAACAACTGAGCTTTGACGCATGCTTAGTGCGTTTGGCTCGAGATATTCTTCGTCGAACTTGAATGTCGCTGCCCTTATTCTCACTCCATTCACAACAAGAAGGGTTATAACGCGTCGACACGCTCGACGCGTGTACTGATTAGGACAGCATCCAGTTCACAAGCAAAAACAGAATCGTTTATTCCTCCCACTTGGAAGTGTATATATAGCAACTAAAAGGGCGGAAGAGGGTGAGTCAATGGCAAGATAGCAAGCACAAAAGCATGTTTCACTAGCGCTTGCAGATGAGTTCGATAGGGCTGACATCACTTTCCAACAGAAGGCTTTGCACAAAGACATACTTAGCACAATGTGATGCAGTTTACTGTCTATGAAAGGCATACACCACTCTTGTTCTCCGTTAGTTTTTTTTTGTTTGTTTTAGGCAGCTACGAGAAGTAGGGGAGCAGCTATCAGCTCCGCGCAGCTTGAAACAGCGGGATTAACAATGTCGTTTAAGCTGTGGGCCCATTGTGTGTTGTGGTAGTTCGAGTGTGTGCTGAGAGAAGTGAAGCGAATGTTTCGTACTTCTTTTTATTATCTCCTCCTGCCTTTTATCTCCTATACCTGGTATTTTCCTTACCCCATTCCTGTGCCAACCTGTTGAGGTGTCATCTTAAGAACAGACAGTTACGGGTGGCCCTTCTCTCTTTTTTTTTCCTTTGCATAACTACTTAGAGAGAAGCACCAAATCTCCAAGGCCGCATCACGTTATATTCTCTTATTGTTCTGCATGCAACACTACATTTGTAAGGAATAACAAACATCGCAAATGTCTTCCAGCACACACGATATAAATGCTTTATATATAGTACGTATGTTCATAAACACCTGCATGACATTCAAAGTTGTTACCCTATATGGCGTGTATATATTTTATAAAACCACACGCTGCACAAAATAGAATGAAATTCACATGCGCGCATGGCATATAGGCGTTTATAGTTTTATACTCATTGCCCATTTATAGTCTTGCTTCGTAACTATAAAAACAAGCACGTTTAATGGACAATTTCTTCAAAATAACGCGTAATGCAGTTTAAGAACTTCAACAATAACTTTCGAAGTATTAATTATCTACTTCTTTATATGAACGAGGTTCACCTTTTTAGTAATGCTTTGAAATGACAATTTGTTGTATAGAAAGAAATAAAGCTAAGCTAAAGTATCCAGCTAAAAAAGTTCTCTCATCGCTACCGCAATTTGTAAAAAAAACTTAACGGCGCTTGGTTAATTAGGTGCGTATATGCATTTTAAATAAATTATGCGCCAAAATCTGTGTAATAAAATGCATTTCACTCACTGAACAAAGATTGCTGTTTGTGGCCGTGCCTCGCCGCGGTGGTCTAGTGACTGATGTACTCGGCTGCTGACCCGCAGGTAGCGGGATCGAATCCCAGCGGCGGTGGCCGCATTTTCGAAGGAGGTGGAAATGTTGTAGACCCGTGTGCTCAGATTCAGGTGCACGTTAAAGAACCCCAGGTGGCCGATATTTTCGGAGACCTCCACTACGGCGTGTTTTATAATCATATAGTGGTTATGGGACGTCAAACCCCACATATCAATCAATCAATGCTTGTCGCCGTGACATATTAGATCTTAGCAACTTGTGTACGTGTATAGACGAAAGTGTTGTGATGTTGAAGCATTTCCCTTAGCTGTTCTAAAATGTACAGGACGACTTGCAATCGAATTGTTCTTTATTATTCTTGATAAAAGAAGGTAGGCGATGTGAACACTTGCGGAAGACAAGAGATCAAGACAACACGAGCTTTTGAGTTGATGTTTTGCACCCCTTTCTTATATTGTAACGAACCATCACCAACTAGATCAAGCTTCTATCGTTATAAACATTTTTTTCCAATTTTGTTTTTTTAGTGGGCTAAGAAATTGTCAATATATTTACGTGTTCAGCCTATCTTGAAGTGCATTTCTTTCCAATAAAGATACATGTTGTGCCGATTGGTCTTACACGTTGACTGTGAGAAAGTTACTTCAAAGAAATTTGACAAGGCACAAAGAGTGAGTGCTTGTCCACATCTGCTCCATGTGCTCTGTCAAAATCGTTCACACTTCCTTGAATCCCGTTAAATTGGTATTTCATTTCTGTGCTGTACTCGCTTGGAAAATTTTGTTTGCGCTAGTGCTTGTTGATCAACCCTGCAAAGAGCGTTTGCGTAGCCTTTTCGGTCAATATTGCACCCCCTTTAATTTTGACGAACCCGTAACGCCAGCACAGAGTGCACTTGTGTAAGAGAAAGCTTACGTCACCACTCACCCGCCCACAAGTGAAGCGGTGAACTTTCGTAACGTTTTGTTTTTTGGTGTTCTAAATTTCTGGAGCCTTCCAGCCTTATAATGATATTGTGGCTTTGCAGGCGATACCCCATAAATTATATAGCATTTCATTTTCCTTTTTGTAAAACCTCCGGTGCTGTTGTGGAGTTGTTTTTGGAAGTTGCGGTAAGGGTGAGGACTGCAGAGCTCAGGGTGGAAAAACGAGGAAGAAAATGCTCATTGTTCCTCACTCTATACGTGTCCTCCTTATAGCCTATTGTCCCGCGCACACTTTTTTCTCGCATTCCTGTTTCTGCATATGGAAGAGATGGCGGATGGCGAATAAATACGTATCGTTAAAATCTTGGGGACGATAACAATACCCTCGCTGGGAATAAGTGGGCGTGACGTCTGAGGATGGCCGGAATTGGTTCGGCCGTGCTGCAATCACGCGGGCACGCAAGGCTCTTCGGCGATCGTTCAATACCACCGTAACTCGACATGCAAAAGGCGCGAGAGAAGCGTGTCTACGAGAGCAGCAGACAGGCCCTAGCCAAGGCCGCACAGATGTCGTTAAGGGCAAAGAGCCGTGGCGTGCAGCTGACAGCCACAGCTGCGACAGTTTGCTATATACCAGCGCTGGGTCGGTGTCACCCGCTCGTACTCCATATATAATATGCTTTGTCGTCAACAAAATCAGTGTCGCTCTCATATGTGGGTCTCTTGTCCTGTGCGGCCACTGGGTTTCACGATTCGCACTTATTGTGTGTTCCCTCATCCTGGTGAGGATAAATTGGAGTGCTACAACAATTCGTAGCAATTATGTGAGCCTGATAATGATTACTGATATTCTACAACTACTGCTTCAATAATAATAATAATAATAATAATAATAATAATAATAATAATAATAATAATAATAATAATAATAAAAATGTTATTATTAATAATATTATTATTACATGTTCAAATACATATGAAAGACTGAAGAAATGGCCGGAAAGTTACCCGAAAAAGAAGCTGTGGTCTTCTGTTTGACATAAATGCTGCGGATGGAGGAGGTAGCAAAGTAGGAAACGGAGGGTGAGCGCCCAAATATGTGATTAAAGCGGATTTCGATCACTACGCACTGTGACCAGACGGGATCTCGTGCTAAATAACAAATGCTCATTTATCATTTTAAGTGACGTAATTTACCAGTGTGATCGAGCCTCCGTTGACCAAATATTGGCTTTCCTGTTCATCAACCACTCTTGTTGGTCTTCCGTATTTAAAAGAAATCAACCGTTCCAAAATGCAAGAACTTTATGGAATGACAGATTCAGGCAATGAGTAATTTTAACCTGGTGCTTTCAAGACTGGCAATTACTCCTCCTGAGCGTCTGTTGCGATGTAACTGAAGTGTTCGATAATGTGCCTTAATTCAAAACTTTTGTTACGCAGTAACATTGTCGAAAACACGCAAGGCAATAATAAAATGAGAGAATGGCACGCACACAATTTGTAGCATTAAGTTCGGTAACATGCACTAAGAAGAGGGGAAAGGGAAACAAAGATGAGAAGAAAGTAGTGGCGTGAAAAGGAAAGAACGATAGGATAGTGTAGAGCGGGATCCCCATATTGTGCATTAAACAGTCAACTGTGACGCAACAAGTTCAATAAGGTCTTGATTAATTTTTGCTGCGAAGACAGTTCACGAAGGCATTTCAGCACTGGCTAATCTAACAAGGCTTTGTCGTCAAAGCTTGCCAACACACTAGCTAGCAGTCTGTGCGCGAAGTAGCATGGGCAGACATTAAGAACGTGCTGTATCGTTTCATCGCTGCCGAGGGAGTCGCCAGCAGCACTGTCTTTCATACCGAATTGGAAGGCGAAATATTTGAAGAAATCGACACCATGTCACAGTCGACAAAGCACCATTGTCACGAGTCGAGAGAACGGTGCCCCAGTCGACGAGATGGGTCCAGCATGTGCCATCATGTGTGCTTACAACCGCGATCAGCGGGTCAGCAGTCGAGCACCATAACCAGACCACCATGGCGGGTGTGGCGTCTTGTCATGCGTTCTTGAACCATTCACCAATGCATATCGCTGTTCACGTCATCAGCTGCACACGAGGCGCCTGCGGCATTAAGCGCAAATATTGCAATGACGAAGACCGACACTGGCACTGTGGCACAGACGTGCAAGCTATAGGTGAGTGAGGTAAAGAAAGAATAAGCGCAGATTAAGAACAGCTGGCCTACAAAACGGGTGCTGTCTCCATGTCTCGTTCACTACAATAGCGCAATCGACGAAAATGAATAATGTATTGATTGATATGTGGGTTTTAACGTCCCAAAACCCCTAAATGATTATAAGAGACGCCGTAGTGAAGGGCTCCGGAAACTTGAACCACCTAGGGTTCTTTAACGTGCACCCAAATCAGAACACACGGGCCTACAACATTTCCGCCTCTATCGGAAATGAAGCCCCCGCAGCCGGGATTCAATCCCGCGATCTCCGGGTCAGCAGCCGAGTACCTTAGCCACTAGACCACCACGGCGGCGCTACGAAAAGGAAGTACTACGTCTTCGATTCTTCATCTATAGCACGCGCTAGCTTGCATCCGCGGTAAAGCTGAGCTTGAGGACGGTGTCAGGCCTCCTCGGTGGTTCCGCACCACTGTTACCCTACCCGTTAACAAAAAGAGACGCCGTCCACGCGTCCCCTGCTCGGACACTACTTCCTGAGGAACGCAGTGCCCACCAGGAGACCGTCGCTGCAAGTATCAATCCCACCAGCAGCGGATGGCGTCCATGTCTCTACTATGGTTTTGTGGAACTTGTCCGGCAACGCATTACTTCGCGCCAACAATGCGAACGGGCTGATCTTGCCTAGGGATGGCGTGCATGCCTGCTTGTCACCTGTTCACCTCTCGGTGTTTCAAGCACCCTCCGTGGACGGCGTACAGGCCTCCTCGCGGCCTCACGGGCAGGTACATCACGGCGCTGCCATGTCAGCGCAATGCATCCTGTCGCTCGGGAACGGCGTTCAACTATCCCATGGGGATGCCATATGAACCAGGACTTCATTGGCACCGGAACTGCGGGGGAGTGCTTTTCTTGCTTTATCTTAGAATCCTGCCGTATTAAACATAGTGACCACCTCGCACTCTTCAGCCGTCACCACGAGCTCCGCGTGCTAATCACAGGATAGCGCCACCATTCTGTGGCGTATGATCACGTGAATCCATGTCATGGTCAACGCCGTCAAAGCGACGAGCACCGCCGTCTTCCCCGACATTTTTCCGGCATGGAGCGCCACCGACCCTATGCTGGACGTAGCGGCCTCACGCGACCTAGAGGCGAGCACACCCGAGCAACACTGAGAGCTCCGTGGTTTCCTCATGCAGATCGAGGACCAGCTGGGCGGCTTTGCGTTGGCACTCTCTGCACTTTCGCCTTCTGCCTTATGATCGCAAGCCTCCTGCAAAATACCGAAATTCAACGGTTTCTATAACGCCGCTGCGACTGGGTGGCGACCGTCAACGCTATAGCATTGCGCGAGGCCTGAACGGATCCTCAGAAATGGTTTGTGGCTGTAGACCGCCTTCAAAATGGTGCCGCGGCGTGGCATTTACAGACCGGAGCTGCAAGCTCTTGCTTCTTTCGGTCGGGTTTCTTATGACACCAGCGAGTGCAATGCAGCCTTCACCGAAGATGGAGCGCAGAAGGGGTTCCCTTTCGAGGTGGCAGCTATGCGCTGCAGTTCATCTGTTCAGGCTTCGAACACTGTGATGGGATCCAACGTAAATTCAATACAGCCGGAAGCTGCATTAAAGCCCTATCAATCAAGTTCAGCATCGATTGGACAAGTACAAATCCTGACGCCGCCGGTACTTGACGCACCGCCATACCACGAATACGACCTGCCTCCGGAAATAAAAAACAAGATCTATCCTCCCACGTCGGAGCAACATCTTCGGCTATCGGATCAGTCACCAGATGAACTCGGAGCCAGAGACCTACTGCGGAACACTGCCCCTCGCATGATTGGTGCATAACCATCTGTCAACATCCACATGTTCAGGCCCTACATGTGTGCCTACGGGAAAATCTACACACTGTGAATGTCGTAAACGAAAGCTGTGGCTCACCCCGTCGTCATGGTTCACTAGTGCGACCAGGGTTGTTTGTCCCGTCTTCCGTGCCGTCTGCACTTCGAAGATGAAGCTAATGCCTATCATTGGTCGAGGCGATCAGGAATGAATTCAACTGCCCGTCAGACCATCTCGCTACTGTCGCAGGCCTTCAGTAGCAGCAACTACTCTACAAAAACATGCACTACTGCTCGCAGCATCAGCAGCGGACCAACACCTGTCACTCATGCGACCATACAGGGGCAGTCAATATCGTCCTCTAGAGACTAGGGAGCAAGTTTCCCATGCGTTTCCACAGTATTACCGAGACCGCTCGTCAACGTCTGCATTGACAAAGCCTCAGACAAATATTCAACACAACTGGTGTCACAGACTACCCCGGTACAGCCAAAACCGTTCACCGGAGACATCGTTAGCAAGTCTTCACAAGTTTCCACATGGAGTAAACCGACCCCGGTGATAGAGCCAATTCCGGCGACTAGACAATACACAGTCAGATACCCAGGCAGGGTCGCAACGTGGCTGGATCCGGCTACTGCAATGCAGCCAGCGTCGCCCACCAGAAACATTGTCAACTGCTGCAGCTAGCCCCAACCACCAGAACATTGTCATCTGGCCCATCTAGAATGCTTGCATTCATGGCCGATTGTGATGACGAAGACCGACACAGGTACTCTGGCACAGACGCGCATGCTATAGGTGGACCAGGTAGACGAATACGCGCAGATAAATAACAGCCGCCCCATTAAACGGGTGCCGTCTCCGAGTCTCATTCACTACGATATAAAAGTATATATTGGCTCGTTAAATTATATATACATTATACATGGACTGATAGACCTTGAAATAATTTCCGAAGTTCATGTTCTTTTTCAGAATTATCTTAATTGATGAAGACTTAACAACTAAAACGAATGGCAATGGTGGATGTACGTAGCAATTTACACTTCATGTTGCAATAAATGACAGATTACACCACTTGGCCGTAGAAAACCGTTGTTCACAAAGTTAAATGCCCACGGACACCTTCCCAGCTGTCTAACGCGTGTTCACTTGATTGCGCGTCCCGACAATAATGGTCCCAGCTTGATTCTTTATCTTCGTGTGGCTACCCTGCGTAACCGTAAGGCACACCTGTGTACTGCTCGCCTCTGCTCAGACATAGTCTGTCCTGACGGTTTCAGTTCACAAGTGGATGTCGGTGTGCAGGCAACAAAGATATCACACTGACCGGTGGGAGACGCTCACCGATTTAGTTACATTTTGCAGACATCTTGCTGGTTAGTGCTGATTCTGGCTTACTGAAGGACTTCATATTCTGGTACCTGTGTTATAGCATGATGTACAGCCGTCAGCACCTTTAACACGAACGCTCCGCCACGTGTACTGCAGCAGTTTGATTGACGATCACATCACGTACGTTTGGGTTCTGTGGCGAATATGCTAACAATACATGCCGACACACTATTCAAGCTTACCGAGGTATTATCTCAGCAAAAGCGACCAGCACTTCGCGGCTAGCACCAATCAAACTAGCCCTGGCCATGCATCGAAGTGTTAGTGTCAAATGTGCTTACGGCTGTACAAGACGATAGTAGTACTGCTGCTTAGCGGGTATGGAAACGTCACTGGCTGCGGAAGTTTGCTGGACAGAAAATCAAAAGAATGAGTATACGCTCTACACATATTCTATTTTCGTAGTGCATACATGCTCAGCGTTCCTTCACACTAAGATTCGTACGAGCTTTTTTTATTGTCACTTACATCACCCTATACTTAAAGCCATCGGGCATACCTGGTGATTCAAATTTATATCTCCAGTACTATTTATTTATTTATTTATTTATTATTTAATATAGGGCCCACAGCACTTGATGGAATTAAACTGGTGGGGAGCAATACACCATTACAAGAGAGAAATACAGATTCCAACACATCAAGCTCTAAATAAACGCAATTAACTTCCAACTTTCGAAGTAATACTTAAGATACACACAAAATGAACAACGTTTATAGTACAGCTTGTCCTTACACAACTGTGCGGGTGTACTGCTGCAGACACAGCAGTGAACTTAAAAATACTTCATGTGAAGTAATTTTTGCAACTTCACAAACAACCTATTCCACTGGCTTATCGTGCTGGGGAACGATGACATTTCATTTATAATGGTATCCACACCTGCCACCAGCTAGTTTTGCATTATTAATTATTCAACGTTCTATTCATATTTGGCTCAGGTAGAAGCTGCCTGTAAACAATATATACAGTCATTTAACCTTCTCTTTGATCATGACTTGGTTTTGTTTGTGATTTTCTGTCATTACTTTGATTTGATTTTCGCGCTGTCGCGTTTTACACCGTTTCTAGTTTTCATCGGTACTTTAATTTGCTTGTATATGGTAGAATTTCCTGACTATTTAACTCTTGCGCTACTATTAGCCAATACATGATTGCTATCGCAAGTTTAATTAAGGTCAATTATACGATCAATAGGGAGAGTGATCAATTTGAATATTTATTCTTTTGCGTGCAGCTCCCACTTTGTATGCATGCAAGCGAGCGCTTATCAACGGTTCTCGAAACTGATGATTCAAGTTCTACTGCACTGGTGACGTATTTTCACAGCTCTTCAATTCAGCTTTGTTAGACAAAATGGAGCATAAGCTAATGACGGGATGCGGCTAACATTCGACTTTATCCTGTTTTACACTTGCCGTTGCAGAATGCATGTCTTTTTGGTGCAGCATAGCAAAAAAAAAGTTTAAAGAAGCCTTGAAAGACCCGCGTTATTTGGAAATACAGGAGTCAGAAAAAATTGCGAAAGCGACTTTTGTACATATTGTCGCGTGTAAAAAAGAGGGACTTCGGGTAATTCGCAGAGACGCAGGTCAGTGACGCAACACAACCAAAAAGCCTCGGCGAGAGCACGCGCTGTACCCAAAACGACTTCCCCGTTTGTTTTTGCTGGATATGGGCTCGTGCTCACCGCAGTTCATGACGAGGTGTCATAATTTTCTCACTGAAAAAACATGGCCCCTATGTTTGCGTAAGTAGTAGTGCATAAGCGGAAGTAAACCAAATTTGCACACTGTGGGCACACAGAAGAATAAACAACAAAAGAACAAGGCCGAGACACGGTCGCACTAATGCATGAAGCACGGCTCGAGCCATACAATATGAACAATATCTGAGTAGTACTTTCGACGGTGGGGCCGCATGGTTCCTTCTGGAACCACCTCATAGTTCATGTTACTCACGCGACGTACTACTTTGTAGGGTCTAAAGTAGCGACTCCGGAGGTTTTCGGAGAACCCTTGGTGGAGAATCGAAGTCCATACCCAAACTAGATCTCTTGGGTGGCATTTCACCTGTCGGTGGCGAAGATTGTAGCGGCGCGCATCTGCAGTTTGTTGTTGTGTGATATGCAGGCGCGCCAACTGTCGAGCTTCTTCGGCATACTGAGCAAGCTGCTCAGCGTCAGGTGTGAGCGACCCGTCGTAATCGTGTGGCAACATAGCATCTCGCATGGTCTGGACCTGACGCCCGTATACGAAACGGAGAGGTGTGAATTGTGTCATTTTTTTGGATGGCACTATAGTACGCGAATTTAATGTATGGAGAGACCTGAACCCACGTCTTGTGCTGAACGTCCACGTACATGGATAACATATTGGCGATGGTCTTGCTAAGTCGCCTCCTTAGGCCGTTAGTCAGCGAATGATACGCCGTCGTGTTGCGATGGCTCGTGAAGCTTAGTTTCATTACATCGTGAATGAGCTGAGCCGTGAAAGGTGTTCCGCGATCAGTGATCACGCAAGACGGGGTGGGGCGCCATGGAGAAGAACGGTCTGGTCGTCGAAAATTTGGGCAACATCGGAAGCTGTAGCTCGTTGCAGGGCTCTTTTCTCGGCGTATCTTATTAGATAATCTGTTGCTACAACTATTCACTTGTTACCGGCAGATGACAGAAGAAATAACCGCAGTAAGTCCATTCATATTTGATAGAACGGTGCCCTTAGTGGTGCGATTGGTTGCAGCAGGCCTGCATGCTTCAATGGTGGAGATTTGCAGCATTGACATTCACGGCAGTTTTTCACATATTGCTTGACGTACGTAGCAAGTTTCGGCCAGTAGTACGCCTGTTGAACTGTGGCGAGAGTTCTTGAAGAATCTAGACGACCGAATGTGGGCTCGTCGTGGCAGGCCAGAAGAATGTCATCTCGCACGTCACAAGTGACAACTAGCAGGTAGGCTTTGCCATTGCCGTTCGAGTTTGTTCTATAGAAGATACCGGTTCGTAGGCAGAGCAAAGAGAGATCGCGATAAAGGTGTAAAGGTGCGGGTGTGTTGCCTCCTTCTAGTTGGTGAACGACTGCGCGAATTTCGACGTTATTGTGTTGTTGTGCGATCAAGTCTGTCCCAGCGAGGACTCCAAGGAAGCTGCTGTCATCGTCATTGTCCGGATCACAAACTACAGTAGGTGCATGGGACAGGGAATCAGCATCTTCATGCTTGGGGCCTGATTTTTAAACAATGGTAAGGTCAAACTAATGTGAATGAAGACTCTATTGTGCAAGACGCCCAGATGGGTCTCGTAAATTGGCTAACCAGCACAATGAGTGGTGATCAGTCGCTATTTTGAAGTGACGACCGTAGAGGTAAGACCTGCATTTTATGGTGGCCCACACTACTGCTAGGCACTTCTTCTCCGAGGTGCAATAGTTCATCTCGACGCGAGACAGGGTACGGCTGACGTAAACTATCAAGCGCTGGGTACCTTCTTGATGTTGAACAGGCACGGTGCCGAGAGCTACATTGCTTGCGTCGGTATGAACTTCAGTGGTAGCATCCTCGTCGAAGTAAGCAAGAACTGGTGGTGCCTGCATACGCTCACGTAGATCGATAAAAACAAGATTCTCTTCTTCACTCCTAACGAATACTATACGTCGTCACATGTGAGACAAGTCAGAGGTTCGGCAATTCTATAAAAAATGGCGATTAAGCGACGTAGTACGCACACATGCCGAGGAAGCGACGTACTGCTTTCTTGTCACGGGGAGCATGAAAGGAGGCTACGGCGGTTGTCTTGTGGGTGTCAGGTCGAACACCGTCAGCGCTCTAAACATGGCCCAGAAATTTAGGTTCTTTATATCCGAAGTCGCATTTTTCAGCTTCAGCGTTAGGGACGCTTCAAGTGTTTCTCGAAGGTGACCGAAAACACGACGACATCATCGAGATAAACTAGGAAGGTGTTCTACTTCAGACCGATAAGAACAGTGTCCATCATTCTTTTGAACGTCGCTGGCGCAGAAGACAGGCCGAAGGGGAGCACCTTGAATTCATACAGGCTATCGGGTGTAACCAAAGCAGTTTTTTCTCTGTCTCATCAACCTTAATCTTCCAGAATCTGCTTTTCAAATCTATAGATAAAACTACCTTGCCCACTGTAGTCTGTCTAGTGAATAATCGATGCGTGGCAGAGGATACACGTCTTTCTTAGTCACGTTGTTCAGCTTTCCAAGAAACGACTTCCTCGTTTGTTTTTGCTAGATGCTTGCTCGTGCTCGCCGCAGTTCATGGCCAGGTGGCAATATACACAAAGTGAATCATGTGCTGAAAACCACAATTCGTGCAGCGCCGTGCGTATACATATATAGTACACCTATAGTAACCGATACCAGAAGAGACATGATGATAGTTACGGCGCATAATATGATTCCAGTTATGGCTTCTGCTGCGTCGCACTTTCGAAGTAACATAATGTGCTTTTTACGTCCTACAGAAGCAGTTCTTCGAAGGAAATGCTCTGATTGTCCGTGTGAGTGTTGTCATTCACATCGTTACTATCCTCTACTCTCTAGCACATATGAGAAAACAGTCATTTATTATTTCAACCTCTGTGAGTACTCAGGCCACATTACATTCTCAAACTAAGCACGAGGCCACTAGATTGATTCCTGACCACAGGGTATACGTTCCAATAGATGTTTTTAGAGTACCTTCGAAAGCTGAGAGCTAATTAGGAGCCGCGGCCGAGGCACCTGTCATTGCGAGATACATGTGAATCTGTTGCACAATATCAACAATGTTGCGACAGGCACGCGAGCACAAATAAAATGCTCAGTATTTTCTTAAAGAAGCAAGATATCAATGAAAACATGATTACGACATATTCATTTCGTGCGATAATGGACTTCGTCTCTGAAACTTGCGGAATTCTTTGTGGTTCCATTCTCTATGTTTGTTTTTTCCTCAAGTGCGATATTGAGGTGGTAGAAAATTCGTCGTGCCATAGCTAAACAATGTTTTCTTCGCCCATGAAAATGGCAGAGAGGTCGCCTGGTATAGATTGCAGAGAAAGATACAGACAAGACAGAAAAAAACCTTTCAAGCAAGATAGAAAAAAAACAAAAAAGATGGTAAGGGAATATTCCAAAAATAACAAGAGAAATAGCCGTCAGTTGTCCAGCCAGCCTGTACAGCCGGAATCGATGTTTACATAGCCCCTTTAGGTAAACTGCACCACTCTGCACGAATGCGTGTAGTCTCCCTCTCTTTCATGGTGAGCCTTGAGTCAGCACCACTTCGCGATGACTTCGGTCACTAGCCACAGTGAAGGGTCCACAGCGGTTGATGGGACCGACCAGCGATGATAAACACTCCGGGCAGTGCACTTCCCCACCTCTCGCCTGCTCTGAGCCATCACAATCATGGGCAAAGCATGCTTCACAGGCAATAACTGGGTAGTGCTACCGTCGCATAAAGTAATGTTGCGCCTATAGCGTACATGACGGCTCCGGAACAACTGGCTTCGGCGCCCGCAAACTGTGTAACGCCTCTTGCACCCAAGTACAGAATAACGTTTATGTCACCTGGAGGAATGATGCAACCAGCCACTAAGCACAAGGAGACTTCAGCTTACTGTGACGCGTCTTTGTGGAAATGACACCGGGAAGGAAGCGTTCAATAAAGAAACTTAAGTGTCGGCGAATGAAGACTAACTTGGAGCTCGTGGGCTGCAAATTTGCGTCCTCTTTGTTTGAGAGTGTGCGCATGCTATGCGAGAGTTGGCATCCTGAGACGATAAGGCTGTTATTCATACAACATACGTGAATCTGGCGTCCTGGCCTGACTTGTTCATCAGCAGCCGCATCCTTCTTCCGAACAGTTCTAGCCGCATGTCGGCCAACCAATTCATGAGCCGACGGAGACTCAATAAGGCCCTCATTGAGCCAACAGTCTGAGTGTATCTTCGTTACCAACCCCTGGCTCAAGCCAAGCCAGGTGTTCCTACATATGTTAGGAGGCGATATATATATTGTAATAAATGTGAATCACGAACACCCCGGTTTTTTGGAAGACGATTTTTCTGTGTGGCCCAAACACCGGAGTGTGTAACCTCAATAGACCCGTGTCTACGCCACGTCATTGAGTCTCAAGTCACGCAGACACTGCCGCCATCGCCGCCTGTCACTACACCACTGACATACGCTTGCGTCATTGCTGGACCACCGGCCCCATCTTTTTCTGGCGTGTACCAGAACACCGCGTCCTACTACTCTACGACACCACTCCCATGCATGATACCCTATCCTACTTCACCTGCCGGACCTTCTGTCGTTAGCTCATGGCGCACATTTGACAATCGGCCAATCCGTTTTGCGTGAGGTTTGGTGAGACATATAGCACCCTACTACCGCCGCCGCAACTTCCAGCCTCAGGACCGTGGTGATTCCACCAATCATCAAGCTGCCCAGCATTCCCAACGACCCCCTTCTTCTACCACTGAATTGTTTTCCCCACGATGTCCTTTCAACTTTCGCCACTCATCACCACCCGTCGCCGGTCCGTCTCCCCGATGTTTCGGCCCCCGGCCCCACACGCGATAAAAACTGACCGCCGCAGTTCTGAAAGCATGGACTGCATTGGCGTCGAACTTTCCAAGACCTCCTATTCATCCGCTCAACAAAATTGAGGTCTTAATAGAAGGCGTCGCCGTACGTGCACTTCTCGACAGAGGCTCCGTCGTTTCTGGATTTAGTGAAAACCTGTGCCATACTTTGAGGAAATCACAACGACACTTAGCGATTTTGCTCTGCATACAGCGACCTCACATTCCGTTGCACCGACGGCTCAGTTCAAAGCACGTGTTGTTATTCAAGATGTCTCGTACGCCATCAAATGTGTCGTTCTTCTTTGCTCGTCTTACGACGTCATACTAGGGTGTACTCTCTATTCTATCCATCAGGCCCTCGTCAACTGTCCTCGTGCTGAACTCACATCGGCGACTCCGTGCACTGATCTCGATCACTATAGCCCCACTAATGTGTTTGCCGCAGCGAACGTCCGTATCGCGCCAGTGTCTGCCGTCCTTGTGCTCGTGTTTTCACCTGCTGCCACTGACTCGACGGTACTGTTTCAACCATCTATAGCTAGTGCACCTCACTAAACCGTTCTTATCCCATTTGCCGTCATCAGCTTTTTCAATGGTTCTGCGGCAATTTACGCGCACAACGTCTCTGCTTCATGTGGCTTGCTTCCATTCTGGGCATCCCGGCTGGTAGCAGCACTTCAACTTCTACGCGTACGTTACGTCGGCAAGTCGAGCACTTAACCGCTCGCGATGACGGGCTGTACCGACGGAACTACACACCCGGTGGACGTCAGTGGTTACTCGTCATTCCACGTCACCTGCGATTCAAAATTTGTTGAACGTTTCATACCGACCCCCAATTTGGACACACAGGTTTTCTAAATACGTACTCTCGCATCCACCTCCGGCATTAGTGGCGTGATATGTACCGTTTTATTCGACAGTACGTTTGGGCATGCTCCACATGCCAGAGACGAAATACTCTCATGCTTCACGACGGCAGCACCTTATTACCTTTGCCATGCCCCCTCTTGACCGTTCGACTGCGTTGGCATTAACCGACATCTACGATCCCCTTCCGAGCACTGCAAACGGTAACCGTTGGATCAAAATTTCTTGTTAGCCATCACACACAGTACGCTGAAACTACATTCCTTCCTTCATCTGCAGCCAAATGGTTGCCATTTTCAGCCTGCACAATCTCGTGCTACGTCATGGAGTACCTCGATAGTTGCTGCTAGGTGATCATGGTCACGCATTCCTCTCAGGAGTGACCACAGCATTACTGCATGAGTGCCACATCGTTTACGGGACCACAAGCGCTTATCATCACCCTATAAATTAAATGACCGAGTGCTTCAACCATACCCTCGATAACATGCTGTCTACGTACATCTCGTCAGTCCACTTCAATTAGGAGCGAGTGCTACCGTTTATCAAGTTCACCCATAACACTGCCATTTATAGCAATACTGGGTTCTCCCCTTTTTTCTCCTCTACGGGCGCGAACCTTCTAGCACTATGAACACCATCCTGATGTACTGATCTGATGCCCCAGAATCTACGACTCTACCTCAAGCCGCTACTTACGCTGAAGAATACCGTGAACTTGCGCGGTCCTTTACAACACAGGACCAAGGGTGCAAGAAGCACCATCACGACTCATTCACTAATACTGCTTCCTACAATCCAGGTTTCCTAGCGTGGCTGCGTGCCCCTTTTGCTACACCTCGCCTTTCCACCAAGTTGGTCGCCAAGTACCAGGGTTAACCACCGCGCCGGTTAAACACCTCTTCCAGCCCCTGGAACCTTCTTCGGACCGTGGACTTTGTGGCCAAAAAATTGTCCACGAGTTCACACCGAAGCAGTGCTACGACCCTCTCATATTTACTGGTTCATAGGTGGCCAGGGTGGTTTCTTATTTTAAGAAAGATTCACCTATATATATATATATATATATATATATATATATATATATATATATATATATATATATATAAGTATATCTTCCGTGAGCAGTCACAACGTGGTTTACTTCGACGTTTCATCAGCCAGAGTCTGGCCTTCATCAGGATTAAGGGTGCAGTTTGTTGGTGCACAGCTTTATACAATCCTACATCAAAGGGAGAGAGAAAGAAAGGAAAAAAAGGAAGTATACACAGACCGCAGACATTCCAGAGGTGAAAAACAGAAAAGGAAGAGAGAGAGAGGAGGAATGGGAAGGAAGAGTGAAACAGGGCGCCCTGGGTAGTCCACTTTATGTTCTCACTTCTTTCTTTTCCTGTTTCTTTCTCTCTCTCTCTCTCTCTGATTTAAGATTGTATAAAGCTGAGCACCAACAAACTCTACCTTCAATGCTGATGAAAGCCAGACTCTGACTGAAACGTCGAAATAAACCACGTTGTGACTGGTCACGGAGGATCTACTTGACTACTTGCAACACTCCACCATGCCTGGCTCTCTCTCTTCACATATATATATATATATATATATATATATATATATATATATATATATATATATATATATATATATATTGATAGTACGCCTTTAGTGGTGAGCAGAAGAGACGTTTACTTTGTGGAAAACGTAGCGGTAGAACCGACCAGCTGTCAAGCGGAGCGAGCGCGAGCAGCAACAACACTCTTCCTTCTCTTCTTCAGCTGGCGTTCCGGCCTGTGCCAAATATCAATGCTACAAATCACTCCCCCTCAGAAAAGGAGCCATCCTGGCGACCTATGGAACGGGTACGACGGGTGGGTCGTAGTGCGGCTTCAATCGATCTACGTGAACAGTCTCGCGGCCTCGATGCCGTCGGTCTGTTGATGGTTGAACCGGCTCAACAATATAGTTAACCGGTGAGGCCTGACGTAGGACTCGGTAGGGGCCTTCGTACTTCGGCAGTAGCTTGGTGGAAAGACCAGGAACAGATGAGGGAACCCGAAGCCATACCAAGGCGCCAGGCGAGTATGACTGCGAAGACAGGTTTTCGTCGTGACGGTTCTTCTGGTACGCTTGATCTTGTGCGGTTAAGGAACGCGCGAGTTGCCTGCATTCTTCTGCATAGGTGGCGACTTCAGATAGAGTTGTGGATTCCGAAGCGTCTGGATGATACAAGAGTATGGTGTCCATGAATGAGGAAGGTTCGCGCCCGTAAAGGAGGAAGAACGGAGAGAATCCTGTCGTAGACTGAGTGGCGCTGTTGTAAGCGTAAGTTACAAAGGGCAGTATGCGGTCCCAGTTGGTGTGATCAGCGGACACGTACATGGATAGCATGTCGCCCAGTGAGCGGTTAAACCGTTCGGTCATTCCATTCGTTTGCGGATGGTATGCGCTGGTTGTCCGATGCACAACGTTGCATTCGCGAAGAAGGGCTTGTACGGCTTCGGAGAGGAACGTACGGCCGCGGTCACTGAGTAGCTCACGAGGCGCGCCATGGCGTAGAATGAGATTGTGAAGGATAAATAAGCCAACTTCACGTGATGTGGCCTCTGGCAGCGCAGCAGTTTCAGCATAGCGTGTCAAGTGATCAATGGCGACAATCACCCAGCGGTTCCCGTTAGGCGTATAGGGAAGGGGACCGTACAAGTCAATTCCGATGCGGCTCGAAAGGGCGGGAGGGGCAAGGCAACGGCTGCAGTTGTCCATTGGCTATGTGTGGTGGGCTTTTTCGGCGTTGACATTTGGAGCACGAACGCACGTACTGTCGACAAAGCGGTACATTCCGCGCCAATAGTACCGCAGCCGGAGACGTGCATACGTTTTTATCACACCGGCGTGGCCGCATTGAGGATCCGCGTGAAAAGAGTCGCAAATGTCGGCACGTAGGTGGCGAGGAATCACAAGCAACCACTTGCGGCCGTCAGAAAGGTAGTTGCGACGGTACAGGAGTCCATCGCGGATGGTAAAGTGTCGAGCTGTGCGCTGCAGTGAACGATTGGGCGTAACTTGGGACGGCTGAGACAGTAATTCTATCATAGAGGCTATCCAAGCGTCTTGGCGCTGTTCATAGGGCATGTCCTCGTACGAAAGTGCCACAGCATCGAGGCTGGATACAGAAGTACTTCCGTGTTCATGGGGAAGTGGAGAGCGGGAGAGAGCGTCGGCATCTGAATGTTTGCGGCCTGACCTGTAGACGACACGGATATCATAGTCTTGGAGGCGTAACGCCCAACGAGCGAGACGGCCAGATGGGTCTTTTAGTGACGATAACCAGCAGAGGGCGTGGTGATCAGTCACGACGTCAAATGGACGGCCATAGACGTAGGGTCGAAATTTTGTGATTGCCCAGACGATGGCTAGACATTCTTTTTCTGTGACTGAATAATTCTGTTCAGCCCTAGTAAGAGTGCGACTGGCATAAGAAACGACGTACTCGTCGTATCCAGACTTGCGTTGAGCAAGAATAGCGCCAAGTCCGACTCCACTTGCGTCGGTGTGTATTTCTGTAGGGGCATCAGGATCAAAGTGACGGAGAATCGGTGGAGATGTCAGCAATTGACGTAGTTTCGCGAATGCCTTATCGCAATTGGAAGACCACGCCGAAATGCCCTCGGTGTCAGAAAGTAGCCGTGTTAAAGGGGCCATGACAGATGCAAAATTACGGACAAATCGACGAAAGTATGAACATAAGCCGATAAAGCTCCGGAGTTCCTTAAGTGTCGATGGCTTCGGAAACTGGGCGACAGCACGGAGTTTTCCAGGATCAGGTAGAACGCCGTCCTTGATGACAACATGCCCTAAGATGGTGAGCTTCCGGGCGGCAAAATGGCACTTTTTCAAATTTAGTTGGAGCCCAGCATGTGTAAGGCAATGCAGGACACTTGCGAGGCGCAGCAGATGGGTATCGAAGTCTTTTGAAAAAAACGACGACGTCGTCCAAATAGCAAAGACACGTCTGCCATTTAAGGCCTCGAAGTATGTTGTCCATCAGACGCTCGAAGGTGGCTGGGGCGTTACAAAGGCCGAACGGCATCACGTTAAACTCGTACAAGCCGTCCGGAGTTACAAACGCAGTCTTGGCGCGGTCAGCTTCATCCATGGGTACCTGCCAGTATCCCGATCGAAGATCCAGCGAAGAAAAGAATTCTGCACCTTGCAAACAGTCGAGAGCGTCGTCAATTCTGGGGAGCGGATAAACATCTTTGCGCGTGATCTTGTTAAGGCGCCTGTAATCCACACAGAATCGGATGCTCCCGTCCTTCTTTTTGACCAGTACCACCGGGGAGGCCCACGGACTGTTAGACGGCTGTATAACGCCACGATTGAGCATATCAGACACTTGATCGTCTATAACTTGGCGTTCGGCGTGGGAGACCCGGTATGGACGCTGACGCAATGGTGCGTGGGTGCCAGTGTCAATACGATGGACAATTGCAGATGTTCGGCCCAGACTGGTTTGTTTGAAGTCGAACGATGAGCGGAAGTGGTCGAGAAGTGTCAAGAGTTGAGTTCGTTGGTCAACAGGAAGGTCAGGATCAATCGATGGAAGGAAGACGTCGAGGGAAGAGGTGGCGGATGTGAGAGCGGAAGTAACACTGGCGATCTCAAGGCTTTTTGCTTGATAGGGCAGTTGACTGGTGCAAACACAATCGATGTCCTCAAGGCGGCCGATGCATTCGCCACGGAATAGGGTGACTGGTACAGAAAGGAGATTCGTGGCATAAATGTTTGCGCAAGTGGCTTCGACCGTCAGAAGAGCAAAAGGCAGAAGAACGTTTTTTTCGAGAAGTGAAGTCTTCTGACGGCGTGAACATGACGTCCGAAAAAGCGGCATGGTCGCACGAGATCGGCACAATAACAGAAGACATAGGTGGAATATCAGTCTCCGCGGCGACGACAACACGAGAAATAGAAGGCTTATTATAATCGTCGTCGGAGAGCGATGACAATTCTAGTTCGGCCCGGGCACAATCAACAACGGCATGATGTGTGGAAAGGAAGTCCCAGCCTAATATGACGTCGTGTGAGCAGTGTGGAAACACGATAAATTCAACCACGTACAGAACGCCCTGGATGATTAACCGAGCCGTGCACGTCATAGAAGGGTTTCACGTGATGCGCTGTTGCCGTACGAAGGGAGAGACCAGAAAGCGGAATCGTAACTTTTCTTAACTTGCGACACAATGCTTCACTCAATACAGACACGGCAGCTCCGGTATCTATTAATGCTTGAACGGCGATACCTTCAATCAAGACAGTTATTTCATTATTCGGTAGAGAACGAGGCCTTGTAGAGTTCGACGGTGGCGCAGTTCTTGCCTCCGGAACTGCGATGGTCAGTTTTCCGTTTGGGCAGGTGGTGCACGCCGAAGCATTGGTGAAGGCGAACGTCGGCGCGGGGAAGGCGATCGGCGTGGGTTGAAGGCGCGGCGGCTCGGCGGAGAAGTGTCCGAAGCTGCATGGAACGGCAGCGTCTGTGGTGGTTCTGTGGGGGCGTAGCCGTAGGTGCCATCAATAATGCCTGAGTGAGGGACGCGCCGGCGACAGAACCGCTCAACATGGCCAGGCTGACGACAGTAATAACAGATAGGTCTGTTATCCGATGTACGCCAAGGGTTGTTGGGAAGCGTTGAAGGACGGCGGTAAATGGGAACATGCGAGCCTGCCGGTACGCGTGTTGCGTATAAGGCGTTCGTTTGGTGGGCAGGGTCGACGACGTTTGACGGCGCATGTACCTGCCTTCGCGCGACGTCAGCGTAAGTCAGGGGAGCGGACACAGGTGGTGGCTGGTACGTGGGGGGAAGTGCCTCGCAGACTTGCTCTTCGATGGTTTGGCGCAGTGACGAGGTCAGCCCATGCGTATTGCTGGGAAGCAAGGGGGCAAGGGACAACTGGCGTGCCACTTCCTCTCGGATAAATTGCTGGATTTGCGGGGGTCAATACAGTCTGTTCTGGAGATATTGCACCAACGGTCAATGCTGGCGTGCTGGTCATGTCGAAAGTAGGCCGTCGCGTTGAAATGCGCTGTTTTCGCAACTCATCGAAACTTTGGCAGTGTTGGATGACTTCCGAAACTGTTTGCGGGTCTTTAGCCACCAGCATGTGGAAGGCATCGTCCTCGATGCCCTTCATAATGTGTTTTACCTTGGCGGTTTCCGACATGCCAGGATCAAAGCGACGGCAGAGGCCTACGACGTCCTCAATGTAGGACGTGAAACCCTCTCCCGACAGTTGGGCGCGATCCCGCAAGCGCTGTTCTGCACGGAGCTTGCGCACTGTCGGTCGGCCAAACACGTCCGCGAAGGTGGTCTTGAAAGTGGCCCAGTCGGTAAGCTCGGCTTCGTGGTTGTTGAGCCAGAGCTCTGCTACTCCTCTGAGGTAAAAGTGGACGCGGCCCAGTTTGTCGTTTTCGTCCCACCTGTTGTTGACGCTTACTCGTTCGAACGAAGAGAGCCAGTCCTCGACGTCCTGCTCATCGGTGCCGTTGAAGATGTCTGGATCTCGCTCTCTCGGGACGCCGGGACAGTGGACAGGTGGAGATGTAGGAGCCGTCTGCTGTGCAGCGTCGATGGACATTGTTGATGGCGAAGGTAGAGTTCGGTTGCGGAGTTCCAGGATGGAAAAAGGTACCCAGCACTCTCCACCACTTGATAGTACGCCTTTAGTGGTGAGCAGAAGAGACGTTTACTTTGTGGAAAACGTAGCGGTAGAACCGACCAGCTGTCAAGCGGAGCGAGCGCGAGCAGCAACAACACTCTTCCTTCTCTTCTTCAGCTGGCGTTTCCGGCCTGTGCCAAATATCAATGCTACAATATATATATATATATATATATATATATATATATATATATATATATATATATATATATATATATATATATATATATATATATATATATATAGTCAAGCACAACGTAGGTGACATTCTGTAGTGTGGTCTCATAAAGGGTATAAGCAAGTAGCCACTGGTAAAGAGAATACTGATGCAGTTATTTGCAATGGCCCTACCATTTTATTTTTGTTTACCAGCGACTCCATGCGTGCTACTCGAATACGTAATTGACTACGTTGAAAAGTCAGTGCGAACACAAGGGGCCGAATTCACAGAGCTTTCATTTATAACCAACCGCCCATTGCCAATAAGCGGTCATATTCACACTGATTTTGGCTGAAGTTTTCTTGAACTAGTAGTTCTTGTGTGATTGCGCTTACATAGATAAGTAGCAGTACTTTTGGTAAATGTGGGCCTAGAGCTATGTTCGAAAAACCCTTTTTTTACACATGAATTGTTTTGTTTGGAACTAGCCTCCCGTTCCGCCAATATTCACATGCTCGAGATTGCGGTTACACGAAATTCACTGAGCATTTTGCATACAAGCCCAGGCTTTTATTCTGCTTTCTCAGTAAGCGGTAACCTTTAAATTGATAGCGTCTAGCGTGAAACGCCAACGACGACGGTATTTGTCATTTCGTTGGCTGCGAATACCGAGACTGGAACTTCATAGATAAGAAACGCTGCGTTCTTAACCGAAACACTGTAGAGCTCAGGCCAGAGAAGATGGCAATCGGGAACAGAAACGGAGTCATGAAGTGCCCGTCTTAAGTGATTTCCCTTCGCTTAAGTTTTGTCTGTACCAACTTTGTGATTGAGAGGCTTCATTCATAGAACTGAAGTCCCTCTCCGTTATCTCACTCGCTCAGAATTAGCGCCAACTCTAGAGTTGGTGAATTATTGTGGTGTGTGCAAGCTGAACCTCTTGGTAACATGTGGCACTATTTTTTGCAACTGCCAAATATTTCACTGAAAACGTACTGGATTAAAAGTATCATAGTATGAATGCACCACTAAGGACGTTTCATTATCGCGAGAGTAATGGGCATTCAAGAGTAAGGTGCTTGGACAAGTTCACTTCCTTCATGCTCAATAGTTTTAGCTTGAATGGTGCATTCACCTGGTTAAGTGTGGAATGAATGGCACGTCATTAGTCGCTTGCTCGGTCAAGTTGCTCTTGCTCTCGGATAGAATTTAGCCATCGTGTTCAAACGGGAAGTTAGACCATAAAAAGTTTACCCCAATCTTGCTGGCAGAAAGGGCACTTCAAGATCACCACTTTGGCTACGAGTGGCCTTTGCTAACATTCCCAAAGATGGCGCGTACAGAAATACACAAGAGTGTGCAAGGGGAAGGACCTCAAGTCATAGCTCGGCCAATAGAGCATCAGACGCACATTTTGTTATCAGTAGGTTAGATTTCATCAACAGAAAAGATGATTTTTTGTAAACGTTAATGAATTTTGATTTACATCATTATTTCTGCACTACAATTAGAAAATAACACTGGATGGCTTCAATGCTTTCCTCAATCGGTCTGACTCCTTGTTGAATTTTTTGGCTCGGTCTACAGAAAAGAAACAAGCTCCTCAAAATATTCCCCTCTTATCGCTCATAAATAGCATTTAACACATATTCAATTATTCCCGCTTATAACGAGTAATTTGCTTCCTTTTTACGTTTTCTTTTTTGTGTGTGTTCTTGCGCGCCAAACGTAACTCCTTTGGTAGCTATTATTTCATAAGTCACAGGCTGAACCTGTCGCGTGAACTTATCGTTGTGTACGTGCGTGATGTAAAGAGAAATCTGTGTCTATTTATTCAAGCAGACGCTTTCCAGTGAGGGTCGCAAACGCGACCTTTCTTTTGTAACTAAGTTTCTTGCCTTTCGCAGCTCTCTAGAATTAGAAATATTTGCTCCTTACTTTTTCATATCCACAATTCTACGTAATTAGGCTAGCCGTAAGTGTAATTACTAGTATGCATACAAGACTCTCGACTAAGAACCACCAATATATCTATTTACCAGAGTTTTAATTACTAACTCAAGACGCCAACGAAATAGGATACAGCCTCAAAGGCAGCACCAGTCTAATCTTTAGCAGTTGCAAACTTATCGCGTTAGCTTTTCGTGCACTCAAACCAGCCGCGACGTATACCATCAACGTAACAATCAGGTAGAAGTAGCCTAATAGCTCGCAAAACTAGAGCGCACAACTCGCCAGTTGAAATATAATGTCGAAGTAGGAGTGTGACCACTCGAAATCAGCAAAACTCCAGCGTTTCAGACGATTCGAAGCCGACAATGTCAAAATTTAGTGAAACAAGAAGTAAAGAGAGAATAAACGGGTGCGAATGAGGGTCATCCAAGATCATCCAGCACTTTTTTTAACGGAAACATGGACTTTCAAACAGTTAAGAAAATATTAGACGAGCTACAGTCAAGTGAAGTTGAAAGCTGCTTGGCTCAGGTGGTATTCTACAGTGCTAATAAAGTGCAACAGAACCCTCTACTTAGAGACAGCGCAGCAGCCAGCAAAAAATGCCAACTTTGAGTTCCAAGGCAGATGCCAGACCATTCCGAATCTTATTGTCACCTAAAACATGCAATAAAGAAATGGTTAAAACGAATAAAACTATAGGTCTGGGGTGCGGCCTCACTGGAAACAAACTGCCGGGAATGCACTCCCTCACTAGAGAAGGATTGGCCACCCTGGTACAGCCCTTAGCTACTGCCTCCCATGACTACAGCAGTTAACCCTTGGCCCTCAGTGGCCAGCGGCAGCGAAAGAACTGTTTATTGATATGTGGTGTTTAACGTCCCAAAAGCACAATATGGTTATCAGAGACGCCGTAGTGAAGGGCTTCGGAAATATTGACCACCTGGGGTTCTTTAACGTGCATCCAAATCTGAGCACACGGGCCTAATTCATTTCCGCCTCGATCGAGCGAAAGAACTGTCCAAGGTGGAGGCAGACATGCGGCAAAGCAGAGGGGGGTAAGAATCTATAGGTCCGGAGTGGCTGTCAATGGAATTGAACTTGGCTACGTTTAAAGCTAGAACGCTATTTATTTAGGCTAGTGAAGCTGTGGTATTCGAGGAATTAGAATGTGTGAAATGGAATGTAGTAGGACTCAGCAAAGTTAGGAGGAGATGTGAGGCTTATACAGTGCTGAAGAAGGAATATGTTTCATGCTACCAAGAAGTAGTTGACAGAAAAGAAGTAGGGGTGGAGTTTTTCATATACAACAACATCACTGGCAACATAAAGAAATACTATAGCATCAGTGACGGGTGGCAAGTATCAAAATTAGGTTAAGAAAATGTACAATATGAAGGTGGTATAGGCCTATGCACCCACATCAAGCCATGATGAACATTGGATTCAACGCTTCTATGAAGACGTAGAGTCAGTGATTACAAAGACACAGTATACTATTCTGATGAGCGACCTTAAAGCCAAGGTAGGCAAGAAACTGGCCGGAGACCATGCAGTGGGCATTGGCTTTTGAAATGCCACTAGGGAGTTATTAGTTAAGCTTGCAGAACGTAAAAAATTACGTGTTTTGAATACCTTCTTCAGAAAAGGGATAACCGCAAGTGGACGTGGCGAAGTACTAATGTAGAAACTAAAAAATAAATAGACTTCATCCTGTGTGCACACCAAGGCATTGTACGGGATGTAGAAGTAGTTGGTGAGATCCGATGCAGTGACTATAAAATGGAAAGAGCTCCCATTGACCTAGACTTCAAACTTCTTTTATTTTTTCAAAGGCGTACACTGATACGCAAGAAGCCAATATGAGGTAACTGACGTCAGCGTTGACATAATGAACGATAATCTTACTACTATCATCAAAGAGCGTGCAATGGAAGTCGGAGGTACGGTCACTAGACAGGACACTGGTAAACTGTCTCAGGAGACGACAAATCAATAAAGCCTCATTTGGAAGCGACAAAATAAAGCTAGTAGAGATCTCTAAGTTTAACCTTAGGCGAACGGCAGCTGATATCAGAAGGTATAACATTGATAGAATTGAGCAGGCTATAAAAAGCGACAGAAGCCCGAAAATTCTGAAGGCAAACTTGTGCATAGGCAAACATCGTATGTACGCATTAGGAGACAAAGAAAGTGATGTCATATGCAATATGATTGAGGTGGCGAGAAAGTTCAACGAAGAACTTAACAAAATCCGAAACAACCAGGATGATACCATAAAAAGCAATATTAGCCCAGAGAAATTTGACATCCTACCAGTAACGATAGGGAAAATACTGAAAGCCCTAGAAGGAATGCAACCAGCCGGAATAACTGGTGAGGATAAGGTAACAGCGGCACTCCTGAAAGATGGCAGATAAATTGCATTAAAAAAATTGGCCACATTTTATACGAAGTGTCTCTTGACGGATATGGTACCAAAATCTAAAAAAAACGCCAAAATCATCTTAGTTTATATTTAAGAAGACGTCAAATTTTTTTTAAAAGTTACAGCCCGATCAGTTTACTATCCATTCTATAAAACTATTTACAAAAATAGTAGGTAATAAAATCAAGGCACCATTACAGTTCAATAAAAAAAAAGACCATGTGGGATTTCGTACAGCCTACACTACTATAGACCGTACTCATACTATCCATCGGGTAGCAGAGATGCGCGGAATACAACCAACCCCTAAAGAAGCTTTCATAGATTACAAATAGACGTATGACTCAGTCGGGACATCAGCAGTAATGCAAGCACTGCGAAATCAAAACATCTAAAAAACCCTACATGCACATACTGGAAGAAATCTACAGTGGATCCACAGCCACCATTCTCCATAAGGAAAACGACGGAATCCAAATAAAGAAGTGTGTAAGGCAGAGAGACACGATCTTTGCAATGCTATTCACCGCGTGTTTAAAAAAGGTTTTCAGAACCATAGATTAGGAACGGCTAGGAATAAAAGATAATGAAGAGTATCTTAGTAACTTGTAATTCGTTGATGACATGGCCTTGATGAATAACGCAGGTGACGAATTACAGCTCATGGTTACTGAACTGGACACGGAAGGCAGAAATGTCGGTCTGAAAATGAATATGCACCAAACTAAAGTAATGCGCAACAGTCTCAGCAGGAAACAGCACTTTGCTATAGATGGAAGGATGATGGAGTTTGTAAAGAAATATGTCTACTTAGGACTGGTGTTAAGCATGGAGCCGAAAAATGAGAGTTAAATGAAAAAAAGACTAATGATGGAGTCGATCACATTCGGCAAGCGTTCTTAAATCATGAATGGTAATCTGCCTCAGCCACTAACCCTCAAGAGTAAGGTATATAACAGCTCAATCTTGTCGGTACATACCTATGAAGCAGAAACCTGGAGGCTAACAAAAAGGGTGCAGTTTGAATTGAGGACGACGCAGCGATCCATGGAAAGAAAACAATTATAGGTGCGACCTTAAAGGAGCCCTGAAAGCTTTTTTGAGTAACCATGGAATTAATTCACTGAATAAGCGAATAGCCTTATAAAGTCAACGCAGCAAAAATTTTAAGAATCGCCCAGTACGAGCAGAGTTACAAAGATTTGTCGCACGCTGCAATCGCATTCTCTCTTCCCTCGTCCTGACGAAAGCGCTGGAAGCTAAGCAGGGAGACATTGGAGGGGCAAACACATGTGCCAAGCTCGCCTCATGACCTTGTGCACTTTTTTCATCTAATACGCGGCTTTTCAGTGCGATATCACGCGCACACGTGAACAATGATGGCCTCTCACAGTGATTTCTGTCACAACCTAGCGCGCCATGTTCAAATCAGTCAATGGCTGATAGATGGGTCAGCTACGTTTGATTTTCGGGCATATGCCGTGATTTGTCGAGGGAAGAGAAAGCAATTTTTAGCTGACTTTGAGAACTTAAAGCGAGCTCCAGGTCACGTTCTGCCCTATAACATTTGACTTGCATATTCTCAGAAGGCTCTACTTCCAATCGGCAGCAATTTCTGACCATGCTCAAAAAGTGTTGCAGGGCCTCTTTCAGAGACAAGAAGAGTGCAAAGTGGGGCAGCACCGGTGTTAAGGATATCATAGTTGAAATCAAGAAAAAGAAATGGACATAGGTCGAACATGTAGCACGCAGGCAGAATTACCGCTGGTCGTTAAGGGTTACTGATTGGATTTTTATAGACAAGGCAAACGCACGAAGGGAAGACAGCAAGTTAGGTGGGTAGATTTAAAAGTTTGCTGGTATAACGTGGTGAGAGCAATCACAAGAGCGGGTTCATTGGAGGGTCATGGGAGAGGCTTTTGCTCTGCAGGGGGCATAGTCAGAATGATTATGATGATGATGAATTATCATAGATATAGGAAATAACCAATGGGGTTCTAAGTGCGAAAGCCATGATATGTCTCTGAGGCGTGCCGAAGAGATACTCTGGATTTATTTTAACAATCTGGTGTTCTTTGCTTGCAGATAGATGTAATTACATTGGTGTTAAGCCGGGCATCGTACCGGTGCTCTCGAGCTTAGGAGCGCGATGCTACTTGCGAAGTTACCACGGCCATTTGTCTAATTACGCTTTTTGTATCGTAAGCTATACTCGCCGAGATCGAGCAGTCTGGTGTGCCTTCCCGAGAGCCGCGCTGGACATGCCCGAATAGCAGTGACGTCCCACGGCACACAGCTGGCGCGGCGGAGAATGCCTGGAAGCTCCTTGAGGGATGTGTGACTAGTGGGCTTGCGCTTGACTTGCATGAGCTCGCTCGCTCGCTGGTCCGTCTGTCCGTCCTTCCGTGGATCTGTCTATGTGTCAATCCATCCGTGTGTTCATTCATTCACCTGTCTTTCCGTCTCTGCATCCGACTATAGCTCACTCTACGTATATCCTGGCACAGCCGAGCAAAGTCGTTGCTATTTTTTATTGGTGATTCTCACGAAAGAGCTACTGACTACCACATCCATTATTTCTTTTTTCTTTTATACCTATTTTTTGTGTAAACCGAAGGATCTCTGAGAATCTGTGCCGGATCCGCATTATAGCAAAAGTAGGAGCAGCGCGCTACGTATATATGGCAAAAACAAACGTACAAAAGACGAAACTATTGCAATAGCTCAGTGCCGTCATTGGGCCCATTGTTCCAAACGAGTACGCACAGATAATTCGCACAGAGGGAAGACTACCGCTTGGTAAAGTATACGAAAAGTGAGAGTGTGTTTCGAAGCTTGTATGGCCGAATAAGTATACGACAGCGAAGCTATGGCGTCTCGACAAAACCACGCGAAGCGCTCTTCATCAAGCTCAGTTCAGTAATAGCGGACTGCCGAGAGGCATGTGGCAACCTGTTATTTCTTTACGCGAGTTTCACGGCGTTTCCCTTCTGCTCCATTGGTGTTCTTGCTTCGATCTTGGTGGTCAAAGACGAGAGTGTTTCGAAAGACCACCAATCATTCCCGCATTTCGTTTCTCTATTTCTCGATCCTTCATCGTCGCGAAATCGGCGTAGTCGGAAGGCGCCTGCGGCGCAATCCTGGCTCATCCGTCGGAAGAGGAATCCAGCGAGCATGGGTGGCAACGCCCAAAGCGCGCTCTACTTGTCATTTGCCGCCGCCTTCGCCGATGATTATAACGCTTTTCTGCTGCGGCAGGCACGCAGTTCTGCTTTCCAGGACGCCCATGTGCCGCTACAGCGCTTCTTCGTTTGGTGGCGCGTATGTTTCTTCTCAATTGTGGACGTGAGACGAACAATTTTTTTCGCAAATCGCATCTGTGTGCGCCGGCACCGAGACGGACAAAACACGAGCGGCTCCCATAAGTTACCAGAACCCTCCGGGCGTAATCTAATTTTCGGCAAAGACTTCAACGCAGTATTCACTGATTGCGGCCCGCACAGCGTTTGGGCCTCTTGTCTTGAAAAGACAACAGCGCCCGGCTCACAACGACTTCGGAGAGGCAGCAGCTTCAGAACATAAACAGTGCACAGCTGACCACGGTGCTCTAGTTTAGGGGGAAAAAAGGGCCTTTATGGTTTATTAAGACGGCGAGTGAAAGAACGAACGACGTGGTAGACAAACGTCACCGCTCAACCAACGTTGGCGAAAGCAAAGCTGTAGCGGTGAACGACTCCAAAGACAAGCCACATAGTCTAGATAGATGCATGTTGTGCTCGTGGTCATCAATAATATAAATAAATTCTTTTTTATGCGTATATGTATATGTACATGAGCTAATAGTTCAAATGAAAGATAGAGGACGGAAGTGTTCAGAATATTTGCCAGAGCAGAGTGAATAATATCCCAGTGAATACTACTACTTGGTGGTTGTTTTACGTAAATCGGGCTGTTTATGAAATTAATATTTTAATGAAACTAAATGAAAACGGTGACTTAGGATGTGCCGTCATCTGTTGATGGTTATGGTAACTCTGCTAAGTTTTATATGCGAAGTATCTTATCATCGAGCTCAATCCGGTTTGCGGCGTCACAATCCTTTCCGCGCATGCGTGCTCCGTCCCCCGCGCTCTTATTTCACGCTATCCCCTCACTATTTTCTCGGCAGCCCTTCCTACGGCATTTACACCCCAATTGCACATGCGCGCCTCCTTTCCCCTTCTCTTGGCTCGCAACGCCGACGCATGCAGCGTCTGCTGGTCTACGCTCGCACTCCCCTTCTCTCTTCCTCTTCTAGGCTTTGCTCCTAGCAGAGTCATTTAATACCGTTGAAAGCATTGAATTACTCTGCTCCTAGCGACATATACACCCACACTGCGTATGCGCGCCCCCTCCGCTGCTCTCTTACGCTTCCCCTCGCTCGCCTCGCGACGCCGACGCAGGCAGCGTCTACTAGTGAGCTTTCTTATTGAAAAAAGCAACTGCTCGCGCTACAGAACCATTCACTGGCCACCCCGTATGTATACGCACTGGATCTCGACCTCCAAAGTAGTGCTGGTGGAATCGAAATTCGCAGCATGCTCGTTAACCAAATGCGGACTGCGGGTTTCTGTGTCCACTATGAGACTACTATGTCTCATTGTCTATTAGCATTGATTGGCTTGTTCCAGAAAGAAACAACGCGCAATCCCTACTTGCATAGCGCCAAGCCAGGTTTTCCTTCTGCGCAACGCCGTAATAAGTGCCAGTGTCAACGACGCCACCAGTGTAAGCGTTAGTACCGTTTATTCACATTTACGCATGAGTCCTTTTAGCGGGAGATGGTTTAATATTTTTGCACTTTACTGAATTGTTGAAGAACAAAGATAATTTATCTATTTTTTATTCACTTTAAGGACTAGTGCATTTTTTGCGCTTTAAAAGGCATTGTAATTTCTCGATCTAATATTCCGGCGTGGTGATTTTTTTCGCCGTTTAAGGAAGACCACAATATATAAAAATACAACCACATGACTGCGCTTATGCGCAGCCATATTGCACCGCTCTCAATCATGCTTCGAAAGGAAGAACCACGCATGCGGGCCATGTAAAAATGAGCAACCGCATATCACCTTCTCAGGGCGTCGGAATTTTATTAGTCATCTCTGATAAGCGATAAATTCATGGTGCGCACTCGGGATTCTTGAGCTCAAAGCACTGTTGAGAGCGCTGCAATACGACATAGCGAGAGCGTAGTCATGTAGTTTTATTGTATTATTGTGCGCTTTCTTTCTTTATAGCTGAAAGGATTACTCATTCCGCATGTAAGTTGCCACAGAAAATTGCAACATTAATTTTTAATGTCCCTAGCTCTATTTAACGTAACAAAACGCGCTTGTCTTGAAAGGTAACGTAAAATATCAAATAATTATACTTATGTAGTTAAAAACTAAAAGCAGTCTATAAGATTACCCTAACGAGCACCAAATGATGGCGAACCATGTGTTATTGGTTTCATCCATTTCTTATTAACCACATTTATAGATATAACAGCTTATATAACAGATATAAGACTTGAATTCAGCTTCACAGATATCTGAAATACAAAGAATTAGTCAAGCAATCATCTGCTGAAAACAGAACAAGACAAGTTTCCAAAACTGAGGATTCAGTTTCGGGATGTTTGTATGGAGTCGAAGTCAATCACGTTAAGGTCAATGACGGGATTGTACTCTCAGCCATGACGGCATCAATTTAAAGAGACCGAAACACAAAAAGCGCCTGTGTACTTGAATTCAGGCTCCGCTTGCAACCACAGGTGGTGAAAATTATACCGCGATCCCCCAATATTACGGGCCTGACAATCATACCTTTGTTTTTGAGGGTAAAGCCCCAGCACCTAATATAATTGTTGAGAGTTGAAGTTTGACCAGCCGGAAGTAAAAAGGAAGGCCACTTTTCGAAAAACTTTAGGGGGAAAGGGACCTTCCTGAGCAGCGTAAAGGGTCACTACAGTGAAAGTGGGACAATATAACAGTGTGAAGGACGCTTGAGCTTCGCGCTCAAGTGTAGAGAGTGATAGCGTATAATTGGGCCCATGCGCAATGTCTGTACGCCTATAGCTTCGTTCTCTCGCTTCGGTTCTCGTTGCATGCCTCAACTGTATCGTAAGCAAAAAAAATGACTATGTGAGTAAGATTGACTATTTCAGGCGATATTAAAGTGGCTACCGCAAATACCAAGTGCCAAGCGCCGATTACGCAATAATGTTTAGTTTTGAAAATCAGTGAAGGAACCACTACACGTCCATAATGCAGCGCGCGAACCTATGCTGTTTTGCACTTTATTGATGTCCTCGTAATTGATGAATAGAGGTATGTGAGAGCTTTGTAACGGGTAACACAATTTTTTCCCTGCTATTCACGTGTTTTGACACCTCGCACGATTCCATGCTTCTGCCACGCAATCTAGTATGCATTAAGAAGACTGCTTGCGCTACATGCCATTTATATAGCGTTTCTCCTCACTAAAGTGTTCTATGCCCGGGTCCACCAAGACTTCCCTAACGTAATAATGCGACGAATATACAATGGCTAAGCTGAACGCCTACGAACGAGAAAGAAACAACAAGAAAAATCGCGCTGTCGGAAATTGAACTTATACGACTTCTCGGTCACGACGATAAGAACCCGGTGCGCTATCGACTGAACTGCCGGGCCAAATGCAGGACACTTTCTTAAAATGTCTTAAATCTCGCATTACACGTTTTCTCGCACAGTACTCTTTGTAGGCCGGGCTTGGCGGAGCGGAGCGTTGCTGCCGTCTTCATGTGGTGGATAAAAATAGTGCCTCATGGCCCCTACTAGCACTGATGAGAAACGATTCGGTGACGACGCAATGAAAGCACGGCCTCCAAGATTGGTAATCTTGAAGACCACTGCTAAAGTTTTTCAATACCACCGAGGAACACCGGCTCGAAAGACACCGGATCGAAAGGTCGCCCTTGCAGACCGTCACGATTCTTGTATGTCGCTTCGTGTTAGCGTTTGATGGCTCGTTGCCAAAGTAGTGGAGCTTCCTCCTCCACCAACAGGTGTTTCTCCGCCGCCGACTGCTTCGAGTGCAATGCCACCGCCTAAAAAAACTGCTGTCAGAAGCACCGCAGAAAGGCAACGGTGCCGACGGGTGAATGTCATGTCATCATAGAGTGAGACAGGAGTCAGCGAAAAATGGGACGCCTATGGACCTTTGCGGCTTCAACTAGAAAGCTCTGCCTCCCGTGTTACTAAAACCTAGTGTGGCAGCGCATGCATATTCACAGGCGTAGCTGACTATATCATTCATGAGCGCTCACCATGTCGTTTCTCGCCTCAATTGACGACACTATTGAAGAAGCGCTTTTCGAGTACCAATGTTTTAATCTGCTTGCTAATGACCTTTTTGTGTGGTATTCTTGACATGCTGTGCCCAGCTGTATGCTGAGAACTTCAGCTACCACAAGAGTTAAATCATGATCATGGGCGTAGTCGACGCGATGGAGATGTGCCACCAGGCATCAACGTAGGTGCGTCCACTTAAAACGGTGCTATTAGCCCCGAGAAGTTGAGGTGACGCTACCTGGTGATACGCCTGGATGACGTCACGGCAAGAATGTTTCGATGCCTAACATGGTGCGTCTATACATAACATGCACTCGCATCGTACTAGCTTTGGCTGTTTGCGATCACATTTCACTTGACTCAAGCTTGAGATGAGTGACAAAACAACCATAGATAGTACTCCTATAAAACGACGAAAAACTTTTGTTCCCTAAAATCACCAAAGGCTACCGCGCACCACCATACACATTTTGATAAGGTGTGTGTTGTCGCGCTGCTAATCTCGAGAATGGGCTCGATTCTCGGCCATGGCAGTCGCATTCCGACATGAGTGAAGAGAAATAACGTATTTGTGCTTGGATACAAATTCATTCGAAAGCGCGCCCCACTGTGGTGGTCTAGTGGCTAATGTAATCGGCTGCTGACCCGCAGGTCGTGGGATCGCATCCCGGCTGCGGCGGCTGCATTTCCGATGGAGGCGGAAATGTTGTAGGCCCGTGCACTCAGATTTGGGAGCACGTTAAAGAACCCCAGGTGGTCGAAATTTTCGGAGCCCTCCACTACGGCGTCTCTCATAATCATATGGTAGTTTTGGGACGTTAAACCCCAGATATCAATCAAATCATTCTAAAGCGCCTCTCATATTCAAGTCTTGGTTTTTACACTTAAGACGGCATATTTCCGTTGTTGGGTTGGTTTCTTTCCTAGCGGTTATTTTCAGGATGACAATGGTTTCACTTTCGAACGTTTTATTTGTACTGGAAAAATGTGCCTATCTGGTCGCAGATTTTTTTTTTTTTTGCCCATGTGCAGTTCTTCGCACAGTTGCAAAAACTTATGCAGTATCGAGGCTCGCAAAGTACTTAAAATCACTTGGACGATAATACCGCCACAGCTGTTGTATTTGTTTTTATTATGTACTAGACCACTCGTCATATAGTTTCACGCTTTCTCGCAGTGATTTCGGGGCTTCATCTCATCGTAAACAAGATGAGGTTAATTGCTGAAACTACATGCAGCATCATAGGAACGAAGATGTTACACTCACCAGTACCGACTTGGATAGTCTACTTGTAAAATAATATTCCTTGCATTTGATTGCACCCGAGCTTAGTTAACTTGTATCTGGATAAGACGGGTGAGACCAGACACTGACTCATTGAGGCGAAGACCATTTATTATTATGCAGGCCACGTCACTGAGAGCGTTATCAAAACTGTTCACAACGCTAATGACAGCTTTGAATTGCTTGCTTTGCAAACGATTATTATCAGTAGCGATTCCACACAAATCAAACTTTGCCGCTTGTGAAGTGGCATGTGATCAGACTAGCAGTTATGCTATGGCTGCAAACGTGGCGACTTCCAATGAGCAACGTGCGTATACGAAAAAAAGTCGAACGAACAAGCAACGGGAATATGAAGACAATCGACCAAGAAAGAATTTTTGCAGGCGTTTGTGTATATCTTCAAGCAGAAAAAAGCCTTCCTTCGGTGTTTTCTTTTCATCATTCTTTTCTTCCTTCTCTTCTGAAATATTTTAGTCCACTTCCCCATTCCTGTGCAGCAATATAGAGACACCAGAAAAAAAATCTCTTTTTCTGATAAACAGTATCCATCTCTTCCTTCGGAGCTTTGACAAATTTATTGTCTTTGCTAGAAACCCATATTCAAGCTTTTATATGTAACCATACATCAATCGTGAAAATCATCTTGCAAACTAGGACGCAATAAGAACGGTCTTAAGGCATGTGCTTGGGCACTAGCTTCTGTTCATACACATTTGCTTTTCGCTCTGCCTTATCTATATGACCACATTGCTTTCATGTTCGTGTGTGTGCGTTGAATAAGGCAATGTGTTATTTCGTTATAAGTCGCTGAGACAAACATACAATCTTTCCGGTAGGCGGGCACATCAACATCAGAAAAAAAATAATATATATATATATATATATATATATATATATATATATATATATATATATATGCGCTAGTGACAGCGCACCAAACTCAACTAATTTACGAGGGGATTGGGAGCCGTGACCACTAGGTGCGGTACAGATGCGAATGGTGTTGACGGCCACCTTGATAGCGTCATTGAGAAGCGGCGAAACTTAGTAGCTGAAGAAAACTCTCGAACAAAGCTCCCCGATGTGTCCCTTTAAGTTCGTTCATCCAGCTCATTTCGGTGTGCTTTTAGATGCAGGTGATGGTGTATGCTGACGGAGGCACTGCTTTTCAGTCTCGGTTGGGCAACCTTCCTCAATAAGACGTGATCATGGACGTTCTAATGAAGTTTCTCGCTTCTACTTATGTGCACGTGATCCCTATTCATTCATGATACGCTGTCGTAGCAACTAGAATTATGAAATCAGCGCCAGTACTTGCTCGAGGCGCCATGGGCACGATGCAGTGTTGGGTTACTTACAATGTGACACTTCAGCTATACGTAATCAAAAATGGGAACGAAGGCCCATATTCTACTGCGTCAGAAAATTAAGCAACCCACGTGGCGCATGGTACGTAAGAAGCCAAGCCGTTCCCTTATCGGCTGACTGTGGGTTTTCAAGTCGAAGGCGCTCAGTGTAAAGGGGCACGCACAGCACGACTGCCCACGCGTGGGAGTCGGGCGGTGCCTTCATTTCCGTCTTCTTCGAATGAGTCGGTTCTCTGGCTGACTTGATTTACATCGCTGTCCTGCCATTTGCTTTTCACGTCACCGAAAAGAATGCGTGCTAGCTGCTGGAGCCAAATGGGAGCGTGCGCAAGGCTCATAAACGGGAAGGAAACAAGCACTTGCTGCGCCTCATTGTCGTAGGGGGCGAAACGATGAAAGGCCGGTTTGCGCAAGATGAATGTTCTGGCGTCTTTGCAGCAGCGCTGTGAAATTGGGTGGTCATATAACCATTGGGAGTTTTTTCGTTTCGCTCTATTTTTTGTGCGTCTCCTCGCTTCAAAAAACAGCGTTTTGTGCAAGAGCGAGAAACAAAAAAAAACCTTTTTAGCAGTCCTCACCGCAGTGGCGGAGGTTCCATTGCATCGCTCTAACTTCTTTTTCGTGCGTCCGCTTTCGATTTTTCTAGAAATCCGCCCGCGTCACTGTTGCTCCGCTTTGTTAGCCAATAAATGCGTATCTTACAGTGACGTTGGTGCTGTTAAGACAACGTTTTATAACATGTCGTTTTTTTGCCATTTCACTGATGAAACAATACTGGTTTCAGTCAACATCATTCTTTAAATAGTGAACAAGCAAGAACAGCGAGAATAATCAAGACTGAGCCGGTTGTCTTACGCTTAACTGGGGAAGCGAAAAGGACAGGAAAGAGAGGTGCAAAAGTTCATCGTTGATATCATTAACGTACGAGACTTAGTCCTCTGTTTTGCATCAGTGCCGATTGATCAGTTTCATAACTTTCAGAACTAGCGGCAGCAGTTTATTTCTGCGTCAAGCTGTACTATGCGAAACTATATATACATGGCCTGAGCATCGCGTCCTATGAAGACAGTCTTGTGATTAAGTTTATTGTTTATTTGTGCAGGGGTGATGTCTGTTTTCCAAGGATGGGCTGCAGAACAGAAAATGGTGTATATATATCTTTTTGATATTTTGGTCTCTTCATTAGGCCTTATCGAACATTGAAATCGAGAGTTAGCGTTATAAGTGAGAGTGACAGTACTCCTTAAGTGGCCTAGTTATACCTCTTAACATAAGCGAAGGCATGGTGGTATAGTCGCAATTGCATAAATAGTATAGCGTACTCAGTTTAGTGTATAGAAGAGGTCGGGTTTATGCCCCTTCTCATCCCGTGCTAGCTTTCTTGGATTCTTATCCTCGGTGAAAGTATTAAAGGTTTATGGCAAAAATTTGTTTCTATGAAATTTTGTTCACGAGTCGTTGATGAGGTACGTTGTTGTTGGGTGTATACCGAACGGACCAAATAACTAGTGAAACGCGATATCCTGTCCGTTTTGTGAAGCGGCAACTGTAACTTTTCGTACTAAGGCGAAAGCTTAGTGTGTCTCATGCTAAGCTGGCCAAGAGTAAAATTCTGGCTTCTACTAGAAATCGTACAAAAACAAAACAAGAAGTAAGTGGGTTAGTTGCGCACTCACTTTATTAGCGAATCTGTGAAACCGAGACGATAAAGAAAACGCTCTCCCGGCACTGTATAGATTAAGTACAGCTTCGGCGGAGTGGCGCCAGCCACTTGGAGACCATTAAACTGTACGCTCCCGTTGACAAGCGTTGGCCACAAAATCTACCTATAGGCTGCGACACCATTGCTGAGTTAGTGCTCACGAATCGCTCGTCTAGTGTTCGGAACTGTACGTGGCTGCTCTTTTAGCACAAAATTGTTTTATGCCGAGGTCCACCACGGATGAGTTGACGTACTTCCATCACGGAAGTGACGTTGAATATTTTATACCAAGAGATTGCAAACAAATAAACCAGAAAAAAAGGCAATCCTGGCGCGAAATTGAACCAGCAACTTCTCAATTCTCATCGCGCGGTGCTAACCACAAGGCCACATCAGGTACATTGTCTGGAATGCTAACGGCAAGCCATTTATATGCATCCTACACCATTTGGCAGTCCTCCGAACTTCGAAACTTTAGCCCATTTTATTGTGATAGCAATTATATCGACACTCTCCGCTGGACTATGCCATCAGCGTCGGCGTCACCGTCCCTAACCGTATATGTATACTTATTTCTAAATATGAAAAAGTAAGAAAGAAAGAAAAAAAGGAAAAAAACTGCGATTGTGGTACAGTATACGTTTGCGAAAAGAGCGCGCTTTCCAGACACAGCAAAGTAACAACTGAGACGCTTATTCGCGTTCATCTGTACCTGTGAGTACGTTTTGTGCGTCGTTTGTGTGCGAGAAACACGGGACACATTACGATCTGCTTACCATTTGGCGCGTGACCTTTCAGTTTGTTGCTCTTGCGTGCATTGCTTCACTTTTGCGGGAAAGCTGTGACTTTTTGCTATCACTGGCGAGATGGCGCGATCACCTCGTGTTGCGCACGCTTAAAGGTTGTAGCCTCCTCAAAGCGCCCCTTCCACTGAGTGAGGTCTCTCAAGCGTGTGCGCTTATCAGACTAGTAACTCTGGAGAGGACGAAGGTCACTTCAGAAGCTCATGTGGCCGAGTTTGTGAAAAGAGCGCATCACTGACTCACAACGCAGAAAAAAATTGTGACAGTTGTTGGCGCGTGTCCTGTTACACTTGATAGGATTGATATGTGGTGTTAAACGTCCCAAAACCACTTATTTGAATAAGAGAGGCACCACAGTGGAGGGCTCCAGAAATTTCGAACACCTGCTGGGGTTTTTTAACGGGCACCCAAATCTGTGCACACGGGCCCACAGCAATTTCGCTTCCGTCGAAAAAGCAGCCACCGCAGCCGGGATTTGATCCCACCCCTTGCGGGTCAGCAGCCGCGTACCTTAGCCACTAGACAACCGCAGCGTGTCCTGTATACACTTGTGCGCTCGTTTCGTCCGTCTTTCTTCCTGTTTGAATAGAGCGCTTTAAGTGTCGAGCTGCGACAGTTGTTACTCCACGCTCGCCTTGTGTAGGCTGATTTTGTGTGCTTTCTGCTTGAGGTGTGCGCTGCAAGTTTGGAGCTGCTTGCCGTTCTTAACGAGACCTTGCCATTTATTGTTATTGCTGAAACAATGTATAATAAACGCTCAACTACATCTACAAAGACACATTTCAATTTCGTGTTACACCGATTCCTATATATGGGGATCAACCACGTTTTTATATTGTCACGGGCCAACATCATTTTCGCCTACATCGAAAATGGAGCCGCCGCAGCCGGGATTCCATCCCACGACCTGCGGGACAGCAGTCGAGTACTTTAGCCACTAGATCACGGTGGGGCAAGACGGTAGTTTGATGCAGATACAATGCCACCAGTACATATGCGATAGCCATTTAAGCTGGAAGCGACTCAGTGACAAGGTGAAAAACTCTAGACTTTCGACGGAACGCATTGTTGTGGCCACCACGACGCATTTTTCACCTTATAGCTTCTGTTTCGCATTATTTGTCTACAACTGCGATGACGGTTGGTATTATAACAGAATCTAGTGAGTGTTTATGACTGTAAGGGCTATGTGCGGTAATTCTAGCAAATGACATATTCGAGATTAAAGTAGACGGCATCCGGGCACACTGCGTATTCGGGCACTTGTATTCGCTTGTGTGTATCTCAGCATTTGAAGATTCGTTATGTTCTCAAAACGTGCCGTCAGTATAACCGCTCACGGCGCGCCTCTGACTGCCACAATATGCCGGCGTGAGGCTGAATTTATTGTTGAAGCAAATTCTGAAGTGATTTGTACTAAAAAAAAGGGGCTTTACTTTGTGCATAGCCAGTGCCTGCAAAACGAGGTTCCCACTTATTTAACGTGTAAATTCTTCTCAATGCAAAATTATTTCAAACTGAACGATGGATTCATATATATGTGTAAAGTTGCAGTTTGTTGATGAAAATGTGGTTTTAATTTCAAATAATGAATTTGTTTGCGTTTGTTATTACCAGAATACCGGATCACTTCTCTCACCTTCTCACCACAGCTGACAGCCAGACTCGTTGAAGCAAACGTGTTACTTTATGGTGTGGTGCCTCACCACGGATGACAGCAAAATGAAGTGGCGTTCGCCCTGCCAACGAGGCGTTCGATCCTACTTTTCCTTTGTCAGAAGGAGCATTACTTATAGGCACATTATTACTTTGTTAAACAAAGTAAAGTGAGCCCACTTTACACTTTTTCTACTTTTCCTTTGGTTTGACAAGATGGCGTAGGTAAAGAGGAGAGTCGAACCCATGCAAATCAGCCAACACCAATTTCGTGTGTTGTATAAAAGAGGCTCACATCACAACAAGTGGAAAGTTGGCCGCAAGATTTAGTGTTACACAAGCTACGATATGCAACTTATGTTTTTGCCAATATTCTGTAATGTTAGTGTCATACCTGTTTGCATTTGTTTTTTTTTTGTGAGCCTTCATTATGTCTGAGTAAATCATTTAATATGTAGGTTTTGTAGGTTCTTTCTACAATTTCGTTTTCTTATGAAATGTTGCTCTGCTTTTGGGGTACAATTTTCATGACTGCTTAAGCTGACAGGACGTGACAACGCAACGCGTCACAAGTATGACGTCTCTAGCCATTACCTGTTTTGATTTATTAGTATTCATAGAGAACAATATTGAAATTGTGATGCTAAATTCTGCAGTTTATATTGAACCATGTGACGCTATAATCATCACAATCACATTTTACATGGCTTTACGTATATAAGCATGTAAATGAGGAAAGCCTGGACTGCTTCATTGGAAATCTCGGACCATCATTTGGCGCTTTCTGTTACCCATTACAAACAGTTTTCAGCCTATTTGCAAGAAATTCTACAGACCATTGGTCACCCGGGATGCGGGATGTATGAAATCAAGTGACAACCTTTCTCTCACCCTCTCTCACGTTGGAGTAGCAAAGTGAAACACCCGTCCTGCAGAAAGTCTGCAGAGCATTTGTAGCCGCGCAGAACGCATCACGCCTCCAGAATAACTGCGGAACACCTGCAGAAAGTCTACAGCGATTCTGCAGCATTTCTGCAAAATATTTACAGCGTTTTCTCACGGATGAACAAAAAGTAATAGCTACCATTTGGGTTAGCACAAACATTCAAGCAACATGCAGCATCGAAGGTATAATGCCGCCCATAGACTCACCACACACGTGCCGAACCATATACACGCAACAACAGCTTAGTAAATACCAAACACATTGGCCGCTCGCACTTCACAACCTAACATCGGCAACCCGGTATATATTGCCATGTTATCCTCCACAAGCAATCATGTGGGGGTAAAAAAATTCTTATGATTCAAATTTTTACATTTACACCAACACACAATACATGTAAAAATATGGGGGTAGTGAGATGGCCATAAAATACACAGACATTTTATTGTACAACTGCCAAATGTGCAACATTCTTTTAATTATGAACGTTTAATTACCAGCTGATAGACAGTTGCATGGGGCCACACAAAAAGCTGCAGACAATCTGCAGATTAGGGTGACTGTTAGGTCTCTGATTGGTCGCTGAAAGGCGAAGCCCATTTGAAATTGTTATGGCCCAGAATGTAGCGTCATGGCCCAGAATGTAGATATATGAACATAATATATACATCAACACACACACAGGGTTCACCTTAACAAACAAGTCTGCTTGCTGTCTGATCGGTGTCTGCAGAAAATCTGCAGACAAAGTATGTGGGGATGGTGACTGGTGGGTGAACCGAACCTGCGACCTTCGAATAAGGTCACAGGTTCGGTTCCTGCCAACGGCGAGTCATCTTTTCACCCACTTTTCTTTCTTCATATTTACCTTACAATTTGGGTTAATAACCTCCCCTATACTTTTCTTGGCATTATTGTCTGTTATATATATATATATATATATATATATATATATATATATTTATATATATATATATAGTATACATCCATGCCATGTTCTGGACGCAGATTATCAAAAAATTCTGCTTGCTGTTTCTTCGGTGTGCGCAGAAAATCTGCAGATCAGATCTACAAAAAGGTCGATTCGATTGCAAGGTGACTGGGTTTATTAATGGGTGACTCGTTGGTGAGAAAACGGTCAAACCCATATTTGTAAGGGACCCTTCTAAAAAAGGCCTTCTTCTGACATTTTTATTGAGATAATGCTCATTGAAATATTGTTTTTCTCATGGTTGGGCCCAATGGCAAGTATTATTTGACTTGCTCAAAATAAATACTTTTGCCAAGAGTAGTAGTGTGCAAGTGCAACATGGCTCAAGTGAGTAACGTAAATTACGTAGTTGTAGAGTCGCTTGATGCTTCGTTGTGTGTCATTTGACCCACGCAGCATTTCTACCCGCAAGAGTCCAGTGAATTACACAGGAATAATGATGTCGTTCTTCGGATACGAGACATTTCCCTCTTCCTAAGCGAGTCGGCATTATCTTCCAGAGTGCGCCGAGTCCGCCGACTCTGACGTATCAAGAGTTATCATGCCTCCTTGAAGAGAGTCGTACACGTGGAAAGTCAAACTCTCCAAAATAAGTCATATGTACTCTTTTTTTTAAGTGTACGGTCGTATTAAAGAAATGGTTTTCGCAAGACTACTTATAAAAAAAAACACGAACGACTTTGCTTTACCATCTTGAATTCTCCAACAACAAACACAACACACGCTGATGCTGGAGCGATGGTGGGCCACCGACATCTATACTTTAAGGTTTTGTCCACTCATCTCTAAGTGCCCACTCTGTACAATCTTGAGGCCACTTTCGTGTTCATGATATTTTGTAGCAATATGTCCGACGGCGACTATCCTCATCATGAAAAAAATTAGTTCTACGTGGAGCCAAGCACGACTATATTTGTCACAGTTGTGTTTTTTAGCATTACACCGTCGCACAAGTTCATGTTGTAAAATTTCAGTCTCGGATTTTGTTTGATCGCCATCTTTCATTGCATTGAAACGCGGTGAACCCACTTTCAATTTATTTTTCTACTCATTTAGTTATTTAAAGCAACCCTGTTCAAGTACCAAAATGGTAACATTTAGTTCAAAAAACAGCTCCACAAATTCATCACAAAATATTTTCGGTCATTTCGAACAACTTTATTCGTTTTTTCAAGGAAGCGAAAGTGTGAAAAATCAACTTCCGCTTGACCCGGTGTAACGACGTAAATGTAGTGATGCGGGAAAGAAAGCTATAAAAGACAGAGTCAGGGCCTAGTATATTGTTTGGTAGGTTGAAGTATGCAGTGTCTGAGAGGCTTTACAGGCAGAAAAATGAGTCATGACAAGCCAAACAGCTGGTGATACTCAGACGGGATGTTGCAGTGTTGAAAGCAGCTCACCTGAGGCTTTCGACGTCGAGTCCTCTTAACGACACTCGGAATTTTCAATTCACTATGCTTCTAAAGACCACTCAGACAAACACGTTGACTGAGTAGTAGAAAGGTGAACCAGATAGGAATTGTACAGTTTGCTACCGGCACTGGAGAAGAAGTAAAGGTGGACAGAGATGTAGAGAAACCAGAGAGCAAATGCTGATGAAAGCCATTTTAGACTTGTCTTAGTCGCATGGTCCGATAATTGTTACCAAACGTAAAGATGAGAACCTGAGGGCAGCGAGCTCTGAAGTCGTGGATATTGTGTTATGTAGCGCAGTGCGGAATCTCGCGTTTGTTTAATGATGATGGCGGCAAGGACGACTGCCCCAGTAGAGCTGATACGTTTAACGTCCCAAAACCACCATACGATTATGAGAGACGTCGTAGGGGAGGCCTCCGGGAATTTTGACCACCTGGGGTTTTTTAACGTGCCCCCAAATCTGAGTACACGGGCCTACAACATTTCCGCCTTCATCGGAAATGCAGCCGCCACAGCCGGGATTTGATCCCGCGACCTGCGGGTCAGCAGCCGAGTACCTTAGCCACTAGACCACCGTGGCGGGGCCTGATACGAGTGAAATATATACAGGTACGCGTGAGGAGCGCGTGAAACTAGAAACCAGTCCGAAAATACGGAGCTGCTTGCCTCTAGACGGAGGTATTTAGTTCAGCCTTTTCGGTTACATTAGATGATAAAGATCAAGTGCTTTGTGAACCGAGCCATCGCCGCCGAGAGTTCTGCGCTTAGCCGCCTCTCTTTTCGTTTTAGCACGGCGTAGATACTGTCTTCTTCAAAAGACCGGCTTAGCAACCACACCATTTCTTTGTGCCGTCTTTACCATTGTAAGAATATCAATACTAATTATGGACGACAGCCTAAATATTTTAACTAGGTAATGATGCACAGTGTAGCCTTTTCTCGTTTGATTCAGCTAGAAACACACATACAGTATAAGACATTGAGTATGTTTTGTTTGCTCGTGGAAGTGCTGACTCTCTAGGTATGAATATCTATGAGCATTCCCTGTCTTTACGGAGAAACTTGCTCACAAACGCTAACGTCTGCTCCAAGACCCATTTCTAGAAATACGTTTTTACAATAAAGCTGCTTGCAGGAGGGGGTGGTAAATGGCAATGACAAACGACATCTAATGTGAAGTCAGTGTTTCGCAAAATAGGCGTCAGATTTTTCTGCAAGTTGAGAGCTAACTGGCCAGACGCATTTGAACAGTGCACATGTGTTAGCAGTTGCAGACTTCCGCCTATTATTCTTGCGCTTTGTTCTTACACTGAAGATCTTGCTGATGTATTGCTTTCTTTTGCTATGAAAACTGAAACCCATTCTTACCTGCTACGAAGAGCAACAACAAAAAATGTATTTTTTAACCTAGTGCTTGCAAAGTGCAGAAAGAGGAAAGAAACGTTTAAACAACAGCTGAGCGCAAAATTTTTCGACATGGTGCAAACTGTGCTACCCGCCGGATTGATGATGAACAGCTCGTTTGCAGCACTGGAAGAATTTTCTGCTGCCTCTTGTTGGTACAGGTTTTTTGACCAGGCTCACTGTTACCGCTCTGCCAGTTTACGGCGCTGAAAAGGGAGCGTCGGTATAATGTGTCTAGACGGATGGCATGGTCCCCGTTTCCCGTTTGCCGAGGCAGAGCACTGGCGAATTTTCCGGCCGGGGCTTTTGAGTAGTTCTCTATGAAACTTGCCCTTCATTTTTTTTCTATGCCCTACGTTAAGAGTAATCTTGACGCTCTTTTCTTCCATATAGAATATCCCTTATGATTTTCTTCTATTCTCATGAGCGGCTTGAGCACTGGTCAGAGGGTCTTTGAGAGCTAAGGAGTACAACGCCATTGCAAGAGGATGCTTCTGCTGGGTGCGTTGCTTGCTGCTTTAGAGTGCTTTATTATTTGCTGAGAGCTTCTAACTTGGCAGATAAGATTGTGCTTATGGAGCAAGAAGCTTCTGCAGGGCCGTAAATTGCAATGACTGCGTTTGCTATTCGCGAAGTAATAAACAAAGAGACTAGTTTTAATCGCCTAGTTGCAACAAGAGCAGCTTAAGAACAAGAAAGCTGTCGTAATAAAACAAATTGTAATCTCTGCAGCAATTACACTAGATTGTGAGCAGTCATGCGTGATTCAGCTCGAGAACCCGTTAAGCATATCATAGCAGACAAGACCATATCGCATGCCGGTCATCCTTGCTACTCACCGGTTTCGAAACATTTCCCGGAATGAGTTCTTGTTTGGTGTCTTCTTGAAAGTGAGATTTTAGGAAAAAATTGCGGGGAAAAAGTGCCTCCTCGCACTTTGCCACTCTACTCCGCAGTACGTTTTATGCACGTAGATGGCAGCATCTCGCTTATATAGAAAATAAAGCGCATTTTTTCCAGAGTGGTAATGACGGCCTAGTTGCTACAGCCATCGGTGGGATGATACGCCTGATACAAGATAAAGAAAACGAAGAGGTAGTACGGGTTCGTCCATTAGAAGTGCAGTCGCGGCTATTTATAATTTATGCTGTGCTCTGGTGAGTCCTTCGTGTCGACATAAAAGGGAAGCTCAGAAATCGAGCTAATGATTAGTTTTCAGTCAGACCTCATGAAATCTCCCCCGTCCTTTTATTTTGTCAGCATCTCACGTTCTCTAATAAAGAGCAGAATTTGACAGACTGGCAAGTGGCGCCACTTCGGCGGTGCATTTCGGGAAGTACGCTCGTTTGTTAACCGATAATACGCGCGTGGAGCCTGATTTGACATGCGCTCGTTATCCTCGCGGACAGCTTGTGAAACGCTCGAAAAAGCGTTGCAAAGGGCGTTGTTAGAAGACTACCAAAAGATATATGTACACAACAAAGGGGGCAGTAAATGAAAATAAATTGTGGCACTGTCAGTACTGCGATGAAGGCGCTCACTATGTGAGCAGGATGTTCCCGGATATGACGCTTTTGTTGCCGTGATGTACTTACTGCTCAGAAGTTACTGACTTCTGAGTTCACGTTAGTGTTTGTCCATCACGTGAAATGCTCTGCGCACGCAGGCGCGTTGACGTCTCTACCTACTTATGTATGCACGCCAGCTTTTATAGTGCAGTAACCTTGCTAAGTGGGTTTAAAAAAACTAAATATTATACCAAGGCATAGCTGGCGTTATACATCTCATGCGTTTGCATTTATCGGTGAAGTTAAGGCATTTTATGTAAAAGAAACTTAGTGTGACGGCAGGCTTTATTAGTAGTTTTAACTGCTTGTCAGCGTTCGTCTCGACATCTGCATATGAATGGTGTGGCATGGCGGCTTCGTGCCACCATATTTCACCTGTAAAGGGCGGTGTAAAACTGCTTCATGTTTGTTGGTTCGCATGCGTAGCTTTGCAACGCGCTCTTGTTTTTGCCCCGTCATCGAAGAAATAGTTGCATCTGTGTTCTATTCATTCCAGTTTTCGAATTGTATGCGCTTTCTACCAGTTCCCAAGAATTAAACTCTTCAAACAGAAACCCATCAAGTTCAACGACATTCATGCGTTGAGAGGAGTCGAATCCACCGAGTCGGGCAACTAATTCAGTATAGCTACTCGTGTTAATATTTTCACAAGTGCAGCGCATCATAAACACGTTTGCAAGCATTGTAATGCCAGCTAAAAATCGAGTAATTACTACGTCTAAACAAAACGATGAAGGCCAGAAAAAGACGCGTTCTAATGTGAAGCATAAGAAATAGAAAATGTGCAAACAAAAATGTTGCTTCGTCGACGGTAGATAAAGAGCGAAAAAGAAAAAGAAATAAGAAGTATGAGTCAAAAGCTTGCAATGCAGCCCGGGCACAATGCGACGACATCCAATGGAACGGCCGCCCGAGCAGTTGAGCATCATGCACCCCATCCGCGGATTGCAACGTGCCCGCCCGGATAGCGATAGTTGTGAATGTATACACACTTTAATCCATACCCCGTGTTTACGAGTGTGGAACGATTGCCGAAGTATAAATGAGTGCAAAACAGAAACGAACAACGTGTGGGAGATGTTTAGGAGCGCTTTCGGCAACGAGTTTGGCTGCGTCCGCCCCCCGCGAGCGCATTTACGGGCGTCGCAGCTGCCGCCGCCTCGCTGGATGGGCCTCCGACGGGACGGCGCCTTCCCTCATTTTTTCTGCGCCCTCCCTCAGCTCTCGGAATAGCTTTTTTGCGTCTATACTTAGGATTTGAGATAAATGTCGGGGATACATCTCGCGGACGATTGTAGGGAACTATCAATTCCATTTCTTCGTGATTGTGCTTTGCGCTCGGTTTTATAGGAAATGTAGAATAGAGAGAAAGAACCGACCGCTAACTGAAGCCTCGCTTTGCCCGATCACTGGCACGGAAAATTTCTGTTAGCGGGCAAGAAATATCACTGTACAGGGCTCAGTGCAACAGTGGTGGTGCGCGGCTGCTTATGCTGCCTCGTGAAATAGCGCTCCACATCTGGAAAGCGAACCCACTTCTCTTCTCTCTGCTCGTGATAGAAAGTAGGGAATTGTAATTTTTCATCGGGAAAAAAGCAAAAAACAAACACAGCCAGATCTGTTAAGACTGTCTGTTAAATGAAGAAACGGCGATGAAATAGTGGCAGCTGTCTGAAAGAGCATTCAGTTGAAAACTTCACTTCCTATACTTTCTATGTACATTGCTAAAAAATATACGTTGATGAATTCCCAGATTTTATTCTCATGAACAGAAAAAGAAAGCATTGTATAGTCTGTGCCATCAATTAGTTGCCTGTTATTCAAGAGTTGGCAAAAATAAGAAGGAAAAGCAAAAAGTTAAGGCAGGGAAGTTAACTAGGCCCATGCTTCGTTGCCTACCTTGCGAAGGAGAAATGGGAAAGGGTAGTGCAAAATGAAAGAGAGAGAAGAGAGCAGCCACGAGAAAAAGATAGCACATAAATCACAATAGCTATTCAGGAGCTCGTGTTAGTTTTAGCCTATTTGGTAATAGAGACGTAATGAATGAAAGTATACAAGCTCTATAGAAAGACGTTAAGAATAAATTAGTTGTTGAATTAGGTATCGGTCTTATACTATTGAAGCTAAGCAGCTTTCTTTGTGAGAGAAAGAGAGAGGGGGCTGTAACAGCAAAAGTGAAAGCCTATATAATTAAACAAAGGTGTAGCGAAGCCTTTCGACTTGCAAACGGGTTGCACTCTCGAGCGCCTTCCAGTGCTTTCTCTCCGAAATGAACGGCGCTTGCTCTGGGAGTCCGTGTCTGGCTGTGGATGCCGCCATTATTGCCAAGTCCAGGCTCATAAGTATTTTAACAAATTGGTGGAGAGTGCTTTACTTCTATTTGATGCCCCCAGAGACTCGATCTTTTACCCTGCCATCTACGATGCCTCAGGACGCTTCGCTGCAAACGTCTTCCACCATGCCGCCCACTTGTCCAGGCATCCCGCGCAACGGTGATTCACCCATCTTCACTGGCGCCGACGGCACTGAAGTGGAGTCCTGGCTCACAGTTTACGAGCGTGTAAGCGTACCCGACAAATGGGATGATGATAAGTTGCCCAACTTTGTATTACACCTTGCGGGAGTAGCGAGTTTGTCAAACAACAACCATGCGCCTGATTTTGATTCTTGGTTCGACTTCAAGACCACCATCATCCAAGTTATTGATTTCCCTGCCATTCGTAAGCTGAAAGCCGAACAGCGCTTACGCGAACGTGCTCAGCAGGCTGATGAGTTCTTCACCACAATCAACACTTACATCGAAGATGTCCTTGACTATTGTAAGAAAGCCAACAGCACCATGTCCAAGTCCCACAAGGTTCGGCACGTCATGAAGGGTATTGACAGCGATGCCTTCACCATGCTACTCTCCAAAAACCCTGGCAGAGTGGCTGTGATCATAACGCTGTGCCAGAGCTACGAGCAGTAGTTCTGCCGGTAATGTTCAATGACCTGTCGCTCTCCTTCGCGAGAGCTGTACTTGCTGGCTTGGTGGCCAGCTCTGGAAAGGTACTGTTGCTGGCTGAACTCGTGGTCTTCGTACGTGAGCAAATGGCATGTCAGTTCTCTCTCCTGGCCTTTTTTCTCCCTCCGGCCGTCGAACAATCCGCGACCCTCTTCATTCTCCCCTCCGTCGAGCGATTCAGCAATAAATCGCAGAGGTTGATGCTTGCATACCAACAACCTCCAGCTCCTGCGCCGCGGAGCTACGCTCAAGTCATCACCAGGCCGTTTCAAGCACTTCTGGCAGCCACCCCTCTCAGTTAAGCCAAAGCCGCCTCTCAACTTCTATCGATAGAAATGGGTTTGCCGGCTGCGTATGCTGAAGTCATACCTAGGCCCACCATTATAATTTCAGCCGCCGGTCCGTCTATCGGGTCTTGCGACATGGGTGTGACGTACTCTGGCGATCCCATGGCGCACACTCGACAACCGGCTCATCTGCTTTGCATGTGGTTACGCCGGTCAGGTGGTGCGTTAACACCACCTCGTGCAGCCACCTCCTGTCCCGTCACCTCTTGCTGGCCAGCCTAACCGTCCTTTTCCCGACTAACAGTCGTCTATGCCACCGACTATCCTCCAAGCGCCATCTCCTCGTAGGTCCCCGTCTTCACGCCGTCAATCCCAGTCACCCATGCGGCCAAGCTCGGCAGCTCAAGGACAGGAAAAACTAGTCGGCGCAGATCACAAGGCAAGGTTTGCGACGCTATCGAGCTGTGAAAGCCCCCAGAAAAAATTCGTTGAATATCATTTATGTATTTGAGGATGGTGTTCACGCGTCTGCCAATAGTGACACTGGTGATGCCGTATTCATTATGGACGCAAACATTTGTCGCTTACTCCGACAACTGACTACTTCACTTTCTGGGATGTCCCAGTGTGCAGTTAGTTTGCCGAGTCTTCATCCTGCAGCAGTGCGCACTGCTCACGTCGTCATTCAGGACTTTCTGTATGTCGTCGTGTTCATCATCATTACTGCATGCTCTCACAATGTCATTCCGGGATGGAATTTCTTTTCTCGCCACGACACCGTCATTTACCGAGACGCACTAAAATTGAAATCTCGTCATTCTCGAATTTGACGCCAGAAGTCAGTCACTCGGCAGTGGGCAAGATCCCTGCCAAATACGACACGACAATGCCTCTAAGCTCGTCAACGGCTGTGCCGTTTTGTTTCGCCAGTCTCCCCTACATAACCGTACTCTTTTCGCCATCTGACCGTGGTTGCAATAGGAAAGTGTTGCTGGTGCCTTTCGCGACAGTACAAATTACTCAAGGCAACAGCGCTTTGTTATCAACCTATTCCCGCACATTGTTTACTTGGTTCGAGGGAAATGGCTTGGCAGAGTGGAGCACCTGCACCTGGATGACACACAAGTCTTGAACGTACCCGATACCTCGCACTGTTCCAGTTCCTCTGCCATCAGTACTGTTTACACGTCTGCTCCGTCATCTGCTGATGTATTTGGTTCCTCCATTGTGGACAACTTCACGTTGGTACAGCATTCCGAGCTTCTGAGCCCGTTGCACAAACTTTGTTTTTCTTTTGATGTGGGATAATCTTCTCACGGTCGCACGTCCACTGTTACACATCGCATCGAGACTGGCGTCCAGCCACCATTACGGTAACGTCTATATTGCGGTTACCTGCCAAACGTCAGGTAATCATTGAGCAAGCTGACAATATGCTCCGACGCGATGTAACTCGGTTGTCGGACAGCCCATGGGCGTCTCCGGTTCTTCTAGTTGTCAAAAAAGATGGTTCTGTGTGGTTCTGTGTGGACTACCGACGACTGAACAGGATCACTCGTAAGGATGTTTATCTACTGCCACGCATAGATGACGTGATTGACAACCTCCACGAAGCTGCAGTTTTTTTCATCTCTCAATTTGCGCTCGGGGTACTGGCAAGTACACAATGCTGCCAACACTCGACCGAAGACATTCTTTGTCACACCCGGCCGATCATTCGAGTTTAACGTCATGCCGTTTGTTCTGGGTAATGCGCCCGCGACCTTTGAGCGCATGGTGGACACCACTCTTGGCAACTTGAAGTGGCACAAGGGCCTGTGTTACTTGGACGACACCGTTGTTTTCGCTTTGGATTTCTCCACGCACTTACAAAGCCTAGAAGAACTTTTCACACGTGTGACCTACGCCGGCATCCAACTAAATCTGAAAAAGGGGCGATCTGCTGCACGGCAGCTCAGAATCTTAGGTTATGTTGTGTCCAAAGATGGATGTCTTTCCGATCCGGCCAAGCTTTAGACTGTGGCTGAATTTCCCAACCCTGCGTCTGTCAAACTGTGTAGTTTCGTTTGCCTGTGCACTTACTTTTCACAGTTCATAGGAAACATTGCCTCTATCATATCAACGCGGACGAAGCTTCTTCGAAGTAATGGGCCTTTCATTTCGTGGACAACCGATGGCGATGACTCGTTCTCGACGCTCCGCGATTTTTTGACGTCTCCTTTTCGTACTACTTCACTACGACTCTACGGCTCTAACGGAAGTGCCCACGGACTCCAGTGTAGGCCTCGGCGCTATCCTGGGGCAGCGCAAACCTGGATCCCTGAATATGTCACGTATTTCTAAGTTTAGTATATGTGAGGCTAGTGAAATGACCGCAAGTGCATCATGAGCGTGGCATGTAGTTATGTTCCTACATGACACGCATCACGTGATTATCACGTTTGATAAACTCATATACCTTCGTCAATCTTTCGCGTCTCGTAATACCAAATTTGGTATATTTGAAGCCAGCGAAACGACCACGAGTGCTACATGAGCGTGGTCTGTAGTCATGACTTACATGACACATGTCAAAATTTTCACGTTAGGATCTGTCACTTGTGTTCGCCTCGCAGTCATGTCCTACATTACCAGTTTTGCAGTATGTCATGCGAACGAAACCATCACAAGAGCAGCAAGAGCGTGAAATCTAAATTATGGCATTCATGACGAACATGTCTTGATTTTCATGTTATAATTGGTAATTTATGCTCATCATACAGCCATGTTATGTCATGCCAATTTTGGTATAGATCCCATTATCCAACCGGCCAGGAGAGCTATAAAATTGGCAGATTCGACGTACAGTGGGAATCGATTATGCAAAGCACAAATGAGGAAGGTTTATAGGTCAATTTAAAATGACTACAACGTTAAAATCAGTACAACGGACGTGAATTATGGCGTACATGACTTCCGCGTCATGATTATCGTGTATGGACGTGTCCTTTATTTTCGTCGTCTAATCACGTCACGTGACAACAATTTTGGCATATGTGGAGCTAGCGAAACGGCTGCGAGCACGCTATGAGCAAAGCATATAGTCATGGCTTTCATGACACACATGTCATTATTATCGAGCTTGGACGTGTCATTTACCTTTTTCGTCTATTCATGTCATAGAATACTAAATTAGGTATATTTGAGCTAGCATATAAAGATTATCGCATATAAAGATTGTCATATTTACACGTGTCATTTACCTTCTCCGTCTATTCACGTGACGTGGTACCAAATTTTGTATATGTGAAGTCAGCGATACGGCTGCGAGTGCGTGATGAGCGTGGTATGTTGTCATGTAATTACATGGCACGCATGTCATGATTATCGTGTTTGAATATGTCATTTACCTTCATCGTCCATTCACGTCACGTGACACCGAATTGGGTATATTGGGAGCTAGCGAAACGGCAAGTGAGCGTGCTATGAGGGTAACGCGTATAGTCATGTTTTATATGACACACATACCATTATTATTGTGTATGGACGTGTCATTTACTTTCGTGGCAAATTCACGTCACGCAATACCAAACTTGGTATATGTGAAGCTAGCTAAACGCCTGTGAGCGCATCATGAGCGTATCATGCAGTAAAGTTTTACACGACACGCATGTTATAATTGATTTTTTGAGGGGGGGGGGGTGGTTTAACGTCCCCAAACCACCATATGATTATGAGAGACACCGTAGTGTAGGGCTTCGGAAATTTCGACCACCTGGGGTTCTTTAACGTGCACCCAAATCTGAGCACACTGGCCTACAACGTTTCCGCCTCCATCGGAAATGCAGCCGCCGCAGCCGGGATTTGATGCCGCGACCTGTGGGTCAGCAGCCGAGTACTTTAGCCACTAGACCACCACGGCGGGGCAACACGCATGTTATGATTATTAAGTTTGCCCCATTCACATACGTTCGTCGTCCATTGACGTCACGTATGGACGTCGCTATATGTGAAGCCAGTGAAATGGCCGCGAGCGCTTCATGAACGTGGCGTGTAGTCAAGACTTACTTAGCATGCATGTCATGAATTACACGTTCGGGTCTGTCACTCTTGTGCTTCATGCAGACATGTCAGACCATGCCAGTTTTGCAATATGTCATGTGCAGTAAAGCACCACAAGAGTAACAAGGCTGTAAAATGCAAATCCTAATATTCATCACATAATTTTTATGTTGGCGGCTGCATTTCCGATGGAGGCGGAAATGTTGTAGGCCCGTGTGCTCAGATTTGGGTGCACGTTAAAGAACCCCAGGTGGTCTAAATTTCCGGAGCCCTCCACTACGGCGTCTCTCATAATCATATAGTGGTTTTGGGACGTTAAACCCCATATATCAAACAATAATTTTTATGTTGAGACTACTTCATAATGCTCGTCATGCCGTCATGTTATGCCATACCAAGTTTAAAATTGATACCATTATCTAAATGGCCGAAAAAATGAAAGCCGTAGGTGGTTAGATAGATAGATAGATAGATAGATAGATAGATAGATAGATAGATAGATAGATAGATAGATAGATAGATAGATAGATAGATAGATACGCTCAAAGTAGCCGAAGTTCACTAAGAAATGCTTCGCATTTATTAAGGCGGTAATAAAGTACGTAAATCACTTAGCCCCAATTTAGATCTATCTATCTATCTATCTATCTATCTATCTATCTATTTATCTATCTATGTCTTGGTGCTCTTTTGGCCGTTGTCTCCCCCTGGTAAAACACCATCGTTTTAGAATTTATAGACAAAGCAAGGGCACCTTACATTAACTGTGTTTTCACCTCAAGGGGGCTGTTAATGTTTTCGCATTGATAGTATAGCTATGCGGATTTATGTAAATATACATCAGTTCCGGAATCATTCCCATACTAATTCGTTGAAGATGACATATATTGTAGGCGCGTTTATGTGAGTGCATCACGTTGAGGAGAAAAGAACAAAAGCGTGGAGCCACCAAATACCACCGGGTGCACGCAGCCTCTACCGTTGCCCTAGACAAAAAGATGCAGCTCCTCCTCCCCCTCTCCTTTTCCTGCCAGTGTCACACAAATCCTCTGTCTTATATATAAGCTGTGAACCAAAGGCACTGCAATAACATGGAAGCGGTGATAAACGAGCTGTGACCCTTGTTGCCCTGTCGTCTTCGAGCATTCCGGTCACAATGGCATCACCAGTATAAATTTAGGCGTGGTAATAAATAGGCCGCTTCGATTAACATTAATTTTGTCGCGCAGATTGTGCAAGTGCCGGCGCACACCTACGTGATCTTGACTCAGTAAGCTTTTTATAGGAAGAGAAGGATGGAAAAGCAAGGAGATTAACCAGAAGCCGGTGGCGTTTGCGATACCCTGCACAAAATGAAAATAGGAAGAAGGAGAGTAGTACAGGCAGAAATAATCTCTGAGAGAGCATTACGTCACGAAGCCGGCCTTGGCAAGCGAATTCTCCGCGAAGGCACTTCCTTCGCTTTTTCCCCCAGTTTTATTCTGGAAGCATGGGCTCAACGCGTGACCTATAAGAGACAGCGTATTGGCCGAGAAAGTTCGGTTGTGCTGCCTTATAAGCTTTGATTGCACAGCACGCGCGCTCTTCCTTGGTAATCACGAGTCGGACAGGCACTGTTTCGGTGGCTTAGATCTTATTGTGCTTTCTTTTCTACGAACGTTTTTTCTGCAAGTGAAGTGTTTTATTTTTCTTCACAGAAACACACATATACAATTATCTGGACTGATAGCCTGAGGAGACTCGGCTAACTTTTACTTCGTGATGCGTAAAGATGAAGCAAATAGGTCTAAAACAGGATAGAAAAGTCGTAGCTGTTGCGCAAATGCGCGACAGGTCTTGTGCTACTGTACATCGAGGCCTGCGTTGAGTGACAGCCTGCTTGGCCAGCAGCACTGAGTTTCTCTTGGTGCCTCCTTGGGTGTGCTGTTCTGCTAAAGACGTCATGAACTTCTTCCTTTCCAAAAGCAGTACCATTATTAATGCAAAATAGAAAATTTACGCATGGCCTAAATAAAAGTTAAGTTAAGAACCAAATAAGAACCCAGAAAAAAACATGTACATGGGTGACAGCCAGCTTATCTATGCCCACTGTAAGACTAAGGCCTCTCACAATCACATTCGTTGTGCGTGAGGTGCTTCTAATTTGTGGCAGCAAACTTTGCTTCATCACGTCACCTATTTCTATGCAATGATTGACTGTGTGTCTCTTCCTTGCCACCCAATCTGTCATAGTAATAGACAACCAGCTATATCGTTATCGCAGAGTATCACTTATTCAGCTTAATATTTTTTCTATTGTCTCACGTATTATTGCTTATCCATGTTTACCTACCCATGATTGCCTTTGGTTAGGTCATCACCAGGCGTATATATCCTATCCCTGCCTTTAACAATGCCACTTCTTTTCCCATCGCAACGTGTGACAAGATTGACTAAGAAGCCACTGGGAGTGCCACATGACGAAACAAAATTCAACCACAAGAGAAACGTGGTAGCCGAATGATGTGGCGGGTCTATAATCGTGAGGAATTCTCACCATAATGTGACAGTTGCGCAAAAGGACGGTGTTGAAATTTATATGATAAGTCTTGGTACAAGTGAAATTATGTTGTCTATTTTATTGCGTGAGCTGGGCTTCTTATTGATTGAAGCTTAGAATGAGATACCCAGGAAGTTTTCTTCTACATTCACGAGCAGAGATATACCTTGGTAACTATATACGCAATATGTCCGGGCATGACCTTGTTTGTCGGGACGCGCTCTATGACTTACATATAGCATTCACTTAACTGGTCATCCGTTTTAGGTGGAGGCTAAAAATCTCGAAACCCGTCTACCCAGATTTAGGGAAAGGTAAAAGAACTAGAACTCCAGGTGATCATAATTTCCAAGCCGCCCTACGGCGTCTCTCATAATCGTATGGTGGTATTGGGACCTTGAACCTCAGTAAATATTTTATACTTACTTCGCTATCAAGTTGGAACTGAGTGCAACACTGCTTAGGATTGAGTTGATATTGAATTGAATACACTGGTTATGGCAGAGAAAAGTCATACTTCCACCTTTTTAAACTGTTGGAAAAGTGGTGATGTTGGTGTTTTCTGCATTCATTGCTTTCATTGCTTAGCAAGGTGCATAAATGAGAGTGCTTATTTTTTTCTTCTCTTCCCCTTTAAGTTGGTTTTCGGAGTCAATCCTCAATATACAAATCAAGCTTATTGTCTGTCTGTCTTCTGCTCAGTACTTCTTAATATTTCCTCCCTCCTAAACATGATTGATTGATTGATTTGTGGGGTTTAACGTCCCAAAACCACCATTTGATTGTGAGAGACGCCGTAGTGGAGGACTCCGGAAATTTTGACCACCTGGGGTTCTTTAACGTGCACCCAAATCTGAGTACACGGGCCTACAACATTTCCGCCTCCATCGGAAATGCAGCCGCCGCAGCCGGGAATCGAACCCGCGACCTGCGGGTCAGCAGCCGAGTACCTTAGCCACTAGACCACCGCGGTGGGGCTCCCTCCTAAACAGTACGCAAGCGTTGAGCCTCTCGTGGTGTATAGTTCTCAATGCGCCTTCTTCCTTTTACGTCGAAGCTTTACATGGCTAGCGCATTTCCGTCTATCATCCGCACGCAAAAATGTATATATAGCAGTAATTCCGACTGACCCCACTACTACCGGCTGGTCACCTAAAAATAAAAAAAACGAACAACAAGAAAGATATTGCCCAAAACATGAAGCGCATGCGGCAAACCAGGTGATCCCTAGTGCAAAAAACAGCTGTCCAGCATGACGCGAGTTCGTTTTTCGGCCCTGGTACACACTGTAAACATTGATACAAGCTGGTATTTACTGGCACTTCGCTGTGCGCACTGGTAAATAGCTGGTTCTCACTGGTAGGGGTGCTGGCCTGACTGGTGTGACGCTGGTGCACACTGGGAAGCGCTGGAAGTGCTGGAATTTTCACTGGAGGGCGCAGGTGTATACTGCAGCGCGCACTGCGTCTACCAGCACCGCGTGCACGTTTATACAACGTGTGCCACAGTATGTTTCGGTGTTGTTGAATATAAAACGCTTGATTTAACGGTACGGATAGATGCTACTCTAACAGATCCCGAGCAAGCCTGACAATTTCGCACAACAGATCATGATCATGATCTGTGATAGGCGGAATCACTGTAATTTGTACTGTTTTCTTTTGAAATGAGGAAAAAAAGGCGTTATTAACTTAAATAAGCCAGCGCTTACATTTTTGCATACTGGCACACTTCTTTTTTATCATTCACTCAGTGACAATGATGATGTTATTTCCTGTGGAGTACGGGCGTTCCAGCAACTATTGCAAGTTTTTTGCATGTGCCTCGCGTATTGCATATAACGATTTTGCGTCAGTGATGTATTTTTGTAACAATTCCGCCTTGCAGTTTTTTTTAATCCTGGAGCTAGTCGCCATTCCTAACACAAATAGCAAATTTTTTTGCGCGACATAGTTAACGAGACGTAAATGAGCTATCTCGATGCTTCACTAGCTTTTCCAGTGGAGGGGACTAAGATTGCTGCCATTTTATATCGCCACGGCAGAAGGTTATATAGCATAATCTTCTACGTACTTAAGGTAACACTTAGACATATTCTGAAGCTCAAATGCAGAAAATTTGAGCATCACAACTCATCTGCTTCGAGAGCGGTCTTTTCCAGTGCCCTGTCAGCGAGCATTATGCCTATTGTCCCGGCCATATCAGTGTACATGTTAGCGGCGCTGATTGCTTTGAGTACACACAATTCTAACGTGTAAGAACGACTGTGACGTATAGTTCAAATCTCTGTCAACCTAAATGAACCATTTTTCTTCGTGTATGGTGCCTGCACAAGAAGCAATGATGATCGACGCGTCGTGCTTTCAGAAATGAAGACTGTCACCGAAAGCTGGCGGGCACAGTAGTTGGTACTTTTCTGACTCGCATGTAAGAACACGCAGTGTTCATTCCGTAACTTGGTACGCCTTAGTGAACTAACACACTGGCATACCTTTTCAGCAGATCGAATTACTAATTTATGGGGAGGTTTTTTTAGTTGTATGTATCAATATAACTGCCAATCTGTACACTTGCACGCACGCTGATTTCTGCCATAATGTCGCTTGCGCGAGAACACTACTGACTATTCAATTGTGTACGCACATATCCATCGGAGAAGTCGTCATAAAACCTCTTTGCATGCTGACCAGTATAGCAAGAGCAATAAACAACTATCAATTAAAAAATCGGCAGTAACAGGCAGCAATCTGTGGCTACTACTACAGTCCATTTGATATTTTTCGGGGTTAAGTGAATTCTTCTAAAAAACTTTCTGCTCTTGCAAGTATGCGCATGTCATTCGGTGTCCAGCAGCCATTCGTTAGTGCCGAATAAAGACGCAATTGTTATTTGGAATGGAATATCGCTTCTATGTTGACTGTGCGACTTGTAAACATGACGCCAAACAGGGTGTTTATTGAATGAATGGTCATTTTACGAGCAACTAGAAACAATCTGGCATGGTGTAGTGGGTAAAGTACTCGGTTCGGAATGAGATGGTGAGTTCAAATTCTTCAGGCAAACGTTTTTTCTATATTTTTCAGTGCGTCATTGCGTTTTATATAATTTTTACTGATATATTTATTTATGGCAAATACGCACTACCATTTTAACCCCGTGAAGCCGTTTCACGCTTTGCATCCAGCGCCTACCAGTAACAAGAGCCACTTCGGCGTCCCACCATCCAGCGCGGTATTGCACCCATAACACGGCATGGAACTGGACGCTTGTGCCGAGTGGCGCTGCGTTTTGCAATATATGAATACGACACACTTCTACGTACTCCTACTTGTATGTACGATGCTTTGTGTATCTATACTGATCTGAATAAAGCTAAAAATAAGAACATCTCACTGCGCAGAATAATACTTTTTTAATCTTGCGCAATACCGCACTAGAAAACTGTTCCTATAGCACGGTTACTTCAAACGGTATTAAGCTTGAAGCAAAATTTTCGATCACCTATTCGCCAGAATTGAACCACATATGGAAGTGGAATACGAGGCTGGGAGCGAGATGGCGTTCTCGTCGCTGCCTTAGTTGATTGCGGTTAAGAAATGGGGCCGAATTCAGAAAGGCGTGATTCCAATTCGAGGATATATTTCCGTCTTGTTTCTACTTCTTAATGCACAGGGGTTGCACATAATTTGCCGGGAGATCATCGTTAAAACGTGGTTATCTGCCCATCGATACGATCAACATGACAACTTTTTAAAACGCGTACATACGATCATTATGTGGAGGCAGAGCAATATCATAGACCAAGTTATATCCTTTTTTTTTCTATTTTCGGAACCAGCTGGTCTGGCATGTGCGCCGGTGCGCTAATGAACGTGGAGCTGCTCTGGCGCCGAACTGCAGCGTAGGTGAATCGCTTTCTAGCAAAATATTTTTATCATTGTTTTCGGAAAGATTTTATAGGTTCTTACATGAGCCGTGTAAAAAATAATATAATACATATTCACAAAAAACAGACACAGAAGAAGGTTATTATATTATTATTATTATTATTATTATTATTATTATTATTATTATTATTATTATTATTATTATTATTATCTCGCTGTGAGTCGTACGAAGTGTGAGACAATCTAGTAGTATCAGATGCCTCGCCCTGTAAAGTTCACGTATAACTACGTGCACCTTACTGTCTGGGGGAAATATCGGCATGCAGTTAAAGACAACAAGGTTTCCCAAAAATGGTGTCATTTTTAAAACAACCCTCAAGGTACTGTTTATTCTATTTTTAACAACTTATTGTGCCCTTCACCTATAAACAATACATTAACGTCCATCTGGAATTCAAGAGGAGGATTTTGGTTAGTACAGTTATGCATCCTTGAGTTGTGTGCACATCACTGATTCATCGTATTCAATATATGTTTTCAAAATGCATCTCCCGGAGACATTACTTTCTGGAGTACCAAACAATTGTACCTTTACTTCTTTGTAGGACTTTTTCTCAAAACTATGAGCGATATGGAAAACAGACGGAGAATCAGAGAAACCAGCGGCTTCTTTCGTTGTCATGCCATATCATAGCGCGCGTCTTCTCTGTCTGGCCTTTCACTCGCAATGCCTGTGTATTCCTATTGTCCTCTTTTTAACAGATATGCAGTCAGACAAGTTATATTTCACAAAGCTGTCAGGCTGCTATATTTACTGATGTCCGTGAGCTGGAGCAATGCATTAGAAAAGAGCCAGCAGACGCGGGCATAACCGGGACAGCTGCTTCTCTACATGCCGCGCTTCTCTCGATTGGACTCGAAAGTGCAGATGCTGAGACAGATTCATTTTTCCACCATAAAGCTCTTTCTTCTTCTGCCACGGACGCCTCCCGCGTGGCTAGCCCGCACAAGGGAGCGTCCAAGCATCGGCTCGGAGTTTTGGCCGCCATAGGAGATACCATGAAACAATTACTGAGGGCACTGCAGCACATATGCCACAAGCAGCCCCGTTCTGCGTGAATGCATGGCATGCGGACTCCAAAGAAAACTTGGCAGCTTCCTATGAAAGGCCATTACTGCTGGATGTTGCTTGACAAGAAGACGAAACAGAAAGGAGTGAAAAAAATGCACAGTTCTGAAGGAGCTCTGCAAAGCAATTTGCCACGCGGAACACACAATGACAAAAACACGTACGTCGTGTGGCACGATGGGATATGGCGCGTGCACTGCGACGATGCCGCTCATGCAAAGTAAACAGGGAACGATGATGCGGACGGGTTTCTCGAGCTGGACTTCTGAGAATGAAGAATTTTGTGCGTCCTTGAACGGGGCGATACTGGGAAGCTTCTTCCGTCTCCGTCACACTGACGTCGCACGTAAATAAGGAAAAAGGGTCAGATCCCACGTACAGTGGGAATCGATTATATGCAAAAAACGAATGAGGAAGGTTGGTATGTCACCTTAAAATTAGCGCAACAATACGAGACGGACGTCAACTATGCCGTACATGACTTCCACGTCATGATTATCTTGTTTGGACGTGTCATTATCTTTCGTCGTCTATTCACGTCACTTGGTAGCGAAATTGGTTCATGTGAAGATAGGAAAATGCCACGAAAATGGTATGAGTCATGTTGGGACATGTCATTTACCTCCGTCGTCTGTGCACGTCACCTGATACCAAGTTTCGTATTTGTGGAGCTGGTCCAACGGCTACGACCACGTTATGAGTGTAGCATGTAGCCATGTTTTACATGACACGCATGTGATGATTATCATATTTGGACGTGTCATTTACCTTCGTCTTCCATTCACGTCACGTAATACCAAATTTGGCATATATGCAGCTAGTGAAACGGCCATAAGTGTGCTATGAGCGTGCAGTGATGTTTTAGATGACATGCAGGTCATGATTATGATGTTTGGACGTGTCATTTACCCTCGTCGACCCGCACAGCAGCGGTGGTCTTGTGGCTAAGGCTGCTGACCAGCAGTTCGCGGGATTTAATTCCGGCTGCGGCTGCTGCATTTTGGTTGGAGGCGAAAATGCTGTTGTCCCGTAGGCTCCTATTTGGATGCACGTTAAAGAACCTCAGGTGGTCGAATTTCCGGAGCCCTCATCTATACAGAGTCTTTCATAGTAATATGGTGGATCGTTCACGTCATAGTAATATAGTTCAAGTCAGTAATATAGCTCACGTCAGTATATAGTTTGTTGATCGTTCACGTCACGTAATACCAAATTGGGTATATGCGAAGCTAGCAAAATGGCCGCGAGCATATCATGAGCGTGGCATGTATCATGTTCTTACTTGACACGCATGCCATCATTATCATGCTTGCCCCAGTCATATACCTTCGTCATCCATTCACGTCACGCAACACCAAATTTGATATATATGAAGCTAGTGAAACGACCATGAGCGCACCATGAGCGTGCGTCTATTCGTGACTTACGTGACATTCATGTCATTGTCATAATTTGCACGTTAGGGTCTGTAACTTATGTTCGCCATTTAGTCATGTCCTACAGTACCAGCTTTTCAATATGTCATGTGAACGGAACCATACCAAGAGCAGCAAGACCATGAAATTTAGGTCATGACATTCATGACGTACACGTCAAGATTTTCATGTTATAATTACTAACTTATGCTCGTAATGCAGTCATGTTATATATCATACGAACCTTGGTATCGATACCATTATCGAAACGGCATGGAGAGATAAAAGTTGTAGGTGGATAGATAGATAGATAGATAGATAGATAGATAGATAGATTGATAGATAGATAGATAGATAGATAGATAGATAGATAGATAGATAGATAGATAGATAGATAGATAGATAGATAGATAGATAGATAGATAGATAGATAGATAGATAGATAGATATGCTCAAAGTCGCTGAAGTTCGCTAAGAAATGCTTCGCATTTAATAAGTCGTCAGACACTTGGACGCGATGCTTAAAGCTTCGCTATTCGCAACCATGAAGAAGTGTTTCATGGCATCATTTCATGTGCATGCATATTTCTGCTTTCATTGTCAGACGTGAAAAAAGGAGGGAATAATCGTGTTAATTATGTCGGGATGCTGAAGTTTTTCGTGCGTTTCAGCTCCCTAACAAATGAATCAAGGCCGTGCATTGAGGATGTGTCCAATAAATAGATCCTCAAGCAATGTTTAGTAAAGCTCAGCGCAGTTTTGCCAGAACACTTACATGTAGAATTATATTGTGCACTTTTCTATCCTAAAATTACATATTAGAGCTTAGAATGGGCAACTAACACTCAGACAAATTATAAAAAATTACTAGACCTAACCGAAACGTGGGAGGCGAAGTTCGCCTTCGAGGACCTGAAAGACCAACATCAACTCGTCGACAGGGCCAAGAGGGCAATAGAAGCCAAAGAGTTCCTGGACTAAGGAGCCCTCCCACCTCAGGGTGACACCGAGCATTGCTCGGGGCACTGTTTTGAAAACAAACGTGTACTTCTCTCTCTCTCTCTCTCCAGAAAAAAAGACTTACGTGCATATGGGCAATACCATGGCATTATCGGAGACTTCAAAACTAAACCACTCTTTCAAAAACATGGAATGCTATAGGTAACACAACTGTATCACTTCAGACTTTTGCAATGGGTTAAGTACAATGAGCCCCAAAGTGTTCAGAACACACGTGGAAGTACTAATTACCATATGTGCCAGCAACACTATAAACATGCAGCACCTATAAGAAATTATGGGAAACAACACGTTCAATACCAGATACCGACAATGCTAATTCGTCTACAAGGTCATGTAGATTACAATTCCATACCTTCTAACACCATTATATAACCACCCTAATGCGTCATGATATTGAGTGCGCTACCTAAAGTTTGTTTGATTTGTAATATCTTGTTTGTAATTTTGCGATATGCTACGAAGATCACATGTTGTATTTTCCCGTTGTGTAACAATGAAGTCCTGTTGAAATGTAGCTTTGTGTGGAATTTCTCTTCTTAGACTTTAGTAGTGTTTGTTGCATTCTTGTGCAATATTATATCCAAAATATTTGTTAGATATAAGGATGCTCATTGGCCTGCATGCCAAACTGTATTTAGGAGCGGAGGCCCGTTGTCAGGCTGTATAGTCTTTAGTCTTTGCTCCTGCTCCTGTAAGTTGTTTGACGTCAAATAAATTTCAAATAAATTCAAATATTGTTCTTCTATTATTGAAAAAAAAAACCTGAGAACCCAGGATATCGTCAGGTGTACAGATATGATTTCTTTATTTCATCCCCCTAAAAAGGGAACAAATGGAAATGAAGGACTTCTTTTTCTTCGTAAAACACAATAATAATAAAAACTAACGAACAATGATACCAAGGTAAGTACAAAAGAAGTTATTAGTAGTAATTGTAAAGCGAGTTTGAAGGGAAAAAAAGAGGACGAAAAGAAAACTGTCTGCTAGTCTGGACCGGATCTGGGACCTGCGAATAAGCATCCGATGCTCTACCAGCAGAACTACAGTGGTGGTCATCCCTGCGCCCATTTTGTGGGGTATATATGTGCAGTCAAACGTGGGAGTGTTTGTCAGCGTCGTTAGTAACCATGACGGCGAGTGCGGAACACTTTTCACGGGCGAAGCACTTTATAACGTGGCCTGTGCGTCCCCCGCTGTCTTAGTGCTTAACCTGTGGCATTTACCCGCATGCGAGTGGCCCATACCCACTCTCGGGCACATATCCGCATGTCCACATGTTTCGAAAAACGTGCACCACGTCGTTATCACACTCTTGGTTTAAACAAAGCGCTGAGAGTTGAAACGTGGTGCATACTCTACTTTATTCCTTGGTTTGCCCGCTTGATGGCGGTACTTGTGTATCGTAAATATATGATAAAAACAAGCGAGATGGCGTTACTTGAAATGTTCACTAGATGGACGGACAGACATACATACAGACAGACAGACAGACAGACAGACAGACAGACAGACAGACAGACAGACAGACAGACGCATGAACGGACACACGAACGGGCGCACGTAAGGATGGACTGAAGCGTGGACGGAAGCACGAACGAATTGACGGACGCTTCGTCCCACTTCATTCCGTGGATATGCTTTGATATTTTCGCCTGTTAACTTTCAGCACACTTCAATTCTTTATTCTTTTAAGGTCTGTTATTAGAGATCTGTCAGGCACCGGCAAGAACACTAGCAACGCAACACGATTTTTTTTACTATAGTAGTTCTTAGTATTCTTATTTATTTCTTACATGAAAACTGAAGCCAAAGCCTTGAAAGTGTCAATAATAGCCTATTACATATACGCATTGCCATTCGAAAGTTTTTGTTATTGTTAGTTACCGGTGAAAATTCCAGCATGCAGGCCTTCCTGTGATTTTTGTTCCTTAAAGCGTCAATGCTTATTGGTACGAGATAACCATTGCATAGCGACCATTATTTTCTTCTGAGTGTCTATACTGTGATAAAGAAGAGCCAAATTTTTTATCGACTTTCAAATTTTATTGGCATCTACTTGTTTTATGCGTGCCAATTGACGGCGTATATTGAAAAACAGTGAATGCAAGACAGGAAAAACTTGTTTCTCAACAAGATATATGTGAATTTTAATACATTTAGGGCGTGGCACTCTTACTCATTGAGTTTTTTTTTTTGCTCCAACAGCATTCTAACAGCTTCGCCGTCAAGAAATGAAGGTTTATTCCTTCCGAACACACCTCTCGAAGCTTGTAGCCGCGTAAATTAGTTAGGGCTATATGCACACTTTCAGACAGTAATGAGGAAATCACCGTCGTTTGGGGCAACAAGTGCCGTTCAATTTACATGCTCCCAGATACTTTTCTTCTGGAAAACCTAAAGATTATATCATCCTATTGTGTTTTTCATGCATGAGCCCCATGTAAAATACTTTTCATGCATAAATGCCCAGTTGTTCTTGCTCTAGTTTAAATTTGCCTTGAAAGTGCTTGCAAGCAGTGATTGTTAAAACAATAAATAATTTAAGCGTGAGTACTACTAATTTACTGGGTTATACCTACGTGCTCATATAGTTACTCGTATATTTCAAAAGCAAAATGTTTCATTAAAACTAAAACTACAATGTTTCACTCTAGTGCAGCCATGACTGGAACGAACAGCTCGGTGTGTGGTACTGGCAGCGATGGGCTGTATTAATGTATCAGATGGATGCTTAAGGTGGTCAAAATGTATTTTCCGCTGCTGGTAAAAGCGTGGTTAGAGATTGCCGCAGGCCACGATTTCTTGCTAACACGTTGCTTCTCTTGTTCTCGGTGGCTTAAAGAAACAGTTGGGCTTCATAGATTCGTTACACAGCATACTTCTTCAACGATATCCCTCTTGAGTGAGGTCGCAAGAACTTCAGGTGCTTCATTTCTCGACATATTAGTGCGTATTGGGGTCCGCTGGAACAAGCGTGTTCTTTTCAAATAGGTTACTTTCCTCCCTGTCTCACGAACTACGATATGAAAAGTGGTGACGTAAGTGTTTGTGCAGTATTTCAGCACAATAGATACAAACTGGACATTCAGGGGTGGAAAGGGGAGGGGCGGAGGAGGGGCAATGTTTTATTTTGAGTGAAAACTAACTTGTGTTCTGAGGTATTGGCCGACTTATTGACGTGATAGTAATAAATGAGCTCGTTTTTCCAGCGTTGGTCACGTCTGCGATTCTGAGTGAAAATGCGAGATAGATGCAAATAAAGTAATAGTGGGAAAAAAAAGCTTCAGTTTGGGTGAAATCATTTAACATTGGTTGCGTGCACATCTCAACTGACCGGAAGCACTTCATCTGCCTTGTGACACGGGGAAAACTTACCTGAGGCATGGTGGTATTCATCGCTAGAGAAGAAGTCAGGGTTACGCAAGTTTGTATAGGAGAAAACTATGAAAAGACATGATATTCAACTATAACCACAAAAACAAATTTACTTGCATACTTCTCAACCTAATATTGTTTAATAAATAAATAATATTTATTTTATGCAATAAATTTCTTATAAAATTAAATTAGAGACCCCTGTCAGTTAACTTGATATATGGAGGCTACAGTGATCCACGAGAGGCTTTCAACTAGCCCCTACTAAGCTATATTCTGCGAAAGAACTGTGATGTGCCTTAAGACAGTAGAAATTAGAAAAAAACATATTCCTTATACTTACTACATTAATGTTCACGAATTTCAGCAGGAAAGCACACAGAGGGACGAGAAAGGCAGCTTAGCAGCTGGTTTCAAGGTGTACTCCCGTTTTGTGGCCTGGGAAGCGCACTGCGTAATACCAGCCCACTGGCTTTTGGCGCCGCTGGTTGATCAGAATCTGCAGTGTACTTCACAGCGGGGGCACAGAAGGGTGACCGGGCCTGGCGTTTTGACACGTTCGCGTCATTAGCCGACGCGCTCCAATTCTTTCTCTTTCCTCTCCTTTACATCGGCGAAGTCGGAAGCGTTGTTTGCCTCTTAGGAAAAGCTGGTTGTTGACCTCTGACGGCTGTTCCGATTTTTGTTGGAAGGAGCAACTCCCCGGTGCTTGCGTGCTCCCTTGGCTAAGAATGAACGACGGTGTGCTGCTATACACCATAGGTGGCGATGGAGATCGAAAAAGCAAGTGGTGGTCGCCTGGTGTACCAACAACACAACTGCTAGTATGGATCTTGTTAACGTTTCAATTAGGTATAAGGGCAGTTGGTTCTAATGGAATGTTGTAGTTCATGACAATTTATGGTATACCCGTTTGTTTGTTTTTTAATCACAGTAGTTGAATGTAGTTTTATATGTTCATCATTGAATTTTATATGCGATATTGACTGCAGTCAACATCACTGTTACGTCAGGCCGGCACTCGCCTTAACAAGCTAGTGACGAATTTCGAAGGAATTTTATTCATCCTGCTGATACGCTCTTTTTCATGCTGAAGTTGTTAATCTACATGGCGTAAATAGTCACAATGAGTACTGCTTGATGTCGCGAACGGAAAACTATTCCAAGACAGCTTGTCGCAACACCTATTATAATTATATTTATACTTACGCAAGGGCCACCATGTAATATATGCGGCATATATAGCGATCTACGGTCGGCCTTTCAGAGCACGTAGTTCAACCAGCGTAATATTAGCTATAAGCTAAAAGTTGTTTTCGCGATTTAGAGGCACCCTATTGTCCTCACGCCAAATGCCGTCGTCATGTTCGCGTTCAACTCTTCGCACTTTGTCAAGGCTAGTTGGTCTCTTACCGATGGTATAATCCCTGCAATACTGACATGGGCATGCTGCTACCTGACAAAACTTACTGCTGTAGTGGGAAACTGGCACTCTTACCGACATTTCAATTGTGTGTCTACTCTTCAACTCCGTCACGTTGTTCGTGCACAAATAGAAGCAACCTCGATCCACCAGAAAACTTGGCGAGAATAGCTACTGTACCCTACTTTATTGTCTTAATAATAATAATCAATGGGCTTTAACGTACCGAAACTACCATATGATTATGAGAGATGCCATAGTTCAGGGCACCAAAAATTTTGACCACATGGGCTTCTTTAAGGTGCACCTAAATCCAAGCACGAGCCTCAAGCATTTGCGCCGCAACGCGGTCAGTAACGCGTGGGTATAGCGAATGCTACGCCACAGGGCTGGTTTTACAGGTGGGTGGCTTGAATTGCGCTAAATATATGTGATCCACTGGCATTTTAATCTACTTCGAAACAATCAATGACTAGGCCTCAAAAGAGCACTGCACACAATTCCTACACCACTGTTTTAACAGCTCCCCTTCACTTTACTGTCCCTTTGTAAGTAACTAAGCCGTACACGCACTCAGGCACTCCTACACAGCAAATCGCGAACCCAGCGGTGATGCTATAGGTAATACTTGCACAATACGCAGCCAGTCGCTGCACAGCTCTGGAGAGTTGGGAAAACTGTGCCTTTTATTCTGTATTTAAAAAGAAATATTTAATGTTTCGATATACACATTACTCAGAAATGCCCCAAGTTTGCGAAGTCAAGCAGGAGAATAATTACGCAGAAAGAGAGTATGAAACGTTGGGCTCTTGAATGAAGCTAACTGTTAAAAATATTAAACCTGAATTTTATACCATTCGTTTCATGAGTTTGACGACGGACATGCTACCTTTCGTTCTCTATTTAATTTGGGTACTGATGTGCACTTATTACGAAATACCTTCACTACAAATGTTATATGAATTTACTGAATAAAAAAAAAGATGGACACTCTGCGGAGGGAGGTGGTCTTCTGACCTCGGCAGCGGGGTCTGACCTGCTCAAAAAACATGTTTGATCCCTTCGTATTATAAAATCGCTAGCAGAAGAAAATAAAACGTGTTCTTAGAGAAGTATAGTTTATTGTTTACTGAACATTGACACAGGAGAGCTTGCGCAATGTCTACTGGTTTGTTAAATCTATAGCCCTGATTAACGTGGATGCATCTTTGTACACGTTCAAGTAGTCATACATCTTCGTCCCGATGGCTGACGTCCATCATTAATGAACAAACAGAACATTGTGGTCATATGTGCTTGTAGCTGCAGTAGTCGATGGTGAGAGCGGAACCAGAGAAAGGAATGTGACAGCCAGAAAAGCGTGACTAACTGGACACCGTACTTAAGCTAACGTCACTTACTCGCTGCACGCTCACCGTCCAACTACAAGAAAATGTAACGTGCGTCGAAAAGGCCCCAATTTTTTTCGCAAGATGAGCGTAAATGGAGATTGCGAAGTTACAGCCAGGCGTCGCCGACCTGTGTTCGGTAGGAGGACGTTATGAGCGATGCCAACGCTTGGGATAAGGTCACCCACCATCTGGGGGTCTGTTAATACGTTTACGAAATTGCACTTCTGCTGTTGAAAACGCACCTAATAGGAAGGACGCATAGAAACGATGCATTAAAAGAAGTACTTGCGGATGCCATGATTCTCATTCTTTACAGCACTTTACCCAGAACGCTGGGACAAGAGAGTGGTAGATATAAAAGGCGTACTTGTAAAGCTGGCAAAATATGTCCCCGTGGCGCAGTGGATAGCATGCTTGGCATGTGTTGTCACGCACCCAGAGGTAATTGGTACGGCTCCTGTTGATTGAAGAGGTCCAACTAGCCCTGACAAAGTGCGAAGAGTCGAACGTGAACATGACGGTGGCATTTGGCCAGAGGATGTTAGGGTACCTTTCAGATCGCGGAAACAATTTTTAGTTTATAGCTAATATGAAGCTGGTTCTACTACGTGCTCTGAAAGGCCCACCGTAGATCTCAATATATAACACATATATTACACGGTAGCCCTTGCGTAAGTATAATAATGATAGTACCTTTATTTTTTTCTTCTTATTATTGTGCGTACTTTTTGGGCGTCAGTTCTCTGACAGAAATACATCACGGAAACATTGGTGAATCCCGGCGTAAAACACTTTCGTGTTCAATAACAACGCATATGGGACGTGAAAAAACACGACGTGAATGTGATGAGTGAGGCGAAGCTTCGCGGGCTGTCAGCTCAGCCATCCGTCCGTGCGTCCGTACTTCTGTCTGTCTGTCTGTTTGTCTGTCTGTCTATCTATCTGTCTGTCTGTCTGTCTGTCTGTCTGTCTGTCTGTCTGTCTGTCTGTCTGTCTGTCTGTCTGTCTGTCTGTCTGTCTGTCTGTCTGTCCGCCATCCTATCAAACTCATATCAAACTAAACCACACGCAATGCACGCCTCCACGCCATCTGGTAATCACGTACTGCCGCAGCGCAGCGTCGTATAGTGAACATTGTGATAAGTAAGAGGTGGCCACTAAAACGGAGTACAGAGGATGGAAGGACCCACGGTGTAAGGAACTTTACTCTTAAAGTGGAAATGAAACCTCTTTCGAGAGTCCTTTCGTGGCTGTCTTGTCTATGAGCTGACTATGTTCGCAGACATGACCCCTATGGGACAATACAGTAAAGCTGAAGTAAAGCTAAGTGTCTACATAGAGAGCAAACAAAAATCTGGGCTGTTACTTGAAGTTGTTATACGCCAATGTCGTTTCACTCGCAGTTATTGCGTCATTGGAAATGACCAGCTAAACTATATTCACGCGTAGAGCGACATGTGAAAGCGCGAAATTAAGGCAGGCGTTTACCGAGCATCTCCACCCCATTTTTTACCGGAAAGATACAGACTCAAACGAATAGGTATACCGATATACTTACAATCATTCAAACGAGCAGCGCCACCGATACTGAACAGCCCGCGCCAGTCTATCTTCTTCGTGGTCCTTCTCTTTGTCCTCTTCATTTTGATTCCTCTGGTACTTAGCAATATCACCAAATTCTCACCTACTCACTAACTCACTAACTCACCAAATTCTCACTAACTCACCAAATTTAGGATTTTTCCGAAGCAGTCTAGAGGCGATTGGAGATTTTCTGTGCCAGGCCGAGAGCAGTAAGCATAAGAAGAGTTTTGTAATAGGGAACGCAGAGCTTTGAGAATGTAATAGTGTTTCGTTGTCCACAATGCGCGTGCGTCAAACGCGACCCATGATCTGAATTAGTGTTTTCTGAATTGGTGTATACACGCCTGCCATTTTTTAGAAATGGCGGGCGTGTGCACCGGTGAAACACGAGGTTTCATTTCGTAGTTCTCAAACTCGCCATTACCCCGCAACAGTTCATCTGTTTATACCCTAACGATAAGCACGCCTGTTTTAAAAACTTGTAAAAATAGCAAAATAAGATTACGGTGAGTTTCCTTACAATTAATAATGTTAACACTAATAAACACAGTCAATACTGTGCAATAAAGAGCTTGCATTATCCTAAACAAACAAGCACGGAGAAAAACAAGTGCCTAACTGTAGCGACAAATCATATAGACTTGGTTATAGAAAAAGATGTTCTCTCTCTTTTTCCAAAACACACTTTATTGCTAGCGCTGCTTTCTTGGAGGGCAAAATGTAGAGAGTGCACTGCATTCACCTCACTTTTCGAGTTCTTCGATTGGTTCCTGTCGGCAGTGCTCCGAGGTTACGGAGAATACTGGTTATTTGTATGCGGTGAGTGACAACTATATAGAGGTCAAATTTAGCGATTAAGAAACCGCGTTTTACGCGCCATAAGTAGGCAGGCATAAGACACTTTAGGCCTCTGACGTTGTCGATGGAAGCACAATAAATATTTACATGAATGCAAAGGATTTCATACCAAAGACATCCGTGAAATGTATACCTACGACAGAAAAGCAAACAAATGTTATCGCTTATGATGACGCAAAAGCACCAACAGCTGAACATACTGGTTCAAATGTTCTTTCAAGAGGGATGCTGTTGTAGCTCAGTGATATAGTTTGTGTGGTCTCACCAGGAAACTGCTCAAGTGGTATGCGTCACTGTGTAAAGCAGACCGGTCAAACGAAAACAAGCAGGTGAAAAAGAGAGCGAGAGAACGAAAGATAGAGTGAAGAAAAACGATAGGGAAATGAAAGTACAAGAAAAACACAGAAAAATTAAGGAATCGAATACGTTATTGATGTTAGAGAACACAAAAAGTCACAGTTTCTCCAAAAGGACGAAACATTGAATGCAATAGCAACATTTTGGAATTATATTACGAGCAATATAATTGTAGTAAACATGCGCTTGCCAAGTAACCATGTAACCAAGTTATTCCCTGTTAGCGAACACCTTAATGAATAAGTTACAAGCAATACAAAAGCACCGTGCTCATCGCAGTTTTGTTTCTTTTGACCACCTGTCTCCTTTCACCTGGCTGCTCTACGCGGTTTCGCATTTGCCAACCACTCGCCCGATGTCAGTGCGGCGGGTTATTGTGGCCGGTGCGCCCAATTTCACTGCTGCGAGTGGTTATTTTCCGGATGTTGGTTGAACTAAAATACTTGGTTGAGCCCCATAGTGTTCCGAACCGTCAATGCTTCCCGGTAGAATGAATAACTTCCTGAAGTTGTTCTCGAAAGCACAATTACAGAGCACATAGCCTACGTCGAGGCACGGATTTTCAACTAGCCATTGAAAAGCCTTTATAGACGTTTAGGGAGATTATGGCAAAAATATATATTTATAGACACATTAAATTATATGCTGATAATAAAAATTCTGAGTGGCCACTTGTAGACTGGATGTGCTTCCCCAAGTGTGCTCATAACTCTATATTTATATACTCTTTTCTTCTCGCACCTCTGTTTTCGCCCTTTTTATCCCTTCTTCTGTGCAAGGTAGTAAACCCAATGTGCACCTGTTCTACCTCTCTGTCTTTCTTTGCATCTCTCTCTCTCTGAAAGCGTTAATAATACATTTTAACATCTTGTTCACGTTTCTATATCAAACTACGTGATAGGAACGCAAACAAAAAAAATAGGCATTTGCCTAAACTCCCGTCTCTAATAATAGTGAATGTAACAAATAGGAAGAATGTCTCACGCCATAAAGACATTGATTGTTTCGGAATGCATAACGAAGGGGGGCAGCCAAGCAGAAACGTCATCTTCCAAGCACGGAGCCCGCGAATCAGGGGTGTGGTCACGTATAATTTGTATATATTTGTGCGTTCCGCTTGTATATGTGCGTGTAGCTTCGCACATGCAAAACTAAAAAAAAATGTCATAAATAGAAGCCCCCCCCCCCCCTGGCCTCCGTTCGCCAGTACCACATTACCATTATTATTGGCGCTGCAGTCGTTCTGAAAACACGCAAGCCTCCTTGTGTTTTGTCTATTTCTTCTTAATATTGTGACGTTTACTGTTATCAAACTTGAAGATGATCTCAGAAGCGGAGACAATATCCTGGAACCGTCTTGATCGCAGTTCTTATGCTTTCGCGCCCGAGGGTAAGAGTCACCTCACATGCGTCAAGGTCTATGGTTCCACAAGGGTGCAACAAAGATGACGAGCGAAATAGGCAAGGATGGCTAGTGGTGTTTACACATATTACCAATATTGAAGAGTGCGTTTATTATCTCTATAAAATTATTCTGAAAGCTTCGTACTTCTGAAAGCTGCAAATGAGGTACGAAAATTCTACTGAAGCCACAACAAGACTTCAAAATGAGACCCCACCGGTCAGACACTTCCGCCATGTTGCCCTCCCCCCCTCCCGCTTCACAAGGAGCTCTACAAAAACATCACTGAAGTGCAGAATGATAGACGCATTGCACTTCTGCACAAAGTATTTCGGCTAGACACCTTTACTGTCCGAGTTTCTTACCTGGTTCACTGCAGTGCTCTGTAGCGATCGTAAATATAGCACCCTTCTAAGTTGCTGGGAAGATCCCGCGAGTTGAACATCAGATGTTTATGAGGTTAGTTATATTTAATTAAAAAGTCCGCCCGAATTTTTTTATTCGTTGCTCAATTGCACTGTGTGCTACTTTTACGAGCTTTCCTTCCAACAAAATGCGAGTTTTTTTTTTACCCTTTGTTACAATACCATCTTCTTATGCCGCGTTAAAATACTGTCACATATACCTTAATATTCATGCTTACACTAAAACTTTTGGTTTGTGAGCAAATCTCAGCTTGCATTCTTATTTTTTTGCGATATATTAAAGAGAATACCTGAGAGATATATCTCGTTTTTCATACTAACAACATCATTGACAATTACTTTTGAATGCGCTGTCCAGAAAACTCTGCTACGCGTGTTCACATCATGGATCTCCAAATGTTAACCTCTGGAAGATATTTATTACAGGACAGGCTGTTTCAGCGAGTCAAATAATTAGCACGGTACTCATTGACGGGGAAAGTATTGAGTAGTAAGCCGTAAAAGGGATTTCAAAAGCCCAAGGCGAAGTTAACACACATTCAGCCAATGTAGTTAGCTGGGCTGGTTAGCTGCTGGTTTTGTATGACACACGTTTCTGGAGGCAAGATCAAATAAGTAAAAAATAACGTCCAATTTATCTGCTATTCTTTTTGCTTGGTGTTTCATTCTAATTTTGGGAGTGGTAACACTAATCGAAATTTACGCTATCCCCGTTCTCGCATGATTCCTAGAGGGCAACTACAATTCTAGCAAGATCGGGACCTGTTGCCATAAATTGACGGCGTGTGCGGAAGCTAGCGCTAAATTTGTCTATATCATTTATTCATATCAAATATATATCTGGCTTTATATCTTCCCACATTTGAACCATGCAACAGGGAAATATATACGCTAAATGGTATATGTAAAGTAATTGGTAATATATTATGTCGCAAGTTTCAGGAGCAATCTTTTTCTGACATATCCGATTAAAGCGGAGCAAACGAGAACCATGATCGGTGAGAGCTACGTCGTCTTGCCAATGGAGCTGCCACACAGTGTAGTAAGGTCAAATGGTAGTGACGGCTTGGGCTTCAGAATAAATTAAAAAGACAACAGAAAAAAGAAATCGCCTTGGCCAAAATTTACGTCGAGATTAAGTGAAAGGCCCAGAGGACCCTTAGGTACAAGGTCTGTACAGTCATCACCGTATGAAAGTGCGTGGTGCCCGACTGCCTGTGTGTGAAACAGCTGAGTAAATGGTGGACGTTGAGGCGGCGAACGTAGACGTTCAAAACGAACGTGGTGCACTGCGCCGATGATTATTATTATCTTATTATTCATTCGGTAAACAAAACGCCATAGACCTTACAATGGAGAGTGGTTTATCAGCAACTCGCTGTTTGTGAGCAGACATGTGAGAGGTTATATGAAAAGCAAAATGATTATGTGGACTTAATTCTGAGCTGAGAACTCATTCTCACCCGGTAGGTTTCAATTATTGTGTGCAAATGTAATGGGTAAGACTATATGTGCAACTACTCCTACGTCACCACAGATCAAGCGTGTGCCTAGTATTCCGAGGCAGAGTTAATTTTTACAAGCCTAATACGTCAAGAGGACGTAGTTTGAAGCCTAAGCGAAGCACTTTTTTCTGATCAATCCTCTCTTGTAGTATCTTCACTGTGAAATAATTTTCTTTTTTCGTCACGAACATAGAAAAAGCGTGAAACTGTGATGTCGTGATGCCCAAGAGAACCGTTCGTGTAGGCTATGCCAGCCTATATGATTGCTGTAGCGTGCCCCGCTGCCATGACGTATACAAGCGTGCCACAAAAGAGACCGTCTGCATGGTCCCCAACTCGACCCGAGAGTGCGCGCCAAGTAGGGCCGGGAAACATTATTACGGACTTTATTTCGTCTCCGCGTTTTGTGAGGAGCGCGTGCGACGTGTTATGCCTCCGGTCTTACTGCTTCTTCCTCACAACGCCACGGATGGTCGAGCGTGCGTGGGTTGCGGATTTTCATCGCCTTCGACCGTTCTGCGCACTGCTACAGTTTCCGCCTTTGCCCCGAGAAGTCACGTCGGTCGCTGCGCCACCAGCAAACACGGCCAGCAAATTAAAGGGGACGCCGCATATGTTGTTATACGAGCGAATGTGCGTCACTTCAGCGCCCAGAGCCAGAACTTGCTAGCGGCGTGAAACGCACTGTTCTCGGGACTTGGAAACAGCACTCATTTTGCTTATCCGTGAAAGGGCCTTAAAACGATAAGAAATGAATTCAAGTAAGAAATCGTTGCCCTGGAGTCCAACAAGTGTGTGGGTTCAGAGCTGGACAAGAATTTTTCACGTGATTGCCTCTGTATATGGTGAGAATCGGTGGCTAGCAAAATCGTGGCTCACGCAATGAATTGTGGGCTACGGCAACCGTCTGCGCTGACTTCTGGTTCGAGATGCGTGCTCCACCTTGCACTCGTGGTGCCTTTTTTTGCAAATTGCTGCGTAATACTTTGGAGTACTATGTAGCATGATTGAATAACAAATGCAATCACTACGAAATAGTTATAATCGCGCAAGCGGTCATTTTTTCATTGAAGGGGCTTGCACCTGCGTACACATGCTTGTTGTTTTACAGCGAAGGTTTTATCGCACATGATTTGTCATATACAAAGATTTCCTGCACATCGTGGGATCACGAAACATCCGTTTACTTGTTTTCATGTTGCGCACCTACCTGTAAAATAATTTATTTACTCTTTGGTAGCAAAGATATGATTCTGGCCTCGATATATTGAATGGCCTCGCAATTCGTTTCGAACGCTATAAATGAAACATGCTCAAAGTTCTCTGGCTTTTTTTACGCCTCTGAATATATCTCTAAATGAAGTGTCGTCCCTCACACACTCAATGTTTTTTAATGCACGCAAAATTATGCGCACTCAGCGTACAGTTGTACAAGATAGCTTTTAAGGATATATGAGTCGTAATATAACATGACCTATCGGCACTACACGCTTGCAAGTCTGAAATAACAGAGAGAATGCTACTCGTTGCTTCAAAAGCGACTTCGATCGTTTTATGTAGCACGATACCAGTATTTGAGTGGTGTGGTTCTGTGGGCTTTTTACGCACTCGCCCGTTACAACAAATTTAACAGTTAGCGAAGCAGATTATACTATATCGGCATACAGGATGGCGCAAAGTACGCGTACATATGTATAAATTGAGAGTATATTGACATGTGACAAAATGCCAACATATGTGTGAGTTATTTTGAAGTGGTCTCGGTTAGTGTATGCGCTCGAAAATACTAAATCGAGGTGATTCTGCAAGATACTACTGCGTGTTTCAAAGCATAACCGCACGCTGTGCTCGCTGTGCTCGCTGTGCTCGAAACCCATCTCTCAAGGTTGCTCGTTTTTGCACATGTCCACGTATTTCGCGTGAAATGCGCAAAATACCATCAATGTATTGACAAAAAAAAGAAATGAAAAACACAATGATTGAACAAGCGGCAGCAAAAGCGTCACTGAATTGTACGCGTTTTCACCCCGTTTACACAGCGCAGCAGTCACCTTGAAGCAGAGAAGGAAGAGGCCTCGAACCGGAAGTGCCCTAGCAGACCACGCGCCGTTTTGCATTCCACCTATTCTGAGCAATACTCCGCATATTTGGTACGCTCCAGGTTTGAAGTTTAAAATAAAACAAGGCATTGCACAACAGTCTTTTTTTTTTCTTCAGTACTCATTGTACATTACTACGGACTACGAAGACATCACAAATATTGAAAGAATATATACAAATGCGCCTATTCAGGCACTTTTTATTGAACCAACTAGTTCCCATTCTTCATATTTATGTTTAGAAGGATATATAGTACACGTATTCAATATCTGTAATTAAAAGCAACGTCTGGTAATCAAGTGAGATGTAAACAAATATTTCATGTTTTTCTATGAGGTATCCAATCAAGTAAAAAGACACATTGATATGTCACCCGTTACACAGACCTGTGGAGAGTGATCATGCTGTGAATTCTTAATTGGAATCCATATTTCAAATAATTAAAAATATTTATTTTGTCTCAATTTCTCGCAAATAACTTCACTGGGAACACTTTAAAAATTGTTTCATCAATATATGTTAACACTTTAAATAAAATAATTAACTTGCTTTTTTATTTATTACTGTCGTGACATTCAAAATCCATTACCTAATTTTGAAATGTTCCTATTCTTAATGGGTGTGCTACGTGATTTCTTATATATCTAATTACACGTGCGCCTCGGAAGATCAGCAGCCAGGGTGGTGGGCTGCTCACCCCAGGAGTCGTGGGTTCGATACCGGTCGCGGCGGTCACATTCTGATGGAGGCAAATTGCTAATGGTCCGTGTGCTGTGGGGTGTCAGTGCGCGTTGAAGAGCACCAAATGGTAGGAATTTCCAGAGCCCTCCACTATGGCGTCTCGTAATCATTATATCGTTTTGGGGCGTAAATGCCCGTACATTGACATATTTCTTACTATATGTGCTACCAATATCTTTATCGTGGAGGTCACTGTGAATAACGGTCAGTGTGCTTGTGGCTCAGCCAACTTTTACCCGCAGTCATTTCTAGCGTTGATGGAAAAGTTATTAATCTCATTATATCTGAGCTATCACCTTCACATCGTAGAAGGAAGTATTTCAGTCAGCATATCTTAGAGATTTTGAAAGAGTGTAAAATGATTCGATAGGGTTTCTATATTTCTTTGTGAATGTTGTGAAGTTTATTGAACTTAACTCTCACATATATGCGACTTGGCAAGCGTTGTCTACACAAAATACTCAGTTTTGTTTTTAGCTATATTGTATGCTCTGGCAAAAAGAAATGTACATGAGATGATTGATTTAAGGTGTTTAACGTCCCAAAGTGCCTACGAGACGCAATTATGAAAGGCTCTTAAAAATTTCAATCTTTTCGGATACGTTAACGAGCACTGATGTTGCACAGTACACGGGACCTTCGTATATCACATCCATGAACATGTGACCACTGCGCTGAGATTGAACAGGTGTCTTTCAGGTCATAACCGAGCACCATAACCATCGAGTCTCCGGAGATGTCAATAAAATTGCTGCCTAGAGCTGCTCGTATAGACACTATTGAAGCTAAAGTATAATTACAACATTCAGTACATAGTGCTTACAATAGCTGAAATATAAATGCAATATCAATCGCGTGTGCGCAACTAAAACAAAAGTTGTCACAAGGAATTGCGTACTTTGTGAAAGCCTCGTGTAGGCATTTCTTTGGTGTCCGCAATAATGGAGTTTGCATTTATTGCGCTAAAAGCAGCCAAGGTACACGAGATGACAATCTTTTGTTTAAGGAGCACAGCTTGCGGTAGCGTTGACTTCAGCGCAATCAATGACAGTGATAGTTCTTGGAGAGTTCAACCGGTTGGCCATCATTTGTTTCTGTTGACAGTCGAGTCTTCAAAAAATGATATTCCTATGTTATAGATAGCAATGAATATAAACACAGCATTGAATTGGTTAGGTTCCATACAGTCACTGAATTAGAAGCATTTTATTCCTCTCTTCTCCACGTCAACGCTTCTTTGGCTTAACTCCTTTGTGTGCTTTTTTTCTTGGGGAGGCATGTTGGTTGTTGTGGAGGATGGGGGGGGTCCTTGATCGCAGAATGCGTAGCTGCATATTGGAACCATCAGACGGGTCGTGCTAAAGCAGCAAGTTAATCGGCGTTATGAACGGCATAATGAGCTTTCTTTTTGTGAGTTGTAGAGACCAAAATAAGCATTGAATTTCAGAAGCCCGCGTGTTTCACTTCGTTCGCGTTTTGAGCAAGAAAAGCGCAGAGCTCGATGGCCTCTGGCGTTTGTTTCCACCCAATTTTTTTTTATTCTGTCCTTCTCAAAGAGGAATAAAATGCACCTAAAGATACTGTCCTTAAGCCTTTGGTGACAAAATAAATCAAGACACAAAAGGAAACTGTTTCTTTAAAGACATAGATTTCGCGGTTCTCTGAGCGTTGTAGTGTATACGTGTTTCTGAACGTGTTGATTGGTTTATGCGAAGGATCGCTGCAACTCTTTCGAGGTTGTGCAGCAGTACGATGAATTGATTCCACTTAATCTTAATCTTTCGGTCCCTTCAAAAAAAATCAGGAAGGCGCATGATTTCATCTCTCCTTTTAGTTCATGTTAAGCGACATTTCCGTAGCCTAATCGTGCAAAGAGTGAAATTTTTTCTATTCTACTCCCCGCATTCATTCAAACTTGAGAAAGAATGAACAGTTTTTTTCCCGATGAACGTTTTTGTATTTGTGATCATCAGTCGTTGCTTCAGTAAGTATACACTAATAATTTATTATGAATATAATAACTATGCGTGGTTTGGATTAAGAAAACTTTTTTGCCACAAGATTCAAATCGCAAAGACAACTCTAAATCTCCTCAGCTTTTTGAGAATACAATTAGGTGCCTAAATGAAATATTCTCAAGAAAACATTACAAGTACGAGGGCGCATTGAACTTCTTTAAAAGTACAACCTTACATTATTCATCTGCTTTTGTAATCGGCAATCTGTTCGACCCACTACGAAGCTAATTAAAACATAACTAACGTTAGGCTATTTACAAAACTATAGAAAAAGTACTGACAATTTATTGAACCTAACGGGAGGAGTTCACCGCCTTGTTAGTCAAACTTTTTTAAAACTCCACAGAAATCACTTGACGCTATGCGTAGATGCATTTAGGTTTTAGTAAGCATAATGCCGTGTGTCTTGAGCATACGCTATCAGACCGAAAAAATTCAACGTTGAAAAATACGGAGTATACGTTCCCACATTCATGCAGTACTGCTTTTATAAAAAGTGTCACCATTTTTGCAATCAATGCACGTGTCGTTTCTGAGCACTTCGCAACGTTTCGCAACGCTTATTGTCAAACCAAAAACCAGATGCCGACATTGTCGCCATGTCGTCTTTGGCTTCACGAAGTGGGGCGAGTAATGTCCATCTAAAAATCTTCGCTGAACAGTACATGTTACTTAAAAAGCAGTACTATTCTTATGGCATACGTATATAAAGAACGCTGTGAATTTTTTTGTAAAACGTGGACTTTTAGATTGATACTTAATTTTACGGTTTGAAAGGGGCACAGCTTTTTTGCGCAGATAGTATGACTTTTCATGTGGGGATAGCATTTTTCTCTCTTACTGGTAAGTAAAAAAAAATGTTCATTTGCGCAAGGCTACAAACATCTGGGGGTCAACAACACAGCGAAGTTCTAACTATTACAAGCGACATTCGTGTTTATAATTAGAGTCAGCAACGGTCGGCACTACATGATGTGCCGAAGCACTTCGCACTGTAATATTAATCCTATCAGTATGTTTAGAAAGGCATATATTTGCTTTGCATTGCATTCTACTACTGTAAAAAAAAGAAGGTGAGATGGCATGTGAACTGTACTGCCTAAAAAAGAAAATGTATACTTGGTCCACCCCTTTGGAAATTATGTAGTTCACATCATTTCGCGAGTGAGCATTCTTGACTGTTTCACTAAATAGTCTTCATTCTTTAGGCAGCTTCTAGGCATTTGCGAAAAATATTACTAAACTTCCGGTTCTAGCGCCACTATCCACTGTACGAAACGGTAGAAAAAACGATACAGTAGAAAAACTGACGGATGCCTCTCACCTGGACCCTAGAGCTGCTGTTGGCAGAGCTCTTCTTCGAGTCTGTCGAGCCGTTTGCCTTGGAGTTGAAGTTGGACTGGAAAAGGACGCGGGCCATGAGTCCGTAGAGGACACATGAGAGAAGCAGTGGCACGACGTAGAACAGTATGATGTCGGCGAAGAAGTAACTGCGGTAGTGGTGTCTGGACAGCGCAAACGTGCAAGTCTCGATGTTGTCGTGACCTTTGTAGTAGACAGCCGTGGTTGTGGTCAGGGCAAGCCAAGGGGAGCAATAGGAGCAAGCAAACAGCCACACGCCCAGTATTATCTTTTTGGCACGCTTGACCGTGCACATGGTTTGTGCCTTCATGGGCAGGCAGATCGCAATGTAGCGTTCCACGGTGAAAGCCGTAATAGACAGCGAAGATGCATTGATGCCCAGGTACTGAAGAAAGATGAAGAGCGCGCACCCGGCGCGGCCCCAGATCCACTCATCGCCGAGTACGTAGTAGGAGATGATCTCGTTCGGTACTGATGCGACCAGGACCATGAAGTCGGCTACGGACAGGCTGACCAAATAGCAGTTCGTGGGCGTGTGCATGCTCCGCGTGCGCATCACAACAATGACCACCATGATGTTGCCCAAGACTCCCACGGCAAATATGATGCCTTGGAAGATGGTGCCGATGATGCGGTAGTTGACGGAGTAATAGGTCGGGTCTTGGTACGTGCGGTTGGGCTCCGGCGGTGGGGCCACGGCCATCGTGGTGTTGTTCCAGCCACCGTCCCATAACGGAGTATTCGTCGTCAGTTCGGTGGTTACCAGCGCTGGCAGCAGGATAGCTGGCACAATGAGTGCCACAAGAGAGACCATGCTTCCACACCTCTCCTGGCGACAAAAAAGTTTCGTCTCAAAACTTTTCGTCCCTCGAACTCTGTGAAAGTTTAATTCATCGGCAGTAATTCAAAATGCGGGCCGATTACACTCAAATGTGACATATCGCAGGTCACGACGCGGTGGCTGTCTCGTAAAATCAGTGGTTGCCGGCCGGCATTGCGCTCGGGAACTTGGAAAAGAAGTTCGCTGCGAACTTCGAAGTTCCACCGCTGCGTCCAACGCTCCGGGGCTGAATGAGCGCAGCCGTTGGGGAGGAACCGGGCCCTTTCCCCTCCAAGGCCACCAGAGAGCGTCGCGGCCTGTTGCTATGCCAACGGTAGAGCGGAGAGGTGGCGCCATCTCTGCAACGCGCCGCCCACGGGCTGTCAGCTTCCATCGCCCTCCTAAAACTTGTGGCGTTCGCGATCGTTTGACGCCCCTTGCGCACCGAAAGAGCGCGTACTTCGCGTACTAGAGTTACGTCCCCCGAAAGAGTTGCGATGGCTTTCTTTTTTCTTTCCTTTTCTTTTTCAACAACACGTGTCATGGCAGGTCCTTTATAATAAATTGACGTATTGCAACTATGCGTACATTACCAAAAATAAAATATCGAATGGATGCTGCTTCGCGTAACGGTTATTTTGTGTGCCGAAAAATTTGCGATACTGGTACTTTGTTCTTTCACATAAACAAACGTTACACAAAATTATTCAAATTTACTTATTTTCTCTGTTTAGTTTTTCATCACTTTTTTCCATCCAGGGGCGCAAGCTTCCATGAGCATCCTTGGGCGCAAGCTTGAACAGGGAAAATAGAGGCACCCTGGGTAAGTTTAGGCGGGGCTTACTTCTCGAATTTCTCAGGAAGACACCTCGTTATTCACCAATGCATATCGAAATAAGTGCTGCATGGGGTGTCATTTACCTATCTTTGTTTTTATATACGTGTAGTACTATTAATATATTTTAAAATCAATTTGTTGTATTAACTATACAATATTAGTCTGTTGTTGTAAGGCAAGTTATAAAAAGCCTATATCAAAATGTGCTTTCAGCATGGACTGATTTTCTCTATGGAGTATTGAAGAAAAAATGAATATAACTGGCTTTCTTTTCGTATATTTAAAATATTCGAAAGTTTCCGTTGGCAGCTGACGTAGCACTATAGTCATTGCGATGAATTGCTCGAAGAGACTGATATTATTTTCATAAGAAATTGAGGTGCATATATGTCTCCATTGATATTCTTGGGCGTGCTGGTAAATGAAACTTCAAAACATATTCAGTGCCAGCCCATAAAGATGTAACAGGGACACATCACGATGTGCATTCTGGTGCCCTCTCTTCCACGTCCTTGTTTGCTGGTAATAAATTAGTTTTCAGGTTTATTATGTGTAAATAAAAATTGCGTTTTAAACACATATTATTGGCACATCTCACAACATATGTATCAGGCGCTATACACGAAGCGTTGGCGGCATTGATATAGGCCCCATTAAGACACCTTAAGTCTGAAAGTAAAGCGGTTAGATACGTACGTGCGCAGATGCGGTAAGTGTGTGAAATATTCAGCAATACTAACACCTTAAAACGGCGAAATGGCTCCGCCGCGGTGGTCATGCAGCTAAGGTACTCAGCTGCTTATTCGCAGGTGGCGGGATCTAATCCCGGCGGCGGCGGCTGCATTTTCGGTGAAGGCTAAAATGCTGTAGGCCCGTGAGCTTAAATTCGGGTGCACGTTAAACTCCAGGTGGTCAAAATTTCTGCAGCCCTCAACTAAGGCATCTCTCATAATCATATGTGGTTTTGGGACTATAAAACCTACATATCAATCAGTTATCAATTGAAACGGCGAAATTCGGTGGCCACGTTTCTCTACGCTCGTGGGCGTCACGCTTCTATCCTTACTTTTTTGTGTGGGGTTGAACCTACAACGCCACCAATACTTGTGCGGCAATATAAGCTTCGTCTAAAGAAAGAAGAAAAAACAAGAGAGGTGCTTGTTATGTCTTTGAATCAGGTAGTGTAATCAGGTAGTGTTATTTCATATAATCAGGCATATAGTGGCATATCCTGCAGTTCTTGAACCGCCGCAAATTCTTCTACACGTGTGGAGTTGTTGACAGGTTGAGCAATCGTACGACTGTTTTTCTTGGAGACAATAATCTCATCAGCTTTTGTAAAAGTCATGAATGCAACGCATACAGTCAATAATAAAAATAGTATTGAAATGTCACACCCCAAATTTACACCGTAAGATTTTTTTGTTCTCATTGTTTGGACCACTCACAAATCAATGGTTCAAAACAAAGGCGCGTCAAGCGTAACTTATGGTCCCACGCACGCAAATGAGAAGTGTATGGTCGTGAAGACAAGCACGTCTGCCGTCTACGCTGTGCGGTGATGCGTGTCGTTCATTGTAGGACTGAATGCTCTCGGAGTGAGACCTGTGGAACAGTATGGTAATACCGTACGCTAAAGCAGACATATACATCCTTAAAAGGACATTAAAAGGGAGCTGAAATCGGGAATAGCGTTTCTGTGAGCCAAGTATTTTCCCAAGTAAACATCGCTGTCGATATCTGCAATCGCGTACGGCCATGCGCCGCAAGTGCACGCCTCTTTCTTGTTCTGCCAACTCGGATTCCCCATGCGCCGAGATTGTTTGGTGCTGGTTGCGTATACCCAGAGCACACTGTCTGCGCTAAGCCCTTGTATTCTTCTAAAGTGCGCACACGGAACGTTCCTACACCATTCCTGTTCGTCTAGTATGGGAGAGATGCTTCATAAGCGACGAAAGAGGAACGGAGGATGCAAACCAAAGTCATAATGCATCGCCGACCGTCTTGCGCAGCAACTATCATGCCTCCTTCTTTTCCATCCTATTTGGGTTTTACCATGTATTTGTTTTTGTTTTGCATTTCGTTCGTTTCACTCAACTGCCCAGCTGCTCTATCTTTTGGTATAATTCTAGCCGTAGAGACCTATGTTGTACGGTGATGGGTAATCTACCGGCCTCACAAACGCTGGGGTCTGTCGAGTAGAACCGAACAGCTGCATTTCGCGGACGTGTAGTCGTATGAGCGCCGCCACGTAACCACGAGAACTGAACTCGCTGCTCCAGGCCTTGCCCTTTTTTGGCTGCAGACTTGCAGTAATGAGGGGAAACAAAGGGCAGTCACCTCTTTGTTTGCCTGCGGGAAAAAAGTTTCGCTTTGATTCGGATGTTTGCTTAAAATCTTTAGCATGGCAAAGTTTATGGTTTGGAGCGACAATTGAGAAACATAGTAACGGAAACATGAAGTTACAAGAAATATTCATGATTTTTGCCTGAACAGATGCAGGACGCTTCGCAGAACGAGGCGTTTAAAAAAACGTAGCTGACTCGGTCTTGTGTCGGCCGCCTTCCTTCTGGCAGCAGATATCCTCATCCAAACACACCATCTCTAGCGTCCTCAATTCCATCTTCCTCACCTCAGCACACACTCAATTGCCCTAATACATCCCCGTGTATCTTCTTTACTACTGATATCACCGTAATATTCTTCATCCTAAGTTCACCTATAATACTGCCAAACGTGCATTGTTTTCTTTGTAATTGGTCTTCGGCTTACTTTATACACGCAATTTCAAATCTGAGATAAATCACGTATCCATACGCAGTCTAAACGTTTGAATTCGGCCGAAGCCATTGCTTGAGTTGTACAGAACTCTTTTATTTAAGCAAAAGATGGAGAAAATGAATGGATAAATTTTAGCCAGCTTATATTTTTCCACTTTCGTCGTACATCAGCAACGGATGTTCCTGCTGCCCTGTTTGGAAAATATGTAATACATCTGTGTGATGCCGGAAACAACTCTGTTGTGCAATTTATTATTTGCGTACTAGTGAAGTATTATCTTGAATTCTACGTTTCAGCACCAGGATATATAATTTAGAGAGACGATGTAGTGTAGGGATCAAGAAATTTTGACTATCTGGTGCTCTTTAGGGTGTATTGACATCGCGCAGCGCACTGGCCTCTAGCATTTCAACTTCATCAAAAGAGACCGCCGTGGCTAGGGACCGAAGCCGCGACGTTCAGGTTAGCCGTCGAACACCATAACCACTACTACACCACGATGGACTCCGCGCAATCGTGCATTGCATGTATTGTGTGCAATTTACGTACACGAGAGTCTTCTAGAATATTAACTATCCCAGCACTTGAAAGGTATGCAAGTTGCAGGAAATAGAAGCTTCTAAGAAGTAAGCGGCCGTTTTTGGCCTTTTTATGTGCCGCATAACTTTTAGAGTAGCTGATATTTTTCTTGTTCTTTTGTTTGAGAGAAAATCATAACATATATGCTAAATTAATCTTTTACGCGCGGATGCTGAGGATACGCGTTATATGTCGTGGTACGGTTACTGCCAATAGAGCCATTTCTGTGGCGTTAGCTGCAGCATCATCAAAAAAGAAATGAGACAATAAGGATGCTATCAGTCTAGCCACATCTGCTCTTGGTGTAGTCTCGCCGCGGTCTTTCGAGAGCTACGTCTTGAAGATTGTGCCAATGATTGATATGGGCTCAGTTCCGAGAGCTTACTGTCTTCATGCTCAAGCAGCGGGCCCATCCAGAGTAAAACGACCTTTTTGGGAATGCAATGCAGACTTGCAGGCAGATGGTAGGGTCATTGATCGTTATATTACTTGATTTCATAAGTTAATACGGAATCAAAACTCTTGTTAGTTACCACTATACTTTACTTATGGTTGCAATAACATCTATCGCAGACATGGTAGAAATAAACTCGGAATGCGGCCAACACTATGCTTTATGGGGAATGGCCGTTGAGTAATTTATTACCTATAGTACTAATCCAACTAAACAACATGAAAAAGAAATGAAAGTGTGGTTTTCGTGAAAAAAATATTGAAAAAAATAACTTAAAATCTGTAAGTGTACTTACCAGCGGTTGGTCATCTTTGGTTAATGCCACTTTTGGCTGGCATCTTAGGAAAATATGTAGCATCAGGGTTTTTTAAAAGTTCAGCCTCTTGTTTTTTTTTATCGCTCTTCACTATACCTACTGTGTGAAAGCCCTTTCCAAACCTACGATAATCATATGCGATTCGTTACTCCAAAATAAGCTGCTTGTACTGCAGCACTTTTCAGTTAAACAAAATTGGCAACGACGTCTAAGGTGACAGTGACAAATTGGTTCAGTGGTGAAGCTTCAAAATTGTGGCAGAGAGTCACGGTGTCTCGTCGAAGATGAAAATAAGGTTGCTGCCGATGACCCTATTATAAATAACACTGAAGAGTTAACATTATTACACTACTGAAAGTTTTACATTAAACTTACATTACATTTACTACTATAAATATTATATTGAAAATGTCAGCACGAATGTAGGAAGGAAACAGAAAGTGACAGAAATAAGCAGTAACTTTAGCATCGACTCGAGGAATTACGAAGGAGAGATGTTTGCATAATTATCCAGACAAAATTGACTACGCAAAATGTACATCTCTAAGTACCATATAAATAAATAGTGGATATTAAAATCTCCTCATGGGCAAATGAAGATCTAAATCAATTTCATAACGCGAAGAGTCCCAAAAATTTGCAGGACATAAAAGTTGGAAGCAAAATAAAAAGCAGTGACTGAGTTATTAAAAGCAAATGCCACATTCACCCAAAAGAAAATGAGAACAAAAAATTAAGCCCTAAAATTAGGTGAACATTGATGTAGTGCAAGATGAACAGGAGAAGGAATTAAAAATTTCACTTGAAAGTAACGACGCTTTTGCAATTTCCAGCAGTATCGCGTGAGTGCTGTGACAGCGATATGGTAGTATCTAACATTCTCGAAAGGTACCTAGTATTACTGACGATGCGCAAACACAAAAAACACACCGAACTGCAAGCGCTATCTGCTACGCTGTTTACTTCAGCATATCAGTAGTTAATGGTTAAGTAAACAGCACCGGACAGCGGAGCCCATCGAAAAAGTGATCACGAGTATGAGCATGCGTGCTATAAGCACAGCCAATCAATTATCTCTGTAAGGAGCTCGTAAAAAAAGAGAGAAAAAAGCTGATATCCATGTGGAAAAGGAAGTTACCTCGCACAGGCGATTACGCTTGCACTTGCTGTGCATGCACACACTATTATCTATCTCTTCTACGTACACCATTGTGCCGTGCTGTTTATTTAAAAGTTAATTACAAATACGCTGAAATAAACTTTACAGCAAACGGCTCGCTCAGTTCAGTGTGCTCTCAACATTTGCGCATCGCAAGCAGATCTCGTTACCGTTCGAGAAGAGACGCTACCATATCCCGCTTTTGCCGTTAAAACTGTTAAAACTTGTTGAAGTTTACAATGCTTCAAAGTGAAGAAAAAAATTAAGAAGGCAACATTACTGAAAACTTAACTAAAACAATTTTTGAAGTAGCACTTGCAATTAGAAGCAATTCACCAAACAAGAATGAAGCATGGTGTGTCAAACCTCAAACACCTTATTAAAAAGTAACCATCTAATGAGACAAAATATAATTTACGAAGCTGTCATAGTTGAACAAAAAGAAGGCTAGTAACACACGAAGCCATAACGTCAAAAAGATACACGCACCTTATTTCATCGTAATGTCCTTATTCGTAATGTCCGCTCTTCCACGCAACATGTCATGTAAAGCCATAGAAAGGCCTTACGTGGTATGTAGCGTGGAAGAGTGGCTGGAGAAGATAGCGTTACAACTGATTCATTCAAAGAAGAATGAGAGCTGTGTTTAGCAAGTTTTCTGAACTCTATGTATTTTGGATTACGTACACGAGTAAGCTGGGAAAATGCCACCATTTTACTAATAGACATAATTTGACACATGAAATACACTAAAAATCTACAGATCGACCAACCTTCACTCGGTGTAGTAAAAAAACTTTACGAAGACCATTCATGATAGCGTGAGAGCCAGAATTCACCTCAATCAACCAACAGAGGGCTGCTTTCACTAAAAGATACTCAACTAAGCATCATTTTCATGTAAATAATAAAATAACTAAAAATCAGCCGAATACGAAAACGTTTACTTTATTTATGTATTGTAAAAGCGTTTGACTCGGTAGAGATACCGGTCGTCCTGTAAAAATACGTCGGCAAGTGGTTTAAAAGTGTGTAAATATAACAGCCAATACATACATATATTGCGCAGCTACTATGCTCCTGGTTTCGAAAAGCCAGAAAATCCTTACAGAGAACAGGGTTTGTCTACGAAATAGAAAAACTAAATTGTTATTCACGGCAATATTATAAAATATATTGAACGCACTAGAATAAGAAAAATATTATTGGATAATATCTTATTGATTTAGGGCTTGCAGACGACATCATAATCTAGAAGAATGACGGTGACGAATCACGGTATAATGGTTGTAGGCTTAAACCGAGAAAGCTTCACAGTAAAGTTGGAAAAGAAGGCAGATGAAACAGATAATTCTAGGTGTTCTGGCGATAGCACAAGAGTTCGCGAGAGCCAAGGGGATCCTTGAATAAGTAGGGGCGTATGTATATTTAGGCTACATATTAACAGGGGTACCTTATTATGTAAAGGACATCCACCTGATAAGAAGGATCACATTAGCAGAACTCGCTGTTGCGTGAGTTGGTGCATGTCTGAGTTTCAGCTTCTGTTATCGACGAGCACTTATATACCTGGTAAGTGGCGAGCTGTCTGGTGAAATTAGTTTTTTTTTTGTTAAGTAGAGGATCTTCTCTCTATCCCTAATTTATTTATAATCCCCCTCCCCCTGTTCGTCGGGAACCCCTATTCCACGGTTTCACATCGACAAACTCCCTCGTGCTGTGTGCGGGGCACAGAAGATCCAAGGTCAACGTCGCTGCGCCCCTACCTCTGACGGGTGGCGAAAAATACTCAGAAACTCTCCAGTTGTATTCGCGACGGGTGAGAATGCCGTAAAAAAAGAAGCGCGCGCAGGTGCAGTTTTGCCCGGCCGCGCAGAGGCGTTGATCAAGAAAAGAGCAAACGCTTGATAATGTGCTCCCATCTGTGAGGCACTGTGAGACTCCTTATGTCCTCCGAAATGGCCAGCGCACTGCGTGTATCTTGGAGACCGTGTGACTCTCACTCTGGATCAAAAACCTGTATGTACCATTCGCGTGCACGCGTGCACGCGAATGGTACATACAGAACGTGTGTGTGTGTGTGTGTGTGTGTGTGTGTGTGTGTGTGTGTGTGTGTGTGTGTGTGTGCGTAAAAAAGCATTATAAGTATGCAATTAGTTGTTGAAGGGCGCACTAGAGCTGGATTTCGCTATCACTTTCATTTTTTTTCAAAGACGAAGCTTAGGGGCTTCCATTTTTTTATCTATAACTTGATTGATATGTGGGGTTTAACGTCCTAAAACCATCATATGAATATGAGAGACGCGTAATGGAGGGCTGCGGAAATTTCAGCCACCTGGGGTTCTTCAACGTGCAACCAATCTGAGCACACGGGCCTACAACGTTTCCGCCTCCATCGGAAATGCAGCCGCCGCAACCGGGATTAGAACCCACGACCTGCGGGTCAAGAGCCGAGTACCTTAGCCACTAGAACACCATGGCGGGGCTTTTATCTGTCTCTCACTCACCACTGTCTCTAAAAGGGTTGTTTTGTAATCACTGTTTTTTTTTTTCAATGCTAACAATGGGGTTGAAAGCTGAACAAAATAAAATAAACCTGAAAGGAAGCTATCGACCAAACAGCGTGTGATCAAAAGATAAATTTTATTTGTGACTCTATCAGACAGAATTGTGAAATAGAAAGCATTGAAACAAACATGAGTTACCAGTATGCTGGTGGGTATTAAGAGAAGAGAAATTGTTCCTAGGCAAATTATGTCCAAAGAAAGGAAAGAAAAACGACAAAGTGGACGTCAAGAACTATCAAGAGATAGAAAAAATACCTTGTGCAGGACAGGGTGCCGGATATTATTGGTAGAGTCATCCGTCCTGCAGAGGGTATACGATTAGCGACTGACGCTGCTGCTGCGGCTCTTGATGAGGCATTTCAGTTACATAATAGAAGAAATGGCTACTCTGCGCGTGCAAATGTCTAGCCATTTTCTTGAGTTTACGTCAGACTTCTAGCCCATTTTCTTATTTCTGGGTCCGGCAAGATTTCGAGCACATCATTCCTGTCACGGATAGCACGTCAATAAGTGACACATTGGGATCTCAGAAAGCGATCTTAGAAGTATCTCAGAAACGAGGTCAAATTGCCTGCAAGGAACAAGCAATAAACAAATGATAGCAATAATTAGGAATGTTATGCGAAGCATGTGAGACTAGCAGCTATCTCCTCTATAACATCCGACCCGGTGTAACAAAATGCTACCGTAAGAAAAGACCGCCGCTGCAGCGAGCAAAGCGAGCTTTGTGCTGTCAATCACTTCAACCTAAACATGGTATATACAAAAATGTGAGCTGGCTACTGATCCCTGCTATGATAGCGCGCACGTAACTATTCTCGGCCCATCAAAGCACGCAACTCAATGGGAGTTTTATGTTGCGAAAGACGGCAGGCACATTTCTCCACTTTTTCAGAAACCCGCACTATATTGAATATAGCACAGGCGACAGAAAGGAATCGTAGCGAGGGAAATTTTTGCACACACTGTCGAGCGTAAGTCCTTTTAGCTTCTATTCCACATAGTAAGTTGCGGATCGTCGTCTTCTCTCGGTAAACCACCAAACGATTCATTGGTGTCTTTTCACTGTGATGTATTATATTGCGGTATACGTAATAAAAATCTTTCAACACCACTTTTTACTTTTTCGAACTTGTGCACGGAAGTACAGCGAGAATCTGAGAACTCTACAGGAACGTCTTTGCAAGCACGGTAATATTACAATATGTTTCCCATCGAAGGGAAACAATGGGCCTGCGCGCCATGATGCTTCATGGCGCGCAGGGCCATTGGCGAGTGCTAAGGCGGAGTCCCGAATCGGTAAGCGATTCTCTCAAATGAAGAATGATGGAGAGTTAGCACTTTATATTCCAGCGTTCACATGTACACGGACAACATATATCAGTGCCGTGGAGTCAAGCTAGCCAACGCATTGCCTTAAAAATTGTTTTTAAATGTTGCTCGAACTTTATAAAAAAAATGTCACAGTTTCGCCAAAAGGGCGAAGCAATGAATGCGACAGCAACATATTCGAATATGTCACGAAGCAAGGCTAGCATTTTTACGAGTAATATATTTCAAAACTCAAGAAATTTTATTTCCAACAGTTTCTTGGGGTGGATGTAGTCGGGGATCTGCCCATTGGACCGAAGCCAGCGAGAACCTCGGGAAGATGTCGAGGATAGGAGCCTAAAGCGGTTAACATTAACATTTTTGTGTAATTTACAGGTGCCGTGGTACATGAAGGTGGTACCATTATGGAGGCTCTCGATAAAAACTTGATGACAGCTTCTGGGAGCTTGTCGGGAGTGGCTCAGCACTCGCGTTTTATGTCCCGATCTTCCCAGGATTCCCTGGAGGGAAAGACAATGTAGGCTAGGTTAGTCCAATTAAAACTGCAATTTTCACCTCCGCCCCCAAAAGGGGAAGGGGAAACACCACCTTCTTCCCGACCCAGCAAAGAGGGAAGATGCACGCCCAGTTCGTCTCATGGCGAAGAAGAAAACACTGCGTACCATGCACAACACAGCTCAGCACGAAAACCTTGAGTCCTACGTAGAAATAAACTCTGTAGTCCGTTGCAGCGATGAGTATGCGATGCCGGGCAGACCAAGTTTTGTGGAAACAGCAGCATTAAGGCACGACGACGAACGTGAAAAATGCACCCGTAGACAGTTCTCCGACGCTTGGCTCATTGCACGGGGCACCTTGACGACAAAGCAAACTGCCTCGACGGCCAACAGCTCTTTCTAATTCATTGGTTGGTCATGCATGTTCAAAGGGCTTTACAATGTCACCGACAGGCCTGGTGAGCTTGAAGAACCACTTTCATGTTGTCGCTGCTCTTGGCGAATCTCTGGTAACGCTGACCTGGAAGAAATTAGGGTAGGCACAGCCGCAATGTGTCATGCGTCCAAGCGTCGCCAAGCCAGGGAGGCCGATCACAAAGAGTCATCCCAGGTAAAAAGTGGCAAAAAATGCAGCTTCAAAGTGCCTGGGTGCCCGCAGACAAAGCAGTGTTGACCTACATTTTGTATACGTAACGAACAAATTGAAAGCACAGAATATACTGGAAAACGTAAAACACATTTTAAACGTATGAAAACAAATGTGAGTGAGTAAATGTAGTGTAAAAACAGGAAGATAATGACGTTTTAAAGTATATCAAACATTTTAACATGTTTATATTACTACATAAATTTATAGCACATGAATTTCTAGCAAACATGCGCATGTTATGTAACCAAGTTTCCTGTGGTGCGGCCACAGTAGATGACCACAACAAGGTTCCTGCGTAGTGACGTTGTTCATATACGAATTGAGGCTGGCAGTACACTAATTTAGATGTGATCTCACGTGACTCTACGAAACGCTGGTGCAAGAGCACATGGTCACTACAAGTAGACTTTTGGCACCATTTTTTCGTGTTGAGAGCACAGCCCGTAGAAGTTATCACCTGCTGGGGGGGCACAAGGCGCGTGCTGATCGTTACCATGATAGCGAGTTCAATTATAAGCGCCCCCCCCCACCCCTTGATCGCTGGCAATATAAGCGCGCGCGCAGACGTGCCCGGCCGGAAAGGCAATGTTCGCTCCGCCGAAAAAAGAGAGTAGCGCATCCTTCCCCGTATATATATATATATATATATAGTCAACTATTTCATTGAACCCATCGAACCATCTTCGGACATGCGTCGTCGAGGACGCGACATTGTTAACGTAGAGCGCCTCAAGGCCTACCATGACCCGCTAATTGTAACCAGCTGTTAGGTCGCCAGGCGGCTCCCTTTTCGTACCCGGGGTAGTTGTGGTAAAGCCTTTGAACAGTGGGTCGTCCTCTTCAGCGCCTTCTAGTGGGTCGCCCTTTTTTTACGAAGAAGAGCAGCTCGTGCAGAGAGTCGATCCCCGCATTGACTGTCGCTGTCGTGAACCATCGCTGAGTGTCCGCCAATAAACCGCTTAACAATATATATATATATATATATATATATATATATATATATATATATATATATATATATATATATATATATATATATATATATATATTCAGGTATTTATTTATTTATCTATACGTGAATGACGGCGGCGATGGTGGTGACGGCAAAAACCACTCGAGAGTGTCCATGACCAAAAAAAAGACCAAACATATACCAAAAGACCAAGAAAAGAAAAGACCTCTTCTTGCGAGTGTTCGAGAGAAGCCTAGGTAGCCTAGATGTGGGCTCATTACGACACACGAAAGTTCCGCATATATTTCGAAACTACGAGAAGGTAGGCGTGGCTCGAAGAACGTCTGTTTTTATTATACAGGACATATTCCTAAAGGCAGACGGAAGTCAACACACGGAATAGATGGCGTATTATAACTGTGGTATGACCATTTAAATAATTTATGACTGGACGAATCTCGTCGTCGTCTCCCTGCCGCCTTCTCAAGTTTGATGAGCTAAAGGCGCCTAGAAAACCATCCTCCTCTTCTGCTTCTTGACACAAGGGATGAATGGGCACACGTGACAATGTGTCGGCGTCTTCCTGCTTTCGGCCAGATTTGTAGACATCGATGTACTGTTGGTGCAACCTCCACCAGGCAAGTCGCCCGGAGGGATCGCATATGTTCGCCAACCAACAGAGGGTATAATAGTCTGTCACCACTTTGAATGAACGACCATAGAGGTAAAGATGAGACTTGGTGATCACCCATGCCACAGCGAGACATCCTTTCTCTGTGGTAAAGTAATTCGCCTCGAAACGGTACAGTGAGGGGCTGGCATAGGCTATTACTTTTGTTTAAATTTCGTCTTGATGCTGGACGAGTACTGCACTGTGGCCAATGTTACTGGCGTCAGAATGCAGCTCCGTGTCAGCATCATGGTTAAAATGGGCAAGAACGGGGGCTGACCATGCACTGTATAGGAGTTCGGCAAAAGCAGCCTGCTGCTCACTAGCCGAAGAAAATGGCATGTCGTCTCTTAAAAGCCGAGTGAATTGTTCTCCAATGTCGAGAAGCCCTGAATAAACTGTCGATAATATATAGGCGCACAAGTCGAGGAAGCACCGGGTAGTCTTCTTATTAGTCGGAACTGTAAAATTCGGTTACAGCGGTAAGCTTGTCAGGATCGAGACTGCTCCCTCCCGAGCTCACAACTTGGCCGAGGATTTTCAGCTCTTCGTAACCAAAGTGACACTTTTCTGGTTTTAATAATAGATTCGTCGATCTAATAGTTTCAAGTACACTACACAGGTAGTGTAGATGTTGCTCACAAATATGAAAAAAAAAAGACAACGACATCTTCCAGGTAAATGAAACAAGTCTCCAATTTCAACCCATGAAGGGAGTACAGTGTCCATAATTCGCTCAACAGTTACCGTGTCTGAGTGCAAACCAAAAAGAAAGAAATTAATACTCGTAAATGATGTCAGAAGTCTCAAAGGCTATTTTTTCGTGGTGTCGCTCATCTACCCCAATCTGCCAATATCCACTTTTTTTAAATCTAAGGATGAAAAATACTACCGTGTAGTATTCGATCTAACGAGTTGTCGATGCGCAGAAACGGGTAGACATCTTCTTTGGTGACGCTGTTTACCTCCGGTAGTCCACAAAAAAGCGCAGCGTCCCATATATTGTTTTCACGGGAACGACAGCAGATGATAACGTGCTGTTGGAAAGTTGAATAATGCGGTCGTTAGACTGAGGTGCTCATGTAGGATCGCACAGTATGAACGCGTTTTTATAGCTCTACAAAAGCGGTATTAAATACACTCACCTCATAGGTATGTTTTGTGTGCTCCTAATGGAGTAAGCACGAAGTAATGAAAATATGTGACGATCTCTATGATCTGAGAATATACGCACCCAATTTCGAAATGGTATAATGATCTGTTTTTCGAGGTGCCCTTATCGCAAGTTCACGTGCTTCACTGCCACGTGTACGGGCTACTTTTTGTTCTCACTTTCCTTACTTCGACGTGCTTGGTGTAAACAAGGACCGCAATAATGAAGAGCCAAAGACTTGCAGTGAAACAATGTGCGTTCCTCTCGTCGCGAACTTAGCAACTGCTCGACAAAAAAAAAATATGTTTGTCCCTCTTCATACTGAAGGCTTCCTTCGGTTCCTATCACCCTTTGCGATGAATTATTGGGTTCGTGGTGAAAAGTGTGGTGCTGATTTTTTTTAATTAACTGTCCTCTGTCCTCGATAAGGAAATGACCTTTAAAAGTTACCAGACCAATTATCTTCACCCAGTGTGAACTCGGCACGCAGTAAATATATTCGTAATTGTCTCAATGAACTCGCTAGGTCTTTACAATTGTGGTTTCATAAACTGCACTACGCAAGTTTTACCTATGAAGTCTTTTTACTGAGAGCATTTTACTTAAATACTTTTTCTAGTGAAAAAGCATTATGCGTAATACTGTTGTAAATACTGAAAACGTGGCGCCCGTGATGGTTTCGCTTTTTTCTAGAGCTTTCAATGAACAAGGTGATCTTTACTATAGTTAAAAATACGTACAAGAGTCTCGTGTCCATTTCCGCAGTATAAAAAAGAGTGTAAATAAGTATTGATCAGCGCTCATTCGAATCAGCGCTCAGCGAAATGGCATGCTTCGAAATTGTGGCGAACTTGTTGATTGATTTTTGGTGTTTAACGTCCCAAAACCACCATATGATTATGAGAGACGCCGTAGTGGAGGGCTCCGGAAATTTCGACCAGCTGGGGTTCTTTAACGTGCACCCAAATCTGAGCACACGGTCCTACAACATTTCCGCCTCCATCGGAAATGCAGCCGCCGCTGCCGGGATTCAAACCCGCGACCTGCGGGTTAGCAGCCGAGTACCTTAGCCACTAGACCACCGCGGCGGGGCTAGTGGCGAACTTGTTGGCTAGTTCGTTGAACACATTTAATCAGTGCGGTAAAAACAAAGATGGAACAGTGAAACAATAAACCCATCAGCGCTCAGCCTGGCGTGTTCTTGTTCTTGTTCACCTATTATCTGTGGCACATATCCTCTGTGGGCGATTGGCCAATTCGTGAGTGGTCGTATGAAATAGTAAAAAAATTACAATATTATAGGTTTTATCATGGAAATATTATAGATTATCTAGGGAATATGTTGCTTGATCTAATGTATATATCTACAAAAAACAAAAAAGCCTTTTATTTTAAATAAGAAATATTGCAATAAAGCAATACTGCTCACATAGAAAGCGCTGCGCAAAAACTAGGGAAAAAAAGAAGGACCGTAGAGACAGAGCGCTGACTAACAACTGAAATTTTATTGCCATCGCCTGTACATATATATATGCCTTAAATGTGATTAGGGGGAGGTTTAGAAGCAAGAAAAGAAGACTGGTTTTGATCAGCGATAAAAACTGCAAACGATAAAATCTTCAAAGGAACTCGCGCAAGCGTGATGAGTGAAATGCATCAGGTCATGAAAAGCAAATGACACGGAAAATCAAAGAAAGCCTCTAAGATAACTAATTTCAGCGTCAGACAAGGATATAGAAGGCCTGCTCACGCACTTGTCACCTGCTTCATGAATGAAGAAAGCCTCAACAATCTCGTGCTCTATCTTATTCTTCCCGTTAAAAAAAAAACGAGTACTACGAAAGTCAGGAGAGCAGCCACAACGCCTGCAATGGTCAGCCAGAAAACCACTGGTCGCATTGCGTACATTATAGTCATGCTCCTTCGCCCTTTCATCAAAACACCTGCCAGTTTGACCAGTGTACTTAAGTCCACAACTTAAAAGAAACCTATAAACTACATTGGAAATACAATCTATGAACCTGTTCGTGTGTTTGGTTGTGCACCCAGGGGGTTTTCCTCTGTAGGCCATGCCACATAACCTCGAGAGTTTGTAGGGTGCGGACAGTACAACTTGCACGTCATGCTTCGATGCAATTCTCTTCAAGAAGTGCAATGTCTTTTCGGTGTTGTTCAACCTTCATGGGGTTACTGCAAGCGTCTTTGCAAGATTCTGAAATCACAATATTGGCGACAGGTGAGGATATTTCAGGACTTGTTTGCGTGTTCTAGTGATAACTGGTGTGGAGCCTTTAAAGAAATCGCGTCGCCTGTATGCTCTCAAGAAACAAGCGGCTGTGTTTGCTGAGTTCTTGTGGCGTCTTGCTCTCGTGAACCTCCCTTCTGAGCGCAAGGCCTCTTGTGTTAAGCAAGGCAACGTTTTTGTGCTTGGCAATGCCGTGGTTCCTGATGACGTTAAGCATGTTTTTGAGAAAGGACCAAAATTTTGTTATGAGCCCTGTCTTAAACCCCAGGGCCTCCTCTTTCTGGTCCGTCAAGTGGCTGATTGTTGCGGTGAAAATGAGAAAGATCGAGTTATTTCCGCTGGGGTTGAGTGCTTGACAACGTGCACGCCTTCCCATCGTTCGTTGAATCAGCCCCTAAAGAAGATTTCAAGGACGCTGAAGGAACTGCAGTTAACATTACTGGAAACAGACAAGGAAGGAAGCTTCGCTGTCCTACCGAACACACTGTTTCGAGAAAAATCACAATTAGCAATGGTAAAGAACTTCAAGGACGTACCCTTTAATGCATCAAAACAGAAACGACGTGCACTTCAACTGCTAGAGGAATTGAACCTACAGTACCTCAAGGCAAGGACAAAGACAGAAGGAAAAGATTTCCTTGAAGTCTTTTTACCGTGAAAATCACAAACCCGATGTTTCGTTTCGTGCCATTGTTTCTGAAGATGCTACCTGGCAACGCCACGTCTGCCGTTACCTACAAAGGCACCTTCAAGCTTTAGTGAAGGATGATCCTTTTGTCATCCGCAAGTCTGAGGACTTCAAGCTGCACCAACAAGGTTTGACATGTGGCTCTTTTAACGGTTTTTTTCGGTCGACATTGAAGAACTTTAGTACTCTGTGCCACATGAAGGACAGCTGCAGGCTTTTCGAGATAGGGTACAGGAATATGGCGAACTTCAGTTCTCAGGTGAAGCAGGTATTTCTGCTGATGACTTTGTTAGACTCTTCGAGTTCTATTTGTCTTCTACAGTTGTGAATTTTGATGATAAGTTTCACGTTCAAAGAAAGGGGATATGCATTGGTTCTGCTGTGGCTCCTGTGTTGTGTGATCTTTTCTTGTCGGTCGTTGGTTGGCGCATTCAGGATAAATGGCAAGTACCACAGTTTGTCAAGGTCTTTAGATATGTGGATGATTTTCTAGTAACTTTGAATGATGTTGATGACCTTGACATAGTCATCCATGACGTTTTGCAGATGTTTCAGAGTGAAAGTCAAGGCCTGAAATTTACGCATGAAAAGCTTGATAAGCAAGCTTTGCAATTTCTGGACATTGGTTTGCTTTTTGGCGATAACCATATCTCTTGAAATATAATACTAGATCCAAGAAAGCCTTGTTACGCAATGACAGCGCCCATTCGAAGCTTGTTAATTAATGATTGATAGATATGTGGGGTTTAACGTCCCAAACCACTATATGATTATGAGAGACGCCCGAAGCTTGTTAAGTGAAGCATTGCAGTAAACTGTCTGCATTCAGCCCGGAATAAGTCGTGTGTACATGTCATTTCATCTAGCTTTAATACACAGGTTACCAAATTGAAGCATGTGGGTTACCCTGCTGAATTAATTTCTGCGGTGTATGAGACCCTGCTACGGAACATGAAATGCGATCAAACAAAATGAAAAGATGGTAGAAAAAAGAAGAAGCATGTGCAAGTTATCCCTTATGTCCGCAAATTCTCGCATAAATTGAAGAGAATTGCCTCAAAGCCCGATGTGCAAGTTGTACTGTTCGCGCCCTACAAACTCTCGAGGTTATGTGTCATGACCTACAGATGAAAACACCCTGGGTGCACAACCAAACACAGGAACAGGTTCACAGTTTGTATTTCCAATGTAGTTCATAGGTTTCATTTAAGTTGTGGAGTTCAGGACTTGAGTACATTGGTCAAACTGGCAGGTGTTTTGATGAAAGGGCAAAGTAGCATGACTATAGTGTACGCAATACGACCAGTGGTTTTCTGGCTGGCCATTGCAGGCGTTGTGACTGCTCTCCTGACTTTCATAGTACTCGGTTTTTTAAAATGGGGAGGGATAAGATAGAGTGCGAGATTGTTGAGGCTTCCTTCATTCATGAAGCAGGTGACAAGTGCGTGAGCAGGCCTTCCATATCCTTGTCTGACGCTGAGAATAGTTATCTTGGAGGCTTTCTTTGATTTTCCGTGTCATTTGCTTTTCATGACCTGATGCATTTCTCTCATCACGCTTGCGCGAGTTCCTTTGAAGATTTTGTCGTTTGCAGTTTTTATCGCTGGTCAAAACCAGCCTTCTTTTCTTGCTTCTAAATCTCCTCTCAATCACATTTTAGGCACATGTATATGCACAGGTGATGGCAATAAAATTTCAGTTGTTAGTCAGCGCTCTGTCTCTACTGTCCTTGTTTTTTTCTCGAATTTTCGCGCTGCCCTTTCTGTGAGCCCTATGAACCAACTAGCCCAAACCAAAGTACTTCTAAAGCAATACTCTTATTTGTATTGGTATATAACGTTGTGACATATTACGATAATTACACCAATTAGTTAATCAACCATTTAGTTGTATTAGTTTAGTCCCTGACACCCACGCATATTTTCACATTGGAGAACCCAGAAATAGAGGCTCCTGAATACAAAATGGCAGGCACAGATAAGTACATTCTAATACCACGTAAGGGTATTTTCAAAGGGTTTTTTCGTGCTGTAGTAAATTGTCTGAAAGTTAAAAAAATGATTTATTGTTTCCAGTTCACCAGAGAATGCGCAAAGTGGTGAAGGTACCTAGGCATGCCTGTGTTTGTAGAAATTTATATTCGGAGCTCGGCAGCGCAGCCCCGTGATAGCTACTTCTAGTTTTCGCGTTTGTTAAAAGGCTCTCCGCAACATATAAAATAAATGCCGATATTCGTTGGAGTCTATCAGTGTTGTGTCTCCAAAGACTTCCATGATCACACGCCTGTGACATCGAGCAGCAATCACATGAGCGGATGATGGAAAGTGCTATAAAATTGTACACTTATTCATGATTTGGCTAAAGAATGAGCCATTTCATGGAGCAAGAACCCTGCATCTTCAGGCACTGTAAAGAGTGTGAGGTCGATGGCAGGTACGGCGGGTTTCTTTAGGGTTGCTGGCTCCCCACCGTCATCCGCAAAGCCCATCCTCGCCAGTCAGGAGACACGTTCTTGGAGATAGAATGAAGGTTTAGTTACATGATGGAAAGATGGCACTGTACAGATTCATCTCAGATTCAGTGAATATTTACAAAATGACTTCGACTTTTATAGCCCGTTGGTTCCTGTACACGTCAGTGCGAAGAAGGCGGGGACCACCGTTGCCACGGATCCGGTGACGTGAAGTCCCAGAGGTCCACTCACCAGAAATGGTGCTAAAATATGGCCACTCGTGAGAAGAAGAACATGGGTGAGAATGTCCGATGGGTATCACGAGCACACCACACAATAATGCACCCGGCCCACGCCTTGAAGGTAACGCAAGGCGATGAGGTTTGAGTCCGGTGGAGAGGGAAAGTTGAGCTTCTCCGGGGAGATGACCGCTGACAAGAACGTCAGCAGCGGTCCATGGCTGCTTTCAGCTACAGGCTTCCAGAGCTCTCTCGAACATATGCCGAACACTCGATTCCTGAGGGCGGCCACTTCGACGCCTTCGAACGCTTCCGAGCTGTTGGAGCTTTGCGATGACCTTGCATAGCCGACAGTAGCCGAGTCGAGAGGTTGGATCCACGAGAACTGCCACAGTGGCACCGTCTCACGCTTTTCGAACCCGTTCAGCAAAAGGGTTGTTTGCGATGGTTCCGTCGGGTTCCTCATTACCCGATCACAGCAAACTGCCAGGCTCACCTGCAAGACAGCGTCATGCTTTTCGCTTCCGTCTGGGAGCCGATATTGGGGAGATAGCCTTCTCATGGACCGAACTTACCGCACAATGGCGCCTGCTGAGATGAACTGCCGGGGCCAAACGTAACAGCACCCAAGCCAATCTGTCTTTGCTAAAAGGCGCAGGTACTAATTAATTCACGAAAAGTCTTTACTACATGGAACTGAGCACTAACAGAAAGTGGCACGCAGAAGAGAGATAATATGTTATTATAACAGGTATTCAACTTGCGTAGGGCGAGCGCTATATACTGCTAGAAATTCAGCCACAAAAATTCGTATGTGATCGGGCAATCTAAATTCTGGCTAAATACACCAATCCCTGACTTTTAGTCACATTGTGATACGGCTGTACCAATAACAACATGTAATACTGCACAAAAGATCTTGTAATAAACCATCTAAAATAAAATGAGTAAGTAATTTGGCGCTATTAGAAAAATTATCTTGAAATTAACTTTCAAAAGATACGACTTATCACGAGTCGGGATGATACCACACATACTACGTAGAGAGTCTCCAGTAAATTTTACATGTATAAATTGTGGGGTGCAAAATCATGGCCATCAAGAACAAAAAAATGATTCAGGGGTGGAATAAAGACTGTTTTTGATTGTCGTAATGGTGACTTATAAATTCTTAAAAATGTCTGAACAGTCAAAGAGTGAATTCTGCAGGAAAGATAATTGACCCTTGATTCGAGGTACAAACACGTTCTTAGCAATTGTTTTAGGCAGGCCAAGACATAAGCGCAAAGCTTCTCTTTCCAAAAGAACTAGAGGCCGTAACTTGTAAGCTGGAATGCCAGAGAAAAATACACAATTCAAAAATAGGACAAACGTGGCACGTGAAATATCGTCACTAGTGTGTCCGTTCTCACACCAATGCGATAATCGCTTAGCCTATGTAACATGCAAATGGCCTACGCACCTTTTCCGGCGATATGTTCGATGTGAGGTCACCAGTGAAGAGATAACTGAAAAATTACTGCAAGGTATCTAACAGACTGTACCGGTGATATATCCTTATGATGGTAAGACAGGGAGATGTGGACGGGGTATTGCAGCGGGAAAACAAAATGGACACATTTACTCGGCTTAAGTAAAAAGCAATTGCCATAAAGCAAGCCAGCTAAGGTTATAACGTAAGTCTGTAGCCGTTATTACAAGTTCTGGATATCATTTGTCGTTGCAAAGAACGCGATATGATCTGCATAAACATAAGATGTTACATCCTTGTGACGTGAAATGGGGCTCATTAGTACATGAAAATAGCACCGGCAAAAGCACTTGGCCTTTCATTTGTGCGTTAGTAGATTGAAAACCCATCTTTAAAACATTAAAATTTTCTGTCCGCAAAGAAATTTTTGAATCCACGCTATTAAGTATGATAGAAAATCAACGTATTTTAATCGATCTATCAAAATACTGTACTTCATGGCATCATAGGCTTTAGCAATCTCTAAAATAACTAAAGCTTCATAGTTGTTATGCAGCTGAGCTAGTTGAATATGACTTTCTAAATCAACATGGACATTGCAGATTGAACAACCAGCCCTTAACTTCATTTGGCAGGGGCTTAGAATTTACCTCTCGTCAATTTGAAGTGTGAAGTTTCACGTTAGCTTGGTCTTTTTTTTGGTACATATTTTTACATTTTTAGGGAAACAGGCAGTTTGCTACAGGGTGCCTAATGGTATTACAACATGAAAAATGCTAATATACAATTGTCTTTGGCAAGGCAATAAATAGTAATTATTATCAAAAACGCAAAAAATGAAGTAACACATAATATTTCTACAGCAAATGACCATCGTTACTAGGCCACCAAAGCGTAAATGACGTGGTAATTTGATGTAACGAGCACTAAAAGATGTAAATACGTGTCACGTGTAAGTGCTAATTTGAATACATGTGAAAGTCCAAACTTCAAATCTGAATAGTTGGACGAATTACTATAGATCAAGTTTTTCAATTGGTGTAGAAAAGATCGAAGTGACGGGGCGCTTTCAGATTAGTAGTAAGGCTATTCCAAATAATAGCTACTCTTGATTCTAATGTTTGACGAACATAATTAGTATTTATTTTTGGTAGTAAAAGTTGAATGCGTGAAAAGCACTCGGTAGCTTGAGGTGACGTACGAAGGGACACCGTCAGTAAGTTGAGACTGCCATAAGGTATTCTGTTTAATAAAGGTTTATTATTATAAGTAACCAGATTGTGTACACCTAATATATTGAAATTCTTAAACACAAGTAGTTCTCTCTTACATTCGTAGTATTAGGTATCATTATGCGTGGAGCTCTTTTTGGGTAATTATAACGAATATAACAGGAGATTTGTATGTAAAACCCTATATATCAATGCAACAATTTATGTGTGAATGAATGAATGCATAATATTGATTACGTAGTATTTAACTTGAAAAAATATCGACACTTACAAAAAACATGCAATCCGTGTTAGGCTTTTAAGGTTGAGAGCATGTAAATGAAATTTTATGTGAGAAATAATGTACACTCTCGGAAATTTAGTGTAAGTGACATGCTGTAATAAACAGTTGCTGTAGATTATGATATTGTGTGCTATATTTGCCATGTGACTAAGTGTCACAACATTTGTTGTGCGCCAGCAGTGAAGACTAAAAGAATGTAAATTTTAGCATTAACTGTAGTAATTGACAAAGTTTTCCTTTCAGAAATCAGCAGCGCAGTAGCATTATCTAGTTGTGAGGGCATATCCTTTACAAATAAGAGGAAGAGTAGTGGTCCCAGTATGGAGCCCAGCGGCACCTAAATAAGCACTAATTTATCAGACAAATGTGACGTTCTCATACGAACTTGGGTTCTGTCTTTTAAATAGCAGCTGATCAGTGATAGAGGTGTTTCGTTAATGCCATATCGATCAAGTTTACTTTGAAAGATATTAAAACCAGGTGTTTAAACGCAGTACTTGTTTATAGAACAGCTAGCAGTATTGATAACTGGTGTGGTTATGGCAGGCTCAGCCTAAGCGCTGAGACAACCGAACGTCATCTTCTTCTCGGCTTGACATGTACCCTCTGCATCCTAAAGTAGCACTCATCTTCTTCACTACAATGTTTAGATTTAAGGAGACTAACGCCTTTGAAAAGTCACTAAAAAATTTGTGGTACCAATAAAGCGGAATCTATCGCTCTCCTAATACTGTCAACAAGCGTTCAAATGGCTGTTGTCGTGGAGCAGTTTCTTCTAAAGCAAACTGGTCAGGTGAAAGAACTTTACATTTTTCCAAGTAAATCTTTTTTTGAATGTAAATTAATTTTTCATGGACTAAAACTGGAAGTACTCAGATTGGTCTATATTTTTCTACCCTCTCTTTTTTCTTTCAGTTATGCAGTAAAGTAAGTTTAGAAATTTTTACCCTAATGGTAAGGACGTCAGTTGTAAATATAATATTTATTATATGTGCTAGCACTGGTGAAATACTTTCTTTAACAAGTTTGGCCGAGTAGGCTGATATTTTATCGATACCAAAGGTGGTGTTGTACAATACTAAAAAAACAGAAGCTGCATCAATTTCATCTGTAGGATGAAGAAAGAATGAGGCATCAGAATTAGGTATGTACGATGCATCAAATTGTTTTTCCGTTCGTTTTAAGGATGAAAAATAATAATTGCTAAAATCTTCGCTGATACCATCTAGTCAACTATACAGCATGTTGCTAATAAATATATTTTCACGTTACACAACTTTTTTTTCTTGCCGAGATCATTATTCAGCAGATTTCAGTTCTTTAAGTGGACATTTTCATTGCAAGAAATTTGGTTACTGAAGTATTCTTTCATTGCAGCGTAAGTTGTTCTATTTTTTATGAATGGGTATGTCGTGATACTGTTTCTACAGTGAAGCATTAAATGGCCGTTTCTTCAGTTTTCAATACAATAAATTGATTATTTCGTATATTGGTGTTTCTCTCTACCAATTTGACTAAATTTTATGCCAATGCGATTGGCCTTGTTTTATCCAGCATGTATGCTCCATTTCAATATTTTTTTATAATTTATATATTAACAATTAAGGTTTTGTTTTGGTTGTACCTATGCGTTCTTTAACAAATTATTCACAAGTTCCGGAATAATATTAGGTGATTCCTGATGTAAAACATTCAACATTGAATTCGTAATTACATCTGGCCCTGAAGGGGTTTTTGGTAAGCATAGTACTGTGAGACTGAGTTTAGACAAAGGAATTTCTTGACATCCGTGCGAATTCACCATCATGGTAAATTTACCATCTGCTTTGTCTTCGTCGTTACCGGCCTGTTTCCCGATTCGAAAATAGGCCTTGTCAGCGAACGATCGTAGAGAATGAAAGGAACATTACGGGCAAATGGGTGCTCTAGAAGGTGACGTAATATTCACGCTTCAGAAAAGCTTGAACAAACCACATCAAGTTTCTCTTAACTGTCTTTGTGGAGGGCTAATATCGAGTTTTAAAGACGTAACTCAATTCCAGGAAATTGAATGTGGCTTGCCATGACTTCGCTCTCTGTGAAAGACGCATCTTGTTTGTTGAAAACAATCCTCGAGGGCCAGGGACTTCCCAGAGTTGACTCTAATTCCTCGTGAAATCCGCGACCTTATCACGATCGCTCCCATACCACGAAATGTACACCCCTAATACAACAGAGGCAGGCGCCTTGCGCGGGTGACCGCCATTCTCAAGCGCATAGACATGGAAGCGGACAACGTCTCGTTCGTGGACGCCGCTGCCTATCGCAACAGCCCAGCCTTCGCCGCGGTCGCGGTATCATCCGCGCAGCAGATTCTTAACTCAGCCACAATTCTCACCCGAAACCCCGAAGTAGCGGAGCAAGTAGCTATAGCTATAGCTATGCTCGACAGCAAACGGGAATTCATCTACAGCGACTCCAGGCCGGCCATCAAAGCCTTCGAACGCGGAGTCATCTCTGACCAGGCGTTACGTATTCTGCGCAATGCGGACCCGAGTGCCCTGAAGCACCACACTGTCATCTGGTTCCCCGCCCCTCTCGGCCAGGTGCCGGGTGCCCTATCCAACCTCAACGAGATCGCCCACGATGCAGCGCGCGCACTTACAGACCGCACTGCCACAGGTCAACCTCATCTTGCTGGGTTAGATACCAATCGGGATGCACCAATTACGTACAATGAAACTACACAGCACTTTTACCTGGAATGCCGCATTTTTCCAGCCCCACATCCGAAACATAACCGACCGCAGGCACTAACCATACGCCTGTTACAGACACACACGTACCCAAACCTTGCCACGCTTCACGTTTATTATCCAGATGCATACCCCAGCGACACATGCCCATCATGTGGACACACAGCGACACTCGCACACATGCTCTGGGAGTGTATAACAACTCCTCCCGACTCTACCTCAAGCAAGTGGGAGAGGTCCCTTAGGAGCTCACTTCTCGCCGACCAGCGATGGGCCGTCCAGCAGGCCCACGAAGCGGCCGCCAGGTACTCCCTGTCGGTCCCTACGTGGGAGACGCCCGCTACGCGCTAAGCGCGTCCTGCAGGACTGAAATAAAGTTTTTTTTATTCTATTCCATGCCAATTTAGTAGTTTACTTAGTAGATTTAATGATACCAACTGCACTTGTAATAGGCTTATCCGCCATCAAGCTTACGTTGTACTTCATTTTTTACACCCTCTTCCTCAGATGCTAATAGAGAAATTTACTTGAAACATCAACGCATTTTGATGAGTTCACTGAGAAGCTCCTCGAAGTGCGTCGACGCAAACCACACGGAAACAAACCTTAACAACAACAACTGCAACATTACCCATATAAATATCCCAAACAGCTATCATCTTATAGTTTTTACGCGTTCTACATCGTAGGCATTTTGCTGTAGAAAACTGAAAGCTAGTGTTCGAAAAAAAAAGATTCCACATGAGCACATAAGAGACTCTTTCGCTCATTCGACGATACTTTCGGTTTGAATGGCTGCTTCAATGTGGTTAGATTGCTACTTTTTTTCTGCAAGATGTCAATTATATTGCATGCTACAGAAGAAAAACGGTGATCTGAAAGTAGAGAGATATATACTACTTTACCTGAGCGCTTCGCTCACAACTGCAGTCGCTGTTCATGACCTTTTGATACAAAGTGGTCACGTACCTATACCCACAAGCAGTACATACAATCATGCACTCACTCACGCACGGAGTAAATATATTCGCTTAATTTTCTTTCCCCGCTTCCACCATCTCTACAACTTCATCAAAATAAACTCTTTGCCTACATAAAATCGCTGGGCATCAAAGGCTATTCGATCAATCACAAAATAGTTTATTTTGATTATACAAAGACCAGCCACGCTATTTGGAACTGTATCTGTATATTGTACCATATTCAACATACAACAAAACCATGATGAATCCTTGTCTTCTTGTAAATTTAACTGCAAACACCTACGTAACTGTATATTATAGGGTCGAAGAGTTCAAGACAAACCCTGATGTTCATGTTGTGTTTTTAACCTCCCTCTTCTCGCATATATTCTTCTTATATCAAAGTTACCTCTACATATAAGGAAGGTACTCCGGTTCCCGAAGAAGTTTTCATCTAAAAGACTGGCCGATCACGTCATATAACCTTGCTTCAACGTATTAATAAACTGTTGCAACAATGAATGCCTTCTCGTCGGACCCTAAAAAAGTAACAGTGCTCATCGCGTTATTTTTATCTATTTATAACATACTGCAGACTACAATTCGGTCCTTGTAGGAAGGGCACTCCTAGTACACTAAAAATACAATACCAAAATATCAATACAGTTAGTACAAGATATGCGCAAATATTTACACTCAACTTAGTAAAGGCACTCAGACTGCATTCTATAAAAAAATGCAGTACTGTAGCCCCGCCGCGGTGGTCTATTGGCTAAGGTACTCAGCTGCTGACCCGCATGTCGCGCGATCGAATTCCGGCTGCGGCGGCTGCATTTCCCATGGAGGCGGAAATGTTGTAGGCCCGTGTGCTCAGATTTGGGTGCACGTTAAAGAACCCCAGGTGGTCGAAATTTCCGGAGCCCTCCACTACGGCATCTCTCATAATCGTATGGTGGTTTTGGGCCGTTAAACCCCACACATCAATCAATGCAGTACTGTAGTTACAACAGAAGTAAATAAAATGAAGTAAAACATGCAAAACGGAAACACAACACCTAACGCGTGCATTAAGGTAAAAAAGGGTCATTCATTATATGCCCAGAATTCCACTCCAACATACAAAATCATACAAAATCAAAACGCAACATACAAAAAAACATACGAAATCAAAACACAACACCTAACGCGGGCATTGTGGTAACTTAAAGGTCATTAATTTCATGCCTAGAGTTCCACTCTGACACTGTCCTGGGAAAAAATGAGTGTTTGTAAATATCTGTCCTAGCGAAATGAGGGGTTAAAGCATGTGTGTGATCATGACGTGTACGCCTTGTGGACAGAGGTGTTACATATAATGCGGGGTCGATGGATGATTCACGTTTAATGAGTGATTGTGGGAAATTGAGGCGGAGAATCTGCCTACGCGTTTCGAGGAGGGGGATGTCATTTTCTGTCATCAGCTGGGGGGGGGGAATCGGTGTGCTTGAACTTAGAGTAAATGAAGCGAACAGCTCTTCTCTGGACTTTCTCTATTATTTTAATGTTGTGTTTAATGTAGGGATCCCATGTAATGCAAGCATACTATAACTTCGATCTAATGAAAGTAATGTAACTCAGTAGTTTAATGTGAGCGGGTGAATTTTTAAGCTTGTGTATCAGGAAACAAAGTTTACGGAAAGCTGAGGAACATATATTACTAATATGTAAATTCCACGAAAGGTTGTTTGAAAATGTCACTCCCAGATATTTGAAGTTTTCAGCTTCTTTTAGCGGTGGGGCGGCCAGTGTGTAGGTGTATTTTAACGGGCTTTTTTTCCTTGTGATACGAAGACAGACAGTTTTTTTCTTTGTTTAAAGACATGCCTGATCTGTCACACCACGCCTGTATGTTATGCAAGCTAATCTCGAGGTCTGTTTGGTTATGCACTGTAGTTATTTCCTGATATAAAACGCAATCGTATGCAAATAGTCTGATTTGTGTGCCAGGTGTAACAACGTTGACAATGTCATTTATATAGATAAAAAACAACGATGGCCCCAGGACGCTACCCTGGGGTACTCCAGATGTCACTGGAAGACAGCTCGAGTCGTTGCCCTCAATAGTGACAAACTGCATGCGATCTGAAAGATAAGCTGCTATCCAGGATACTATATTGCTAGGAAGATTGTAATCTCTGAGTTTTTGTATAAGTTTACAGTGAACTACTATATCGAACGCCTTGCTAAAGTCTATAAAAAGAGTGTCGATTTGGCCATTATTATCCAATGTTCTTGCAAAACCATGAATTACAGTTAACAGTTGCGTCGTAGTGGAGTAGCCTTTCCTAAAGCCATGCAGGCAGTTCGTTAACACTGAATTTCTGTCTAAAAATTTGGTCATCTGGTTGGCGATAATATGCTCGATTAGTTTACAGCAGCATGAAGTTAAAGATATTGGTCGATAATTTTCTACAGATAAACGATTGCCCTTTTAAAAATTGGCACTACCCGAGCTGTCCTCCAGTCTTTGGGTACCTGAGTAGACAACAAAGAAGCTCTGAACAGTATAAAAAGAAATCTACCGATACATTCCGCATAGCGCTTAAGAAACATATTTCGGATACCATCTGGGTCACATGATTTCGTTGTCTTCAAGTGTAAAAGCATTGACACAATACCATTGTATGAAATAAAGTCCACCTCGTGCGGCTCAAAGACAGTAGAATGAAACGCGTTACCTAAACCTGTCTGGAAATAAACGCTCTGGAAGTAAGTGTTAAATTGTTCGGCGATTTTATTCATGTCTTTTGTAGTGGTTCCATTGACCATTATCTCACAGACAGGTCTCTTAGCTTCGCCTAAGTATCCCCAAAATTTTTCGGGTGCACTTTTCATGAAACCAGGTAGCTGCACGTTGAAGTAGTAATCCTTTGAACTTCGAACCGCTAATGACAATTTGCCTTTTATAACACTGATAAGTCGGGGCGGGTCACCCTTCTTTTTGCTTTTTTTATGTTTGCGTTTCAGTTGCAATATGTTACGCGTCATCCATAGCGTTTATTGGTTGACCGTCTTTGTTTTGTTAGGCACAAACCTATTTATGCAGTGGCGACACATTTTGAGGAACATTTCCCAGAGCGTGAATACGTTGTTGTCAGTATCAGTGAATTCACCAAGGCACAATTCCATGTGATCTATTATGCTTGCATCATCGGCTTTAGCAAAGTTTTTGAAGCAATGTTTTTTTGTACGTTTAGAGACATTAGGCGTAAGTATGGGCAAGGAAACATTTACAAGCTTGTGATCGGACAGACCTTCATCAACTGAAATGACGCATTCCGAAAAATCACGATTCACAAATAGTAGGTCAAGAATATTGCTAGAGAAACCTTGTACACGGGTAGGTTCATAGACTGCTTGAATTAGGTCGTGTTCTAGCATAAGGTCGAAGATAATGTTAGCATTTCTGTCCTTCTTTAAATCTGCCTGAAGACGTTCCCAGTTAATACTAGGCAGATTAAATTCGCCTACGAGAAAAAATTTTTATGCCTAAAAGGAGACATGTATTCTTTTAGTTTTATCATGTAATCGGGTGTAGCGTCTGGTGGTCTATAACATGCGAACAATACAAAGGGATGCCCCCAGCATGACAACTGAATGCATAGGCACTCGATGTCAGGATATTCATCAATAAGTGTTGCATCAATTGGTTCTTTAGTAAGGACAGCCACACCTCCGCCCCTATGTGCTCTGTCCCTACGAAAAACTTTATAACACGGTGGAAATACAAGATCATCTGTTACCTGACCATGCAACCATGTCTCCGTAATGATAGTGACATGAAGGTCGTGTATGAGCCGCTGAATTTCTAATGAATCTGCCTTTTTGATAACACTGCGGGCGTTTAAGTTGGTGATACGCAACTGCTTTGTTTGTGGTGAACACGTGTGAGCAATACTATTGTCCTTATCTGTAAAAGGGGAACTTCTCGCGCTGCTTGGAACCTTGCTAGCTTCTCCAACCAAGACAACACTTGCGTGTGACTTCTTGTCATTGGGCGAATTGGCCTTCCGGCCTCGTTTTTTTTATTTGGTACTTTATAATTTTTTTCTTCATCCCAGACATACGCCACCCCGCCAATGTACAACTTGTCAAATGATAACGTAACCTTCTCATGCTTTTCACGGTTTGGCTTCGCACTTGCCCACAGTTTTCCTCTGACTTCCCGAATTTTCCGAGAAAAATCTTCACTGATTGAAATATTCCAGTTCTTTAATTTATATTCCTTTTTTAGAATATTGTACTTGTCTCTCGAGTTCGAAAGCCTCACGATAACCGGGCGGTTTTTGTTACTTGCCGGCTTGCCTAATCTATGTATTCGTTCCATAGGTACTTTTTCTAGTTCCAGAAGACTCTGAAAAATATCTTTGTTAACGGTAATTTCCAAAGTTTCAAAATTTTCACCTTTTATTTCAGTTAGTTCATAAATGATTAGGTTAGATCGGCAGCTGCAGTTTTTTTAGTTCGTCTACTTTCTTTTCGAGTGACTGAACTACACTGCGGATGCTGCGCAGTTCTTCCTGGTAAGTGTTTATCTTGTCGTCCAGGTTAGAAAGTGTGCCTAATTGCTTTTCGATTTCAACCAGCCGCTTCTCTTTAATATCCTTAATGTCACACGAGATTTCTTTTAGCTGCTTTGAAATCTGAGTAAGATCAGGGTCAGGGTTTGATTCAATGTCCCCCCCCCCCAGAAGTAGCAACCTTCTCAGTGAGAAACGAACAGCATGCAGCAAGCAACTCGGCGAAAATTCAGTGCAAAATGTACATATCTCGCTTTGTAATTACGTTTTATGTAAGGTTTTGAGGCTGCTTGTGCCGCGAATTTATGACCGAGCATTCCAACGGCCTCCTCTCAGCATTCCTTGCTTGTGTGACAAGACTTTTAAGCAATTGTTCCAAAAGCTGTAAAATATACAGGCCACCTAATGATATAACCACCCTTCCGGGATCAGTTATTCTTCTGCAGTAATATTATAAAAATATTGTTATTGCATAAGGTAACAACATGAAAATTGCCTTTTTTTCTTGCCTGAATGACAACCCTTTGATTTCAGAGCCTTTGGAATGAATCTTGTTTTTATAGGGCTGGCTAAGAATTGTATTCTCTAACTAATAACTATGTCTTCACATTTGGATTAGGTGCTTATCTAATACGAGCACAGGTAAAATTGATGCGTAACTGAATAAATAAAATGTGTAGCACGCTTGTCTTCTCGACACTCCAAAATTCCTTCCAAGCCCATACAATTGTAATGCACAAGCTGCCTATATAGCAGCATATTTCTTTTTATTAAATATTACTGTTTTAGATAACTTGCTCTCCACAAACTTTGTACGAATGTTTTTCCATAAATTTTTTCAACGTTGATTTGCCCGTAGCCAAAAGACGTAGGCCACAAATTGGCGCCTAAAGATTAGTGCCCCTCTAAATATTTGGTGTACGTTAGCAGCAGCCGAAAAGCTGATACGCATAAAGCCGGTGTGGAACTTGGCAAACTATTTACAAAAGTCATTTGTCACCTAGCTGAAGAATCACAGCGTGTCCGTAAGGTAGTTTATGGCGATGGACACCTGCAATATAGCTTCGAATTTATCAGCAGAGCAGTGGTGTGGACGCATGAATTACGGTATGCGACATGTATATTTTTTACTCTCTCTTATTTATATATTGTCGTTGGCAGTGTCTGTTGTTGAGCACACTGGGGATCATAGCGAAACAAAGGGAAGCTGCATGCCGGAAACAATTGTTCATGTTTGTTTTGTCTCTGCCCCCAAGGCTTAGATAACAACAGGACATTTCTGAAGGGTCAGGCAGCGTGGGCAGCAACGAGCGCCGGGCAGCGTGGGGAAGCAGGGGAGGAAAAGGCTGTAGCGAGTCGAGAAGCGCGTGCTGGCGCGTGCTTCGAGGTAATACTTGCCGGGACCACGCATGCGCTGCACTTCATCCAGACTTAATGACCGCACCCTCCTGCGTGCCTAATGAGCCGCATCGGCATCCCATAAACGGTCGCACGCGGTGTCCGTGCCTGAGCCGCGCTTGCATCGTGCTAGAGAGCCCGAGATAAACATGCCTGGTGCCAGCCGCCTCCCGATTTACACGCCCATGGAGAGCTGCCAACGAAATGCCCAAAACTTTGCTATTGCGCGCGCACTACTCTGTCCATTGGTCGTAGAGGTGCTGGACGAGCGTTGCGCAGGGTCATGCTGCGCGTGTGGCGGATTTTTAGCAACGTGGCTGTGCTGATAGCTCAGAACTGATGAGAATAGCCTAGAAGCGAAATTCGCTTGCAAGTTTTTGCAATACTGGTACCTACCGAGGCTCTCTAGCAGTCCTGTATTTATTTGCAGACTCGGTTATTGAATTTTGAGGGTGGTTTATGTTGAAGGCTCACACTTTTTTTTCCCTTTAGGTGCACCAGATGTACTTTATGACCGTTCAGAGTGCATAAACATTTTTGAAAAAAAAACAACAACAAACCCACTAAACTGCAGCAGAAAGGTACAATTCCAATTTGTACGAATTGTTCTTGAACAATGCATCACGGTTGAAGGTAAGATTCCTCCTGGTGAAAGATAATAAACCAAGAATTAATGCTTTTCCATTAGTTCTTGGTTAAAAATTCTGCATGAAAAGGAATATTGCTTCAAAGTGATAAGCTTTTTAGACTCCGATGGCGATATTAAAACTGTGAAAAGGTATATTACCGACACCAAGTGATTCAACAGAATCTTAACTTAAAACCAATGTAGCGCTTTGAATAAATTTACGCCGCTAACTAAGGTTCATGGTCGCTTTTTTAAAAGTTACCTAATTGTTCTCGGTGAAACCTAAATGAATTGGAAGAACGATATTATATTTGTTCTCTATGTTCAAACCTATATACATAAATGACGTAGGCTTTATAAAAAATGGCAGGACACTATAAATTCTTAAGAATGTTTGGCGAAAACCTGTGGCCCATCAACTGACTATGCCATGTGTGTGTGTGTGTGCGTGTGCGTGCGTGTGTGTGTGCGCGTGTGTGCGTGTGTGTGTGTGTGTGTGTGTGTGTGTGTGCGTGTGTGCAGCGTTTGTTATCGGGGAATTTACATTCTCGGGGCGCTTCTCTGAACCGCTTCCATTCAATCACTTGCGGGCACGCCTGACCTTTGCCTAGGAAATTCTCAAACCACACGAACTGTTTGTTGGCTAATGTAAGCACTACGCATATTATCACAATTTAATTACCAAAGTGTCATATTTTACTCGACAAAATTGTTTCGCTGTAGTGCAAACAGGACCGTAAAATAAAAAGGTATCTCAAGCACAATTACAGCTCGGCGAATAACCGAAAAGCAACAGCATCTCAGTTAGACACCTATCAAAAAAGCAAAACTTCGTTTATCAAGGAACTGCTGAAACGCTGCATGTGTACACAATATTTATTACTCCTCATGTTTAGAACAACGCCATGTGCACTTTAAGATTTCCTTCAACAGCAAAGTGCGACCTACACCAAAATTATCTTGGCGAACAGAGGGTATAACGATGATACACAGCACACTCGGAAGGTGCACGAACAGATTTATTGCAAGGCGTATACGGCTGAGCAAGGCCGAATGTGCCTCTCGATTGTGCTTGCAGGCCCCATTTCGGTTCAGGCGAACAGGTAACAGAAGTACAAGTGCACGTCCAAAATGTAGAACCGCATAAGGCGTCCTATAATGGAACTGAATAATGAGTAGGCGTTTTATAGATGCCCGTCCGTTGTAAACGATTCAGCCATTATGCATCGTCGTTAGCGCAAGCATCGAAACAGTGTGCAGCTACATACACTGCACACATTGCCTTACAGGCACGTATTCGGGGCTTCACTACTACGAAATAGTGATGATGAATAACGGCTTGGCGGGCACTTCGCAACAATACAGGAATTGTAGGCGCCAAAATAAACTTACTAATATATATATATATATATATATATATATATATATATATATATATATATATATATATATATATATATATATATATATACAATAATAATGAGATCTAACAGACAATAATGCAAAGAAAAGTATAGGGGAAGATATTAGACCAAATTGTAATGTAAATATGAAGAAAAGTGGGTGAAAATATCACTTGCTGTGGGCAGGATTCGAACCTGCGACCTTCGAATGACGCGTTCAATGCTCTACCACTGAGCTACCACAACAGATATCCGCCCCAGCTACTGTATAGGGTTTATATGTGAATTAAACGTGGGAGTGTCAGTCAGCGCCACCAGTCGCCATGGCGGCGAGTGTGGCACACTCTTTTAAGCCTGTTTGGCGTAACGTAGCACGTGAACTTGTTACGAGTGGGCAGCTGACCAATAGTCCCTCGTATAACCTGAGCCCAGTGCATTACCGTTAGACCACCATGGCTGGTTGATAGGAAGCGATCTTCGTGCTGGTGTTCTGCAACGCCACCACTTCTCAGTGAGTAGATTTATTTTTTTCTGTCGCCCCAATTTTTTCGGTGAATGCTTTGAAATAACGAGCCGCAACAAGGTTATGCCTTTCACTACCGTAATGTTGACGCATTTTGACTGATAACTTTATTGGCTCGCTTCGCAGAAATCCTGGTGAAGGTTTCGTTGTCTGTGAACGAAAAATTGGTTGTGCGTGAGTGTAAATTAGACATATATGTAAATAAATAAACAATAAATTGTTGTTTTTAGTTATAATCTGTCCAGCCCAGGCTTTTAGTTCAGCAAGTAGGTGTTTTACCTCGAAGCTACTACGCCAGTGCTGAAAACTACAACCTAAAAAGTGGCTGTAGAAGTACTATGAAGTGAGAGGGGTCTGCTTGACGGTCGCAAAATTACGTGATAGAATCGGAGGATAATTCCAGGCGTCTAATGATGTAAATTGTGCAACAAGTGGGTGGTTTACAGCTAACTATTCATTACAAAGCGGGCAGGTGCACGTGGCATCTTGTGGACGCGTGGGTACAGTCGCAACCTTTTGAAGAGTGAACACAGGAGCACGTGGCTTTCTGTTCACTACTAGCGCGGTTATACGACACGCCGGAGTATCTGCCACACATGTGCGTGGATAGTAGCTTCCATTCGCGCACAATACGTCAATGCAGCGCTCGTGTGTCGTCTGCTATAGCTGATTATCGACCTCCCTGTTGATCGTATTAGGAACAAAACAAAATTTTGGGTGCTTTCAGTTCAGAAGGCTTGTCTCTTATGCCGATTAAATATTAAAAACCCAGTGCAAAAACAGCAGGAAACAATGGATTGATTGATTGATTGATTTGTGGGGTTTAACGTCCCAAAACCACCATTTGATTATGAGAGACGCCGTAGTGGAGGGCTCCGGAAATTTCGACCACCTGGGGTTCTTTAACGTGCACCCAAATCTGAGTACACGGGCCTACAACATTTCCGCCTCCATCGGAAATGCAGCCGCCGCAGCCGGGAATCGAACCCGCGACCTGCGGGTCAGCAGCCGAGTACCTTAGCCACTAGACCACCGCGGCGAGGCCAGGAAACAAAGGAGAAGACGAGACAGAGCACGGAACTACAACTAATCTTTATTTAGAAATGTGAACACGTATACATCATGGCAGGCAAATAACACGTGTCTACCGCAATATCACAAATGTCGCACGAACGTGACCTTCGTGTCGCCACTCTGTCTCACCACGCACGCGTTCATTTCAAAGATAAAAAATCAATCTCTTTTTGAGAGAGGGTTACACACGCTTTACTAACGCATTGATCTTTAAGGCGTGCGATTTCAGCCGCTTCCATTATTTCCCTAGTCTTCCATTCTTTGTGCCTGTCAAGGACCTTAGTGTCGCGAATCAGTGGTGTGCAGCCACAATCCCTGCAATGGATGCCCAGGTGCTCGCTAATAGTGTTCTTCACGTTATACTCGTAATCCTTCAAACTTGTGTTTACGCACCTTCCTGTTTGACCCGCGTATATTTTTCCACGGGACAGCGGGATCGAATACACAACATTTTCCACGCATTGTATGTAACTCAATTTATGATTTGTCCTCTGTCCTGTCTCCTCTTTTCTTTTCTGTCGTTTTTTTTCTGTCGTTTTCTGTCGGTTTTTAATATGTATGTGAACCAACTCGCCCAAGCTTTACTTAGCTCTTATGCCTGCCATGTCGCTTGATTTTTAGTTTTTTGTATTTTTTCTGCATTATTTTAGTAGTACAATGAACAGGCAAAAATGCGCAAACACCAAAACTGTTATTTGGTAGATGTTTCACGAAAGAATGATACGTTTAGTGAAGCTGTATCAGTAATCTGGAATAGTTTCAATCAATGTTACACGAGTAATTTGTATTGTCCCTTTTTGAAAAACAAAAGCACTGCTGACTATCTGGAAGGTAGTGATGACTACTGCGCTAGCACAAAGTTACAATGGGCTCAAAGATTGTACCATTCGTGGCGAACCTTGTGTTTGCCCACATGCAGTCACCACGTAAACAGAGTGTCATGCCTTAGCTGATTTCATGTACATTCCCCACATTTTCATAAATCTTCATGCTTTCCAGAAGAGCACCGCAATTCGGTGATTTTCTACGTGCTCATCAATAACTTTCACAGTGTGCACCACCAGCAGGCCGAACTGGAACACAGAACTAGCGTCAGAGAAAGTGACCAGTTACACATAGTCGGTTGGAAATTATTTGAAATTTATACATTGTTGCCAATTTGAGGCACACAGCTGCCGTAGTGGCATGCGCTCACAGCAGACGACACGTGCTAGCTCGCCTCACGCAATGCGCACGATGGCAGAATTTTCGCAGCCAGGCCGTACTGCGCATGAGCGATGCTCTTCGCTGCCGCCACTGAACAGCACTGGGAGCTCCCAAAGCCACGCGCTTTTGTGCTCACCCTTGAAAAAATATTGCGACTGTACATCGTCAATTTGCGGATGAGAGATTACGCTGCAGTAGGCACTTGGTAACTGTCTAGTACTTCTGGATAGTCGGGTACCGGCTTTCAACCAAGGAGCCAAGATGATAATCACACATTCTGACGCCCGTTGACAATGGACGCTTGTAGCACACATTATTACTGCAACATTTCATGTTGCATTGTGAGGAATGTGTACAGAACGTATGTGTTTGTGAAGCATGAAAGCTACTTTCACTGCATTTCTAAGCAGAGGAGGTTCTTTTCACTGTTCGCGCAAGCAGAGGCGTGGCCGTGGGGTAGACTGTCCGCTTTCCACGCAAACGACCCGGGTACGATCCCCTCTCAGACCCGAAAAACTCTGGTTCGATTCCAACTATGCTGCAGTTTTTTATCATTTTTATTTTTTGGTAACGCATAAGATGATGATTTTTCACTCACAACCAACGACGCCAACTCCTGAATTCTGCGAAACGAGCTCTTTAACGCTATCGCATTAATAGCACACTCGGAGTGTGTAGCCGCTGGTATACATGCAACGTCGCTAGTGGAACCAAGCTGGTGCATTATAGTATAGAGCGAGAGTAAGAGCATCTATGCAGCAGAAGTGCTCCTTCCTGTCGCATACGAGCCGACACGTTGTTCCCCACAATGCCGGAGTGGAGCTGTATACGGCTTTCATGCTTTAGTACGCCGACCGCAATAGCTTGTCGGTCCAGCGCGAGCAGTGGACGCGCTTGTTCTATAAGCTCTGGCACGCATACTGTCGAAATGACACAAAATTCAGCTAAGAAATTTCACTTTGCATGCATTCGTTGACGCCATATTGGCCGCTTCTTGCGACCCGATGCAGCGTAGGCGCTTGAGACGGGGATAATGGAAGCGGGAAGAACACGAACGTCATATCAAGGTAAATGCAACTGGTAGCTTCCATAGAAGCCCATATGTTCACAAAATGACGGCTCATCAGCTACTCATTTGACTTAGCGCCTCCTGTGTGAATACGTAAGACTTCCAGTTGAACAGAAATTAAAGCGGGTGTGATTAAATGTTTGGCAAACAAGGGACGTCATTTTGTTGGCACAAGGGCTAGTTTTTTTTAAATAGTTTTCGTAGGCCGCTCTTTGCTAAAGCCTCTGACTGAGCCAAGTCTACAGGTGTGACGACTGCACTCGAGAGAGTGGTTGAGAAATTGTTGTTTTATGTATGCTACCGTTTAATTTGCCTTGGTTTTACTATGAAACTTATTCTTGAAATTGATTCGTCGTTCATAGTATCTTTTCTAGCTGAATTAAAGAAGCAGCAGCGTACTTCTTACATTTGTAGCATTGCTTACTTGCTTTAAGTATAAAAAGGTTGCCTTAATGTGCACTATGCTAGTGCGCTTCAGTTCTAACAAGAAAAAAATCACGCCTACTAGCGCCCAAACTATGAGATTTTTTGTTTCATTAACTGGTCACAATAGCGTAATTTCACTACACTGCACACAATGAGCACCAAGTGTGGTAATAAGTATAAAGTTCGTAGACACTATTTGCACTGTTTTATTGCGTGAAAAGCGTGCCCCGCCGCGGTGGTCTAGTGGCTAAGGTACTCGGCTGCTGACCCGCAGGTCGCGGGTTCGATTCCCGGCTGCGGCGGCTGCATTTTCGATGGAGGCGGAAATGTTGTAGGCCCGTGTACTCAGATTTGGGTGCACGTTAAAGAACCCCAGGTGGTCGAAATTTCCGGAGCCCTCCACTACGGCGTCTCTCATAATCATATGGTGGTTTTGGGACGTTAAACCCCACAAATCAATCAATTGCGTGAAACGCATACGGGCCTGTGAATCGTAGCGCGATAGATAACAGCGATCTACTTACCGATAAAGAGTTGTAGGCACTGCATGTTCACGAAAGGAACTTAGCCGCAGGAATACTGATTCATAAAAGTATAGTGAACGCAGTGCTCTGAGTCGTCTCCCCAGTTGCTTATCTCGAAGGCATGGGTCACCAGAGGTATGAAGTTGCTAATGTAAACTTAAACTTGCACAGCACATCATTTGCTAGGGTACCAAGGCAAACACTCGTCGTTCATGGCTAGCAGAGCCCCGTTGGACACTCTACTCGATACCTTCACTAAAGAGAAAACATTGATTGATATGTGGGGTTTAACGTCCCGAAACCACTATATGATTATGAGAGACGCTGTAGTGGAGGGCTCCGGAAATTTCGACCACCTGGGGTTTTTTAACGTGCACCCAAAACTAACGAGAAAACACACCTGCTAATTCGGCACGCAGAAAAATAGAAATTTCTTCACAATAAATTAAAGCAAGCATGCAAAGAAAGCACACCAAAACATGTGAGGGAGTGTGTCGTCACTGAGAAACTTTACGATGGCGCCTTTCCATTCATCGCAGGGATTTTGCGATGAATGGAAAGGCCCGCTCGCAAAGTTTGTTGTTTGGCATCTGTGGCTGCATTGAATAGTGATGGTGTGCGCCTCTCTAAGAGGGCTCTAAGAAAAAAGTTTTCTGTAAAAATAATTAAATGATGTCGAAAATTCATTTTCCATTGCACTTAAAATATATCGTTGTGGAAATATATGTCAGTTGTAAACACGGCGATTGCTGCTCCTTGATGAAAACTTTGTTTCTCCCTGTTAGTGTTTGTTCTCTCTACACCTAGTCGCACCGTATATAAGCTATTTTTCGCATTTGTGTATTTATTGGGCATTATTGCACAACGCACCATAATCTGTTGCTCTTTATGTCTATTGCTATTTAGGTTCTATTTTTTGCTACTTTGTTCACTACTGTATAATTGATTTCATTCTCGTATTCTTCTTCTGGCTGTAACCCCTATTTTTTTGCCTTGATCTCGATTGAGATTACCAGTGTTTATAAATAATATAAGCAACTACTATCGTAGCATACAAAACTCGGCGTGTTAATGTCCGTGACAATATAAGGTTCTGAACAACTTTTCGCCCGAAGCTTCGCAACCGTCAATACTGTACATCGATGAGTACTGCACATGCATCCAGTATACATTTCAACATAGTTTGAAGTGGCTATGGTTAAGTACCCAAGCATTCTTTTTCTCGCGGCAAGATTGAAGATGACGTGGGGGTCCCGGTCCCGACATCGATATCGTGCTTTACTTTTAAAGGCGAAGCTCAAGCGTCCTCTAACTTTCTTCTTCTCTACATGTGACTGATTACACGGTAAAAGCACCACATAGGCGGCTTATAGCAATTATAACATAGAAAAAAAACACGGCATGATCTTACCAACCCCGTAATTCAGATAGCAACGAGGTGTTGGACATGATCGTGCGCCGCATGTTTGCTCAGAAACGTATCCGCGCCATTGAAGCTGTGTTGCGTGATTCCTATTAGTTGAGAGCACGAAATTATCCTGTCGTTTACTGGCGGCTAACTTGCGTGAGCGTGATCAAGCAGTTATAAACTATATTTGCCTATCGCTGCAAAAATGAACAGCATCATTGATTGATATGTGCGGTTTAACGTCCCAAAACCACCATATGATTATGAGAGACGCCGTAGTGGAGGGCTCCAGAAATTTCGACCACCTGGGGTTCTTTAACGTGCGCCCAAATCTGAGCATAAGGGCCTAAAACATTTCCACCTCCATCGGAAATGCAGCAGCCGCAGCCGGTATTCGAACCCGTGACCTGTGGGTCAGCAGCCGAGTACCTTAGCCACTAGACCACCGCGGCGGGGCAAATGAAGATCATCAGAAGGGACACTTGTTTTTTTTTGTGGGCTTTTGTTTTTGTAGCTGCGAATCAAAACAGCCACGTGTTGACAGCACTTATGATGCCGTGATCTCGAATAAGTTTGCTGGCGCATTTGTTTGCGTTCTGTGCTCCTGAATAAAAAGAAGCCCACTTGAAATATCTGCCCTCACTGTGAAACTGAATTATGTTAGCCTTATCAAGCTCTGCATCGTGTTTGCACACGCACTGCCTCATTTTCGGGCACAACTTTCCAGTCTGTTCGGTTCCTCTTACTATTACGATGCTCAGGAGCTCTGCAAGTTCCGTGCTACACCAATAATTTCTACGAGCAAGTAGTTCGTTTTCTAGCGAGTTGCTGTTTAGGAACACTTGAGCGTTTATTTGCACTGTGCTAAAGGGACAAATTTTCACTATCGGTATGAATGTAGACTAAGAATGTCAAAATTCAATAAACAAATTGCCAAAACACAGGCCCAGTGGGAATAGATGATATGGGGAGGACAAATGAGGACGGTCGATATGTCACTTCAAAATGAGCACGACGTTACGAGG